>SJYO01050590.1:18477946-18595788 GCA_006410555.1 Capra ibex | reverse complement strand
CAGCAGGGGAAGAGGAGGACGGGGGTTAGGGAGGGTCGTAGTCTCAGAAAGGGTTACTCAGTTGAGAAGCGCACTCCATCGGTTTCATGACCTCGAAGTCGAAATGGTAGTAAGGAAGGTTTCTTTAGGGTCCCAACTAGAGGAAGTCTTACCTGACCAACCTAGAGGAACGTCAGGTTCCCTGAGACTTCTCAGAAGAGGTTGTGGTGTCAAGTTTTCGTAGTTAAGAAGTCACGAGTCGGAAGAAGCGTCAGGTTCAGAGTGTAGGTATGTGCTGGTGTCCTTTTTGGTATCGGAACTGATCTTCCCGGAATCAGCCGTTTCATTACAGAGACGAAAACTTATACGATAGATCCAACCAGTATTGAAAAGAAGGTTCCTCACTCGCAGAAAATTAAAGTACCGACGTCAGTGGTAGACGTCACTAAAACCTCGGGGGGTTTTATTTCAGACTGTGACAAAGATGACAAAGGGGTAGATAAAGGGATGAATACATTTACCTATAACTTAAAATAATAATACTCACAACTTCTGTTTTCAAAAACTAACGGAAACAATAGACAAAAGGTTGACCTCTACTTAAAATCATCCAAGATCCTTAATCACTACCTGCCTCCGGACCGCACGACGCTAAGTACCCCGACGTTTCTCAGCCTGTGCTGACTCACTGACTTGACTTGACTTGACTTATTAAGGGATATCTGAAAAATATGTCATCGTTTCGTTAATCCTCTTCTCTAATGAAAGAATTTCAATCTTGAAAAAATAAAGAAACTTTTATGAAGTGTGAAAAATAACTAAATAAGTGAATAAACCAATAAATGATTCGTAGATAATGTAAGATGTATCACTATCTACAACCCATATGTATCAATGAACACCAAATCAGGTCCTTAAGTTCCTTAAATATTAGAACCAAAATCTAGAACTTGAATTTAGGTCTAAATTCACTCTTTATATCCGTTTTATGTCATAAGAAGAGTTACTTGGTATTACAATTTTATAACCTTGGATAAAGGAACCATGTTGGATGTTACCTCTTCTGGTACTAGGACTCCACTCTATTTAGACCCAACTTTTGGAAAGAAAGTCACATTGAAAGCCACATGGATGATTCACATACTTAAACTTCTTTATCGGATTAAGAGACTCTTTAATCTATACTTTATGAATCGTGTCACTGATCGGATATTAATCCCAAATTATTGTTACAGATAACGTAAATAAATAGCTATTATTTCTAGTATTGGAAGAGGGGTGAATGGTCACTCAGGGTTACGTTCGTCACACGAAGGTAGATGAAGTATCTACAGTCACTGAAGACTTACTGTATCATACTTATTTCTCCCTTCCTTTGTCACTCTCACTCTCTCCTATTGTACGGTTTTAGACCAGACAGCACTTGTGAAGACACATCCTTTCCATTTTTTACTCTTACAAACACAAGTAACATTTCAATTGATCCTTCCCCCGCCCAGAATTGGAGGAAGTATCCATCCTTTCCTTTTCTTCCGTTCTAACTACTGACAAAGAGGATACATTAATATAATAAGACTCCTATTTAACATAGAATAAATATCGAGTCAACCATTTCTTAGGTGTCGTTGCGTCCTCTAGGGTCAAGTCAAGGACCCAGGCCTTCTAGATGACCTCTTCCCTACCCGATGGGTGAGGTTATAAGAACCCGAAGAGATCACCGAATCGACCATTTCTTAGGTGGACGTTACGTCCCTCTGGACCTAAACTAGGGACCCAACTCTTCTAGGGGACCTCTTCCCTTGTCGGTGGACGAGATCATAAGACCGGACCTCTTAAAGAAGTACCTGAGATATCAGTAAACCCTAGCGTTTCTCAGTCTGTACTGACTCGCCGAAAGTGAAAGCGAGATATCGACATATCTATGTTTACAAATATTCGTAAAATAATGACATATCAATGGGACATAGACCTCGGTATACGATTATAAACTTAATCTCTTATAAGTTTTATCTTTGTAAAATAATAGGTAGATTATAAAATGACAATTAATAATAAAATCGACTAAAAAGTGAAAAGAATGATAACTTTGTAATGCCAGAACCCGTTTCATAAGTAATAAGTATTACTACTACCACTATTGTTATGATTATTATTGTCGTAATTAATGACAGATGGAGGTAGAGTGAATTTACGAATTTATGTAATATATTTAATTTAGCCCAAGGCTCGTCGGGATCCTACCGATTATAGTAGTGTAGACGTAGTATCCCCTCCCGTTGATGTAGCGTCACCCACTTTTAGTACGTCCTTACCGAAGTGGTTGTGGTCCAAGTAAGACGGAGAGAGTGGACCAGGTGTGGTCGGAGTCTGGAATGGTCCCTGGAAGGACTCGTCGTGAGAATCAAAACATGTAGTAGAGGACTCGTCCTTGAGTTGGAAAGACAGGAAGGTGTCACGGACAGTCGAAATGGGAAGTAGTAGAAGACGGAATCAATGACCAGTTGGGTAATGAGACCTCTTTTAGTTTAATTTGACACATCTACAATACAGGGTTTTATCGATTTAAAAAAACATACATTAGTGTCACATTACTAGGACGAAAGAGAGGTTCCCCATAGAAAGTGGTTGAGGGTTGTAAAATATAGGGAAACTTACAGTGACAAAAGAAAGGTGGGGGACCCATCATCAGTAATAGAGAAGGAGACCGAATGAGGACCATACAAAAGAGGGAGGGAGGATAGAAGGAAACGAAAGAGTCAGATTAATATAGAATCGAATCTTATGTCTACATTTCGATTACTTTAACAGAAATTTGTGAGGAAGTTTGAGGTCGACAAGTGGAGGGAGACTCAACTTTACTCAATTCAAAATTAAATAAATAAATTTTGAAGGATCCGATTACATAAGTATATAAGTTTATGTCATATGTGAAACTCACCCGAAGGGTCCACCGTGTCACCATTTCTTAGGTGGACGGTTGTGTCCTCTGTCTCTCCGTGTCAAGGTAGGGACCCAGTCCTTCTAGGGGACCTTCTCCCGCACCGTTGTGTGACGTGATAAGAACGGTCTTTTTAGGGTACCTGTCTCCTCGGACCGACCGGCCGGCCGCTGTCAAGTATCCCAGCGTTTCTCGACCTGTGCTAAATCGTCGATTTTGTTGTTGTCGTGTGAAACATGTTCCTTATAAGATACGAAGGAAATTTCCTTTCCCACTTTGAGAGATTGTTTCAGAACAGGTATCTGATTTGATGACGGAGGTGACATCCTTAATACTATTAAGTTCCTTGTTGCGTTTTGGGGTTATTTAAGAGTAGAAACTCGTTTTCTTATTTATGATTTTCACGTCGTCGTAAACAGACCCAGTTGTATAAAACGGTCTTGAACTATACTATGAGAGACATCTTAAAGAGACTTTTCAATACTTGAAGACTATTCTGACCTTTCATCCCCAACGTGTGTTCACTAGAAACAGTTGATTTTTAACAGTTCACTTTTACTTAAAAGGGGAGAGGAGAAAAAGAGACTCCGTCTCAAGAACCTACGGGAGAAACCCTTACAAACAGAGGGGTCACCACACTATAAACGTGTTTTTGAACCAAAATTATATTATAAATAGACTGACCTTTATCTCAGTTCAAACTTCAACGCGACCTAAGGAACACACAGGGAATACTAAAGAATCTGAACAAGAGAAGTCGACGTAAGTTCTGTTCTTTTCCCTTTTTCTCTAAAAGTTAGTAATACAGTATTAACAAATACTAAAGTATAATAGATTTGTTTAAGAGTTAAATCATTTATTTATTTACTTATTTACAAAACAAGTCACTAAACCTTAGTGAAAACTTTTTGCCACGTTGATACACATCATTACTTACTTTCATTAATGGTGAATAATACTATCAGTAAAGTACTATATATGAATATAATTTAGTAATACAATCTATGGAATTTGATACTTATTATGTACAACATCCAGTTGATATAACGTCATCTGACTCCCTTTTTGTTCGTGATAATGATTGTAGTTTTTGAATTCTTTTTTATCTCTGTGAGTGTCTTCTTTAATGAGAACTTAAAACAAGAAATGGAAAATTAATACAATTACATTATCGTTGAGCTCCTCAGATCTTGTTATAAACGATGAAGTATCAAAATATTGAAATTCAGTTAGTGAGCTGGTGAATTCTGGACTCTATGACGTATTCACCTATTACCTTACCTTGGTTTTACTCGAAAGATCTGGTCACAATGGGTGATAAGTCACGAGTAGATGAAGACAAGTTAGACATACGAGTAACATATGTCTTCATAATAATAGATGAGATTTTAAAAAATCGACCGTAAGAAAATTAAATACATAATTGAATAAATAAATTTAACTTCATATCAAGTAACCGTTACAACACAATCAAAGTCTACATGTCCTTTCACTACACATATATACATATACATATATACATACATACACACACACACATATATATATATACAAATATATGTATATATACGAAAGTCAAAGAAAAGATAATATCTAGTAATATTTTATAAATAAAGTCAAAAATAATTGAGATAAAAATCGTTTTCTTGAAGTAGTATCCTCATAGTAAAAACTGTTCATTTTCTTTTTATCGGTATTTTCATTTATAATGTCTTTATTTACATACTTTAGGACCGAAAAGAATGTAATGAGACTAAGACTGAGGAAAATAAAGAGGTGTTTTGATTTTGACAGTTTACAATCCAAAAATACTGCATCGAGTTTGAAAGAAGAATTAGTCTTGAGTTTCTCTTAATTAACTTCTTCCATACTTAAATAAGAACTCACTTATTATAATAAATCAGTCGTGATTTATCAGAGACATGTTAGATTTTCGATAGACAGTATGGTCACGAACGTGTCGGGTGTCAAACCCTTTACGATTATATCTTTCAACTGTAAAAGACCAGGGGTTTATCTACATTATGGGTTTGTACTACATAACCTATATGAGACCGTCGTGACTAAGTCCAGTTATATAAAGACACACTCTAAAGACACGAGCCGCCGGGGAGGGGCGGCGGCGGCCGGAGCGGAGAGGAGTAGGGCGCGCACGCTGGCGGGCGCAAGGCAGGGGACGGACCCGGGCTCGGCCGGAGCGGAGCGGAAGTGCACCCACAGCAGGGGGCCGGAGACGGCCCGGCCACCGTATATACACCTTCATTAACATCAAAACTGGGGGTATATGATACGTTTTCAATTATATTTGGTTAATACTAATACTATTCATTGCCATGACAACATGACCGAAATATTAAGATAAAGTACTACAAGTTCCCGAAACATTCATTCTTATATCGGGTAGAAGAATGAATGGAGACGGATACGTCTTATAGTTTGTTGCTCACTGTATTTCACTTCCAGTGTCAGAGAGTCAGGACAGACTGAGAAACACTGGGGCACCTGATATGTCAGGTACCTTAAGAGGTCCGGTCTTATGACCTCACCCATCGGAAAGGGAAGCGGTCACCTAGAAGGGTTGGGTCCTTAGCTTGACCCCAGAGACCGTTACGTACGCCTAAGAAATGGTTGACTCGTTAGTCCCTTCGGGCTCACTGTATTTCCCTGGTCTGATTGGAGACTTACCTCGGGAGTTTGTCGGATGGACCGTGTACTATCACAATACTGATCTCCGGGAAATTCGTGTACTACAAAACTGTCTCACGACTCATCAACACCGTAATCAACACGTTCTAAATTGTGTTTCTTTTTGTAAGAATTTTCAAAATCCCTCAGATCAACGAAGAATTTTCGTCCTGAACACTCAAAGAAACCAAAGTCACGGAATAAAAATTGTAAGAAACTTCCCGGAAAGTCAAGTTACTAGACACTTTCACGTTAGAACAAAGGCAAAAATCGGTAGGCGACGACAATAGTATTATTCGGGTTACAAAATTTGCACACAGAAGACCATATTAAAGAGGGATCCGTCCTGATAGATTCGGTAAATAAGGGGGACGGGGTAAGGGAGTTTCTATTATAGACCTATTACCTACGTAATCTTCTTACGATCCTAGTAAGAGTTGAATGGAGAGAGTGAAAATTTTCAACACTACTTATCAATAATAGAGTTCGTTCAAAAGAAAGCTAAAACAAAAAACAGTCCTCAACCCCTTGTCGAATCGACGCCCGAAGACTGAGTCCCAGGGAGTCCTTCACCGTCAGTCTACAGTGGACCCCGAAGTCAAAGACCTACGAAGTGACCCTGAGCTCAAAGGTGAAGGTCCAATCGAGTCAGTGTGCCTCCGGACCGTTCAAGTACGACCGTCCACCTTCCTCCGGAGACAGGGAGGTGAGTCGAGGAAGTACCGACGACACGCCGGAGTACCGTATCGGGGACCATAGGAGGTTCTCGTTTACCGCATCTCTCTTTTCGGTGTCACGGAACGTATCCTGCAACACCATCTTCCGGAAAAGGAGGTATAAGACATACAAGTTCACTCAGCGACACAAGACGGGTCTGATCTCCTGTTCCGTGATCCGAGACAGAAAGTCTTCCTTCTTACAGTTTCCTAAATTTTGGTGGTGTTAGGTGAAAAGAAGTAGAGACTCGGGGTATTGCCCGGTCTGACAATAGTGAAGAATGATGTCACTGTGTCTGTCAAGGTTGACCAGAAGAATACGAGAAAAAGTAGAAAAGAGGTAAAGATAAGACAATGGGTACATCGTCGGTTCCACTAGTAAATTTTTATATTTAGATAGTCACGTGTCAAGAATTGAAACTCACCGAATAATAACGTGAACGTTATTTTATGTCTCGGGAAAAGTATGAGACACTACTCGTGACCAGTATCGTTTGTGGGAGAAGTATTCTCTTCTGAGATGTGTCCCTGTAGTGGTCCACCAGTTATGGTCTTAGTCTAACTAATATAAGAAACGTCGGTTTTTACCTCTTCGAGATATGTCAGTTGTCTTTGTTCTGGCCCTCGTCTGACACCGAGTCTAGGACTTGAGTAATAACAGTTTAAGTCTGACTTTAGCTTCTTTCATCCCTTTTGGTGATCTGGTAAGTCTATACTGGATTTAGTTTAGGGAATAATAATGTATCATCTTCACTCTTTATCTAAGTTCCCTAAATCTAGACTATCTGTCTCACGGACTTCTTCATACCTACCTCCAAGTACTGTAACATGTCCTCCGTCACTAGTTCTGTAATGGGTTCTTTTTCTTTACGTTTTTCAGTTTTATCAATAGACTCCCCCGGAATCTTTATCGACTCTTTTCTGTTCTGTACTTTCCGTTTCCTCTTTTCCTTTCTATATGGGTAAACTTATGTCTCAAGGTTTCTTATCGTTCCTCCCTATTGTTTCGGAAGGAGTCGATAGTTACGTTTCTTTATCTCCTTTTGTTGTCTTACCCTTCCTGATCTCTAGAGAAGTTCTTTTAATCTCTATGGTTCCCTTATAAAGTACGTTTCTACCCGTGTTATTTCCTCTCTTTACCACACCTGGATACCTTTATCTTCTATAATTCTTCTCCACCGTTCCTATGTGTCTTGATATGTTTTTCTAGAAGTACTGGGTCTATTGGTGTTACCACACTAGTGAGTGGATCTCGGTCTGTAGGACCTTACACTTCAGTTCACCTGGAATCCTTTGTAGTGATACTTGTTTCGATCACCTCCACTACCTTAAGGTCAACTCGACAAAGTTTAGGATTTTCTTCTACGACACTTTCACGACGTGAGTTATACGGTCGTTTAAACCTTTCGAGTCGTCACCGGTGTCCTTTTCCAGTCAAAAGTGAGGTCAGGGTTTCTTTCCGTTACGGTTTCTTACGAGTTTGATGACGTGTTAACCTGAGTAGAGTGTACGATCGTTCTATTACGAGTTTTAAGAGGTTCGATGTGAAGTTGTCATGCACTTGGTACTTGAAGGTCTACAAGTTCGACCTAAATCTTTTCCGTCTCCTTGGTCTCTAGTTTAACGGTTGTAGACAACCCAGTACCTTTTTCGTTCTCTCAAGGTCTTTTTGTAGATAAAGACGAAATAACTGATACGGTTTCGGAACCTGACACACCTAGTGTTATTGTCACCTTTTAAGACTTTCTCTACCCTTATGGTCTGGTGGACTGGACGGGGGACTCTTTAGACATACGTCCAGTTCTTCGTTGTAAATCTTGACCTGTACCTTGTCGTTGACTAAGGTTTAACCCTTTCCTCATACAGTTTCGACATATAACAGTGGGACGAAAAAATTGAATATACTTCTCATGTAGTACTCTTCACGACCCGACCTACTTCGTGTTCGACTTTAGTTCTAACGGACCTCTTTATAGTTATTGAAGTCTATACGTTTACTGTGGTGGGAATACCGTCTTTCGATTCTTCTGGATTTCTCGGAGAACTTTCACTTTCTCCTCTCACTTTTTCAACCGAATTTTGAGTTGAAAGTCTTTTGATTCTAGTACCGTAGACCAGGGTAGTGAAGTACCGTTTATCCATACCTTTGTTACCTTTGTCAAAGACTGAAATAAAAACCCCCGAGGTTTTAGTGACGTCGACCACTGACGTCGGTACTTTAATTTTCTACGAACAAGGAACCTTTCTTTCGATACTGGTTTGATCTGTCGTATAATTTTTCGTCTCTGTTATGAAACGGTCGTTTCCAGACAAATCAGTTTCGATACCAAAAAGGTCATCAGTACATACCTACACTTTCAACCTAATATTTCTTTCGGTTCACGGTTTCTTAACTACGAAAACTTGACACCACAACCTCTTCTGAGAACTCTCAGGGAACCTGACGTTCCTCTAGGTTGGTCAGGTAGGATTTCCTTTAGTCAGGACTTATAAGTAATCTTCTTGACCACGACTTCAACTTTGAGGTTATAAAACCGGTGGACTACGTCTCGACTGAGAAAACTTTTCTGGGACTACGACTCTTTCTAACTTCCGCCCTTCTCTTCCCCTGTTGTTTACTACTCTAACAACCTACCGTAGTGTCTGAGCTACCTGAACTCAATCTCATTCGAGGTCCTCAACCACTTACTGTCCTTTCGGACCACACGACGTCAGGTACACCAGCCTTTCCCGACCTGTGTTGACTCGTTAACTTGACTTGACTACAGGATGTATAGTGGAGAAGAGTACGTCGAGAAGGGACCCGAGCACTCCTTAAGATTGGAGGGGTACTGAGTTTGTTCAGTCAGAGAGGGACTAAGTGCCGGAAGTGTAACCGACGAGCGAGACAGAACCAGAATGGGGAATAAAAGACACTGATCGAAATCAGAAACTGAAAGGTGAATTTAGGAAGAGGTAAACTCTTTCAAAGGGGAAACTTTGATTTCTCGAAAGGTCTTACTTTAATCTCATGGTGGAAAGACGACAAGAGAGAAAAGAAATTTTTCTTTTTGAAATAACTTCATATAAACTGTAACATGTTTGAGTGGTAAAGTTTTTACATGTTGAAGTATGTAAAACTGTATACTTGTGTCGGCACTTTCACACTAGTGTTCATTTGTTAGTTATACAGTGGGGGTCTAAAAGAAGTACTGAACAGTACTCCTCGTAAAAAGTGACCCAGAACTGAATTTTACGACCAATTAGTAAGTTCATACATAACGTCAAATGTCAGTTAAAACGGAGATAAAGTCAGACATCATTGAAACAGAGTTGTTAATGTTTAGAACTTTTTTGAGTTTAGATGTTTTTTTCACATTCAAAGTGTATTTCTCTTTTATATATACATCTCAAGTCACGACATAGAGTTACTAGTGTAGTGGAATATACAACATCTACAATATAAAAAAAGAAAAATTTTTTACATAATTAAAAATTTAACTTTATATTAACGAAATATCTTAAAACAAAAGACAGCTTGGAGTCGTACTTAGTCGGAATCCATATGTATATAGGGAAGGGAAAATCTATTAAAAAACTTATTTATAAACTAACACGTATAATAATTGACGGAAATTTCTCTGTCTCAATTCACAAGACCACGATTCAGTCCGTCGACCATCACAGTTCCTCTAATGCTAAGTGAATCCTTACATCCCCAACTACGACAATGTCGACGAGAAACGTATACTCATCCAAATACTTAAAATTGTTTAATCCACTTTCGGAAGATTTATACTCTTTCTCTTACTCTACGATATATGCGTAATGTTTATTTGTTTCTTTTTGTTCTGGGATAACCCGACCGTACATTCCATTCAATTCTTTTCACTCGTAACTTACAGTAGACATCATCGGACAACAATAAAGTCTTGTCTTTCTCTTCCTTAGTAATTTCAACAAATCGGACTGGGGTTGAAAAGTAGTAGAACCGAAATAAATTTACATTAATTATACCGTGGTCATCTACTCTTTTGTGTAAATAGACAGATATGTACAAAAGGTAGTAAGAATTCCTTCGTTTCAATCCTTTTATGTTTATAGCGAGTTTTATACAAACTTAAAGAGAATTTCCCTTCTAATCAAATTGGTAAAAGACCTCACCGGGTAAGACCCAACCATCGTTTAACAAATAAAAATTCTAAAAACTTCAGAATCTTTAGAAATGTGTCTACACTCCTTTATATAAACATGTACTGTTTTATCTACGAAACAAGTGTAAATAAAACCATAAGTATATAATATCACTCAACATTACTCCGATGACATATGACCCCTCTCTTCGTTACAGTCTTAATGTCCCAGACTTAAACTTAAACCTATATAAATTCGTCCAAAGAAAGGAGATGTTAAGGATTAAATTCGTATATACCGTCAGTAAGTTATAAAAGACTTGAGTGTGTAAGGATATGTTAAAATTATATGCGTCATTCTTCTTGTTGTTTAGATACCCAACATAAGAAAAATTTATGTAATTTCGTGGGTAAACTATTTGGTTCGTGTTGTCTTAGACGTTGAGAGAAACTAAATTAAAATACAAAAACACCAACAACTGATTATCGTATCTTTTACGGTTAGTTATACTGTCACGTTACGATACGTACAAGTTTATCAAGAACTGATACATTGAAAGTGATCAGGCATGACACTTAAGCAACTCGTGTATGTCATACTGTTTTGGAGTCGACTTATATAGATAGACGTAACTAGAAGTGTCAACTGGACCATCCATCTATAAGACTCTAGTTGGGATGAATTGTTTATTCTTTTGACACCGAATCCATCTTGAACGGGTATTATGGTATCGAACATTCAACATCTTAACTTAACTTTGAACTCAAACATCGGAGACTTTAGTAGTCCGTCACTAATAACTAAAAATTCAGACACACTACTGTGTAAAAATAAAGTGGGATCTTAGATCTAACCAATATAAATTCTTCCTGTCTATCTCTAAGGTATACTTACAAGACGGAACCGATTCGAGATCTACACGACTTCCATAGTTCTGTTGGACGTACACCCAACTATCTAAAGAAAGTAGACGAAGATTTGACTTACTAATTTCGGTCAAAACGGAACATCGATTACCATATACTATTTTTAACTTGGTCAACTGTAATCCTTCTGTTATGCAGTAGTAGTCGTCGTCGTAGAGGGAGGTTCCATCAGTGTATATAACTAATAGACACTACAGGGTCAGTCAAGACTTGTCAATACGAACATAAATTTATTTTATTATATAAAGTTATATAGGACGTCAGACCGTTCTTAGTGTAATAAAAATGTGTTTACCCACAAAAGTCCGTTAGAGTAATAAAAACATAAAGTTCTCATAACACGGAGTTTCTGGAACTGAATAAATCCTTACTGTACGTTTAACCCGACGGACTTTTAGAAAACCGTGTATAAGTTCTATTTAAAAGTTTTCACCCTCTACTGAAACCCTTGTATTACGTAGTGAAACGAATGGATCAAATTACCGAAAGTCAGTCCATAAAATAACCTCTCGATGTAAGACAACCTCATTACAAGTTATCCTGAGGACTCTTAGACAACAGAAAACTTTTAGACTTTGTAATGATTAGTTCTAGAGAATCCGGGTAAGACACGTGTTCTATAAATGAATAGGTAACTAAGGTACTTTATACGTTTAAGAAACGAGAAGAATTCATCTATTAGACCATTTCCTACTGAAGGGACCAACTAGGACGTTATATTATCTGACCTCGAACCACTCAAACGATAATAATTATAGTCTAGTTTTCTTTTCACACACGTATTCCCAGATACACAGAAAGACATATTAACACATACACATAATGTACACATCATCAAAAAAAGAATGAAAAAAAGTTTCTATTTACACTACTTAAAACGTATAAAGAACGGAGACTAGAGTCGGATAATCACCCTTATGGAGTTCTAGACTGATATAAACCTTTTTAACATTTGAAGAACTTCTTCATTATAAATAGTATGATCTGTGTCAAAGTATAGTATAACTCATACACTGGTTAAAAATTGGTTCATTTGATGTCTGAGACTGTACACTAAATTCAAGATGAAATCTCTCTTATCACGTAGGAAACTACCACTGATATGAAACAAACAGAATCTTAAAGTACCGTATAAAAACAATTGAGGAAGTTTTGTGACCGGTTATAGTGTATTAAATAATTCATAAAGACACTACGTAAGAAAGATAATAATAGTTTACCGTTATTCAAAATATCATTTTTCTAAACAAATCCCGTAAAATTTCTACTATAACAAGTACGAACGATACCGTCCAGGGTAAACTCAGATGTAGAGAGGGTATCTAATATCCTGTATAAGGTGTTACAGTGTGTAGTACCTATTCTCTTGCCCTAAATAACCCTTTGAGTGTATCCAGTCCTCAATCGTGTCTCTTTTCGGTCTTTAGGGGATTAGGAGCTATCGGTTGGTCTTCTATTCAGTCTTGGACTGAAGGAACTCGGACGTCACACCCAGACACAAGGACAGTTCTCGAAGGAACGAGGTCAGTAGATGGAACAGTCATTTCCTAGTCCGACGAACCCGGGGTCCGTCTACTAAACATCCTCAAGATGGACCCAGACTCAAGAGTCTCTGGAAGTTTGGGACACCTACCACATCAAAAGGGAACAGACCTCGTACTCGACCCACGTCGGAGAAGACGACCCTCTCTCGTCCCGTAGGGGTAGGATAAACAGCACAACGGGTACTTGTGGTTCACTCGAAGACACAAATAAAAGTCTATGAGGACGAGAAAGTTTGGTATAGTCATCTAAATGTACTAGAAGTTCGTGTGTCCACATTATAAAACAGTTCCGTCCAGTGGAGGATCTCAGTAAGAAATCACCTTAAAAGTGATATTATAGGTACTCTTAATAAATAGTAGGAGACAGGATCCACTCACCTTAACGTGATTATGACCGATTTTGTTTACTTCAAGATCACCAAAAAGAGAAAATACTCAAATATTTTACTGTAGTAAGAATCTCAGATTTGAAAATTTTATTTTTATCGTGATTTCAGACACGGAAGTGTACCTTGAATTAATTTTTGTTATTTACTTGTGGATATATCTATACAATTTGAATAACTAATACAAAATTTCCAGGACACCAAACTCACATTTATCATAATTTACAAATTTTATCTAAAGTATTGGTGGGACTAAATGTATCAAGAAATCCCTCGTCGTCCACTCTTCGTATAACTTAATACGTGTTAGGGATGTAACTAAATGTACGTTTAATTAAATGATTTGTTTAATATCAGATAGGTAACTAATATAAATAAAGTAAAATTCTCTGATTATTTTACCTGTAAAGAATAGAAGGTTTCAGACGGACATAAAATTAAACCTATTTTTACCATTACAACTGTTACTATTAGGATTAAACTAGGTATCATTCTCGTTATTTGACACCCTACAAATGAGACCACCATTATTTGACCCGGTTTATACATAAATGTGTGTGCACACATATATAAATTAGATACGTGGTAGGGACCCTCCATCTAAGAAAATAATCTAGATAAAAAAGTCTATCCCTTTGTATTAATCTTTTAGGGTAGTAAACGGAAACTAGAGAGACGTTCGTCTTCGTCCTAAACTTAACTCCACCAAACTGAAATTCTGGGGTACGAACAATGGTGATAAGTTGTGACGGAGGACAGGTGTTCAACATTCTGATAGGATATATATATTAAAATTAAGTACTTACAATAGACGACTCCAAATAAAAAAAGAAAATTCTAACCTATAACTTAAATAACTTAACCTATCACTTAATCAAAGTATAGAGTAATGGTTAGTATGGTAAAAACCATGACACATGTCCTGTATCAATTTGTAATTTCCTTTGTAAGGACTATTATAGAAGAAACTCCAATAGACTGAAGGTGTGTATAATTATCATTTATACTTGAGTCTTTGACTAATAAACCCCTCTAGTGACTTGTTTTACCGAACTTGAAACTTCACCCTTTCCCTATCTCTGGTCCAGTGGTTTTTCGTATCAAACGTTTACGGAACCGTTGGTGTAAACCGTCTGTTATAATAAAGGTTCCGTAAATGTTTCGTTGGATATAAGAAAACGTCGATGATGATGAGAGGAGTAGGAAAAAAGTCTCTGACAGTACTTTTAATATCGTTCCAGTCAGGAAACAACATTTAAATTATTTCTGGTGTTGTAACCCGACGTTTCCTTCCCTGTTACACACAGACAATCAGTGAGGCAACATAGGCTGAGACGCTGGGGTACCTGACATCTAGTGGTCCGAGGAGACAGGTACCTTAACAGGTCCGTCCTTGTGACCTGACCCAACGGTAAAGGAAAGAGGTCCCGTAGAAGGACTGGGTCCCTAACTTGAGTCCAGAGAGTGTAACGTCCGTCTAAGAAATGACAGGTTCGGTGCTCCCTTCGGGCGGTGTCCATGTCACGGAGAAGACTTAAACAATACAGAGAAGGTAGAAGTCGTAGTTGTACAATTTACTTCAAAATTCTCGAAAGTTTCCAGAAACCGTCCCTTATGGAATATGAACTTGCTCTCTTGGACGTGTCTTCAAGTACTTTTACGGTTCCGTACAGACAGGACTGAATCCCGGACACTGAGTATTAAGACTCGTTGAAGTCGTGTCTCGACATCGGTGTACCATGTAGACCACTGACTGTCGTAGGGTCGACAAGGGGTCTTTGCACGTTTTCTTCATTGGCCGTCGGACTTCGGTACTTTCCGTCGTAGACTCTTCGTGACGACACACAGATACTGTGGGGGTTACGTCTCCTCGTGTCCGAGTTAGGTTTGACGAGGGGGTGGTGGTGGGGGCGAGGCGGTGTCACATTTCTACAAGTACGTAGTTCTCAGGTGTCTACCCCTTTAGTCTGAAGTAGTTCAGACTCAACAGTCTCTACTGTATTATCACAAGTGGTCAGGTAATTTTGTCACAAATGGTGAGGGGGGGAGGAGGTTGATTAGGACACTGAACTTTCATGTTCTTTTCATGACACCTTCATGAAAACTTGAAAAGTTGTAAACTTGTTGGATGGACATTCTTCTCATTAATGTGAAACACATTAAGGACATCCTTCTCCTTAATGTGAAACAGTCAAAAGAAGAAGGAGGGGGAGGGATAACTTGATAAAACGTAGGTAGATAAGATTGGTCCGTCGACGAGTTTAAAAACAAGTACGAAACCAACGGAGTCCTTAACTAAAAACATTAAGAGAAAATACTGGAAGGGAATGGCCCGATAAAACTCCAACGTTGTATGAGACTTAAGTCGTCCACGAAGTTCGGACCGTCGTAGAATAACGGAGAGAAGGCCGAGGGAAATCACTGAGGGTCATAGTTTGCACTAACAAGGAAACTAAAATTAAAAAGAAACGACACAGTGGCTTGTTGGAACAATCAGGATAGTGACTCGGGTCAACCGTCACACTCCTCCAGACTCACCAAGGTGTGAGACATTTGACGTCACCATAATCGTTCATGTTAACGTGAAAGGGTTGGTGGGTTTGGCATAACATGCCCTTTAGAAGTACGAATAAAACACCCTTTTTTACGAAATCTCTCTTTTCTCTTTTTTTTTTAGTTTGATTTGAGACAGACGGAGAGTTGTAAGATCAGTGGCTACGAACCTTAAAAGTCCTTGGTTAAAGGTAAAATAAGATCAATTGTAACTTAAATTCCACACACACGTACACACACATACATCAACTATTGTATATATGTGTGTGGATTCATAAAATAATACCAAAACTCGACGTCACTTTGGACGTGAGAAAGGAACTAAAACATACACATAGGGATATTGAGATATTAAGTTTTTATAGTTCTTTGTATACATCGAAATTATCTGTAAGTCACTTCAATCTGTGATTTCCTTTTATTTATATTTATCGAGGGTCGTCGATTCCGGGATGTTTAGTTAAGTTAATCAACTACATAAATAAACATGTACATGTCGGTACTGTAAACATCTTTACAACAGGGTTGTATATATGTATTTACCTCTCTATTTCTATGTCCGGGAACCGAAACATCGACTTGTTTAAAGGAGTTCGACAATGATTACCATTATTGAAAAGCGTAAATTTCCCGTAGAAGTTTACCATGCCGTTCCAATAAAAAATAGAGGAACCGAAAGTTTCATTAAAAATTAGATTTTTATTATATGAATCTTTATATGTTGTCTTATGTAATAACTGTTATTGTCGACCAGAAATAACTTGTAAACGAGACGCAGGTCGTAATACAATTCCCAAAGCGTCTGTCACAGGGTAAAAGCAAAAGTCACCTAATCAGTCACCGTTAACGTCTACAAGGGAAACGATTTCGTAGTCACTACCATTAGATCTAAACATCATCTACCTTAACATCTGAATAAAACTCCTACTCATAGGTAAAATTCGTGAAATAAAATGAACCACATATATAAAACTTAGTTATACTTAATTGAATTTTCATGGAAATCAGTGTGACATGTATTCTGAGGCTTTTACAGATAGTAAACAAAGTCTCTAATTCTCTATAGGTGTACATCCCCAATACCAACACCTCCAAGTCGACTTCGGGAAGACGTGGTGAGGAACCGATGATTAACAACAACGACAACAAATCAACAATTCAGGATAGGTTGACAACCGGTGGGGTACTTGCCATCGGGTGGTCCGAGGAGACAGGTACCCTAAACGGTCCGTTCTTATGACCTCATAAGTTCTTATGATTTCATCCAACAGTAAAGGAAGAAGTCCAATAGAAGGACTTGGTCCCTAGTTTGGCACAGAGGACGAAGCCGTTCCCCCAAGAGATGGTGACTCAGTAGTCCCTTCGGGGACTATGACTGACATCCAAGGTGAAATAGGGTCAAAATGTCGACTACTTCGGTTCTGTATTTCTTACATTTACGAAAACGTCCTAGTATCACGACTATTCACCACCTTTTGATTGTGCTTTGATCAGAAAGACTTGGGTCCTAGAGACTCGTCGATTGGTGGTACGTGAGAACGGTGAAAATCAGGAGACCATTAGACGAAAGGAATACAGGGTTTAAACGTCTGAAAGTAAGACTACGATAAAAGAGGTGGGGAAACCAATGAAATTTTATTTGAGACAAACATTGATACTACTAATACCACTCAGTGATCTGGTTATCCCAGTCTTCTGTGAGTCTTTGAGGTAGGTTACTGAGTTGTCGAAACGAAGTCGTGAAAGACATAATATCGGTAGAAAACATCGCACCAAGTATCGTAAGTAGTTTGAAGAAAACCACTTGTCAAACATAGTGGTCTCTTAGGAACTGAGTAGTCAGTGTCTTTTTATTAAGGAACCTCCCTCAATGTAGTCGTAATATGTAATAACGTAATCTCTCACACGGAAAGAGTGAAGAGATCGTCTCTAGGTTAAGGACTTCCTAATTTACTTCTTTCTTCGTGGTCCATACTCAACCTACTCCAAGAGTAGCGGACTCCGGGCTCAGCAATTATTCTCAGATTTTATAGAAGAAGTCACTTTAAACCTCGTGAACAAAGAGTTAACGACTTCTTTAAGTCTCGGAACTAAACCCCTGAGATGGGTAGGGACAAAATCAATATCTTAAGAAGTATTATCTATCGTACAGTGGGTGTCTAACGTTCACAATACAACATCCTTATATTGTCTCTGTTCTCTCTTCTGATGACATGACCAATGAAAGAACTACTTCGTGTTTAAACGGGAGACTTACACGACAGGGTGTAACACCGAAACCCCCTTTTCTTTCGATTCATTTACCCCAAAGTCATTCGTGTGCACCCTCATACAGGACAGCATAATTCCGTTGGATGATTTGACTTGCAAATTTAGGATCCCACCAATCCACTGACTCACTTATACTCACTTATACTCATACTCCTTTTTAACAAAGAAGTGAATGGACTGGGATTAAAAGACAAATTTTACGGAAGACCTTAAGAACTCAGGGAAAGGTACCAAGATATGGAGAGTGAAGAGATGGGTCAATATTAACGGTCCTTAACATAAAAAGTAAGTGCTACCTTGTTTGAAAAGTGAGGTGTACTGATCCCTTATTATAAATCCCAATTAATTTATAATTAAATGGAAAGGGATATATGGTTTGTAACTTCTGATTATTTTAATATTCGGGTCACAGAAAAAATACACCTTTCATATGTTGTATTTGAAGAAACTAACTCTTCCATGAAACACTAAAGGATTCTACCTTTTTAGAAATCTTTAATAGCCAAAGAACATTACAATACGTTCACGGTCAAGTATCTCTAAAAAGACACCACACTCTTCGTCTATTAGTTTAGAGATTTCTCTGTTTTAGGATACCTTTTATTAAGACCATAAGACGACTAAATTCACAGACTTATTTTACCTAATTCATTTGTCTTTTTTATTTGTACATTTATCATCTCTATCATCAAAGATTTGTAACTTAAGTCTTTGAAAACTAATTACTGAATATAAAGTACAGTATATCTATTTCTGAAAAAAGAAATGAAGGACACGAACTTTCTTTTTATTCAACATATACTCTCGAGGTCAGTTTATTTTTATCGGGAAATACCCATGTACATAATAAGGAAGAAATTGTTTCGAGACAGAGAATAGTGTCTCGTCAAATCCTTCTATCACTGCTCTATACCTATACATAGGATGGAGAAAGTAAATCCTCAACCCACGTAGTAAACTCTAGTCACTGTGTCAGATCGAACACGGTGTTATTTATCTAAAGTCACTGTGTTGTGACGTTTATACACATAAAAGGAGTGTGAAACAGTAGGTTCCACAAGCAGTGGTTCCCCGGAGATGATAATCAAATAAGTTCCTGGAGCCGACAACCTCCTAAGGAGAATTGTGGACAAGATTTGTGGTAACTGTCCTCCTTCCCTTTACATTTATTAACTCTAATAAGTGTAAAGATGGACCTTCACTGTCTATTGAGACAGTGTAAAGTAGACGATCACGTGTAGTGCACCAGTTCCCGTTTCTTTTATCTTAGGATGGTACACGGGTCGTTCTACAATGAGTACCGTTGATACGGCACACTAAAACATATTTAGAACCATGTAGACTCGAGGTAACCAGACAAAATTTTTCACATCTCCTAAGCGGACTAAACTGACGATAAAGACGCTGGTAGAAGACTGGAATATATTGGACCTTTAGTCTTATTTAGAAAAAAGGGGTAAGCAAATCGAAAAGAAAAAATTTAAGGATACACAGTCTACGACCGATTTGAAACCTCTTTAGTGTCTTCCGTCTTTGTCTGTTTTATAAACTGGAGTCCCTAGAATATAGTGTTCATTGTCACACCATGAAGTTCTCCATCTTTCAAGATCATTCTTCTTTTTTCGTCCCGACTAAAAAAAGTTCCATTTGAATAGATCATCCTTATTTGTACGTCTGAGGTCTTTCTCAGAGACTAATAGTCATCCTCTTCGGAAGACTTTTTAGCTTCCCACTTATGTCTCGGGATTCCGACCTATGAGGACCCCTTTATTCTCCTGGTCTGTCTAGGAACTCGTAGGCCTCATGTCATTCCTGGGACTCTCCTTCACCCTCTGATTTAGTCTCTGTGTCGTCCCACAGTCCAGAACTTCTCGGGACATGAGTATCATTCTTTAGACTCGAAATAAGACTCTCTTCTACTCCCTAAACTCGTCTCCCCACAGTACCGTACTGTACTCAAAGAGACCGCAGAGACATCTCTTTTAGGGTATCCCGTCGTTATTCCTTCGTTCCTCGTAGTGACCCATGGGAGACATCAGTAGGGACAATCTACTACAACCGAATCTGGTCTTACCCTCACAAAGTGGTTGTCTAAGACCTACGCAAACTTATACCTCGGAAGTCTAAACAATTACCTAACACACCCCCCTACACTCTACTGATACCATCAATAATGATACCTCTACGACGTCTACATCGATACTTTGATTATCTGTTGGACACGTCCGATCATGTCAAGGTTCTATACCCCAACGTCTGTAAATTAAAAGTATCCCTAATTAACATTAGCTCCCTCTGTTTGCCACTTCTTTAAATCTTCTACCAATCACTCTTTTATCTGTTATCAATCATCATCTTTCTTTTAGACTTCTACCTTGAACTCACTGAATTTATTGATATAGTCTGTACACAGTCCGTTCGGACCCTCTTGACTTCGGATTCGTTTATCTTCCGTCTGTAGTGTTCTAACCTCTTTACCCTCCCTTCGGGAGTTCGTCTGTACACCACGTTCCTAGGTATCCGAATCGGTCACTACCGTTCCAATACTAGAGACATCAAATTTCAATTCCTACCCTTCTCCTTTACTTTCCTCTGTTCTTTTGACCTGGTTACTTTGAGAAAACTAATCATCCTAAAAAAGAAAAATTAAAATTCTTATTTCTTACAAAATGTGAAATTTTTTTGTGTTTCGAGTTCACACACTAGAGCTCACCGGAGTCTGACGTTATCAAACTTCTTCTCAAAACCAAGGGTCGGTCTCTGACTCCAGGACGGCACCACCACTGTCACGGTCTAGGATCAGTGATCTGGTCACCGGTCACTGTCCCGGGACGGGAAGCCGAAACGTTTTTTCATAAGGGACACGACACGAATGAGTACAGGTTAAAAGATGTTAAGGTACCTGACATCGGACGGTCCGATGAGACAGGTACCCCTAAGAGGTCCGTTCTTATGACCTCACCCAACGGTACGGAAGGAGGTCCCTAGAAGGGTTGGATCCCTAACCTAGGTCCAGAGGGTGTAACGTCCGTCTAAGAAATGGTGGACTCGGTGGTCCCTTCGGGTACTCTTGACCTCACCCATCGGATAGGAAAAAGGTTCCCTAGAAGGGTTGGGTCCTTAGTTTGGTCCCAGAGGACGTAACGTCAACCTAAGAAATGGAAGACTCGATACCCCCTTCGGAAGATAGGTGTATATGACATGAGAAAAGGCGGATTATTTGTAAAGTGAATAAAATGATGAAAGGTAGAAACACCCGACCATTTCTTAGACGGACGTTACGTCCTCGACCAAACTAAGGACCCAACCCTTCTAGGGGACGTTTTCCCTATCCACCTTGTCTGTTTACCCGAGACTCTCAACGTGGAAACACCGTCAAATTTAGTGAATGTACCCCGTGAAGAAGACCCAAAGGAAACCGGTCAGTAAAACTAAAAGGACCAAGACTCAGACATAAACTAGATAGAGTCCTAGGAGGGTACCGACACATACGCAGAGAGTCGGTTCCACCTAAGGTCGTTTCTCCTGATACCCATCGGAACCGTAGTGAGGAGTAAAGTGGAGGTTCCTCAAAAGATCAGTCCTTCTAAAGGAATTAAGACTCTTACTCTTTATACTCCAGAGAATAGAAAATAGACTCTTCCAGGGTCGGAGGAGAGAGTCAACGACGGAAAAGTAGAACCTTATAGTCATAAGTATCCGTCCCTTGTTTGAGGTTCATAAAGGGGCCCCTCACACCTCCCGGGAGATAGAGGACGGAGTTCACTTCCTTCTCCCACAAAGTCGTAACTATCCTTCGGGTGTTTCCGGTCCAGTGTGGCCCGAGAATACGATCCCATTCTTCAGTCAACCCAAAAGAGCTACCGAGTTACCATTTCTTAGACGGAAGTCACGTCCTCTGTATTCTCTGTACCCAATCTTAGGACCCGACCCTTTTAGAGGACCTCCTCCTTTACCGTTTGGTTAGGTCAAAAGAACGGACCCTTTGGGGTACCTGTCTCGGACCGTCCGATATATCAGGTACCCAGTGTTTCTCAGTCTGCACTGACTGGTGTGCTCCTAAAGTACAGTTCCTTAAATCTAATAGTACTAAGACATCGGTATTTTTTAGTAAAATTCGAAACTTTGACTCAAATACCGGGTTAAATGGGAAATTCATTTTTAAATGGGATAAACGATTTCTTACCTGAAATCGGAACTCTGGTAAACCCTCGGATAACGAGATATTGGTTAAAGTGTAAGAAAAGAATAGAAACGTGCTGGTTAACGACATGTAAAACAAAAATTTCACTTTATTTATAAACGGGGAGATTCGGGTGTGGTAAGTCGTAAGAATTGTTTACTTTACTAGGAGTCTTTATCTGAAGGTTTATCGATACCCAACGGGAAAGAGAAATTCGAGACGTAGAAATTGTTTAACACAAGGTAAATTTACTTGCAAAAGGACTTATAAATTGTGTATGAATGGCAGAATTTACCTCCTCTCGTTATGAGGTGTAGAAAAGGAGACGGAGTGGACACAATTATCTAACTACTTTTCACTACTGGAGTCTCTGAGAAGTCTAGAGGTCTGGTCCCTCAAAATGTCGACACAGGAGACGAAACAGGTCCCGACGACCTACAATGAATAACGCGAAATCAAAAAAGTCGGAGACGTTCGAGGGAATCGTTCGAAAATAGTCACTAAAATTCGAGGAGAGACTGACGTACGACGGAGAGAACGGTTCATTTCATATACCTGAAACAACTCATTTAATATATAGGAAGATTCCTGACCGTAAGTAAATTCCTGAACCATAGACCGAGTTGGATAACGAAAAAACGATTTTTGACGGTACACTGACTCCTTATCTCATGTTCAACAACGTATAGAGAACACCTCCTTACAGGTGACTTCACCTAATACCTGGATATATGTTAGGTCGTTACTACTAAGATCCAAAGACGAACTCTCCTTGCACTCGTACATGCATTCTTGTGTACATGGGTCACAAGTAGTATCACGACAAAATTATCATTTCTCTATCTTCGTTGGATTGACAGATAGTCTTTCCCTTACTTATTTATTAAAGAATTAAGTGTATTGTCTTATTATTTATTGATTTAATCTTGACGAATATAATTACCCTTATGGACGTTTTTACATTATAACCCACTTTTATCTTTTAAAGTTTTATTACATCTTTACGACACGACAAATATTTGTAAATCTTTATATTTTAATTTAACAACAACAGTAAGTCAGTGATCTAACGCAGGTTGAGAAACTCTGGGTACCTGACGTCGTGCGGTCCGAAGAAACAGGAAGTGGTAGAAGACCTCGAACGAGTTTGAGTACAGGCAACTCAGTCACTACGGTAGGTTGGTGGAACAGGAGACAACAGGGGAAAAGGAGGACGGAAGTTAGAAAGGGTCGTTGTCCCAGAAAAGGTCACTCAGTCGAGAAGAGTAGTCCACCGACTTGGTGACCTCGAAGTCGAAATCGTAGTCAGGAAGGTTGCTTTTATAAGTCCCAACCAAAAGAAATCCTAACTGACCAAACTAGAGGAACATCAGGTTCCCCGAGAGTTCTCAGAAGAGGTTGTGGTGTCAAGTTTTCGTACTTAAATATACACACATACATGTATTAAAATATAGACACATATATGTATTTAATTATGTGTATAGTTATGTACTGATTATCTTCGTACTTTTGTATGTATCATTACTAAGTATGTGTAGAGTCTTTTGAAGACCCTCATTTTCGTCCATCCCCTCTATCACTTCCGGAATCGACTTGGACAGCAAAAATTTACGGTACAATTTTTTCTCCACCTATATAAAATTTGCTTAGACATTTACAAGTCAAGTCACGTCGGCGAGACAGCACAGGTTGAGTAACGTTGGGGTACTTAGTGTCTTACGGTCCGGAGGGACAGGTAGTGGTTGAGGGTCTCAGATGGGTTTGGGTACAGGTAGTTCAGCCACTACGGTAGGTTAGTAAAGTAGGAGACAGTAGGGGAAGAGGAGGACGGGAGTTAGAAAGGGTCGTAGTCCCAGAAAAGTTTACTCAGTCGAGAAGCGTAGTCCACCGTTTCATTTACAATAGCACAATTTAGATTGAAAACTCAAGTAACCACAGTATTATTAAATACCGGTAATGATACTTTATCTTTATAAATTATTAACTTGTATAATTTAGTAATTTTTAAACCAAAAAATTTCAATGAAAAGAGCGTTCGGTATAGAACTAGTAAAGCTATAAAAAAAGGACATGAAATATGGTAAGTTTGTGTATTATATTAGAAAAAACACACACTCACTGATTTAGTAAAAATCTAGACTACGAGATGAAAATTACAAATCCAACTGAGAAGTTATGTTAGTGTCTTAAATAACATTCTAGATTGGTCAAGTCAAGTCAAGTCAAGTCAGTGATTCAGTACAGACTAAGAAACGTTGGGGTTCCTGGTGTTGTGCGGTCCGAAGGGACAGGTAGAGGTTAAGGACCTCAAATGGGTTTGAGTACGGGTAACTCAGACACTACGGTATGTTGGTAGAGTAGGAGACAACAGGGGAAGAGGAGGACGGGAGTTAGTAAGGGTCGTAGTCCCAGAAAAGGTTACTCAGTCGAGAAAAGTACTCCACCGGTTTCATAACCTCAATATCGGAGTTGTAGTCAGGAAGGTTACTTGTGGGTATGACTAGAGGAAATCCTACCTGACCAACCTAGAGGGACGTCAGGTCCCCTGAGAGTTCTCAGAAGAGGTTGTGGTGTCAAGTTTTTGTAGTTAAGAAACCGTGAGTCGAAAGAAATATTAGGTTGAGAGTGTAGGTATGTACTGGTGTCCTTTTTGGTATCGGAACTGATCTACCTGGAAACAACCGTTTCATTATAGAGACGAAAAATTATACGACAGATCAAACCAGTATTGAAAGGAAGGTTCCTCATTCGCAGAAAATTAAAGTACCGACGTCAGTGGTAGACGTCACTAAAACCTCGGGGGTTTTATTTCGGTCGGTGACAAAGGTGAGAAAGGGGAAGATTGGTTCCCAAACTTTATTGAACTGACAACGTTTTACAATCCACAACAAAGTTGATAAATTATCGGCGTACTCTACTACTACGTCAAAACTACAGTTGTAGTCCACTCGTAAACACGACACTCGACCTCCTTGAAGTCCGTCTCTTTTCCTCAACTTCGTAAACGGGATCGGGTGGTGTATTTGGTAGACTAAACTCGGAATAATCGTTGTCTGAAAAACCTTCTGAATGAACCTTGAGAGACTAAGGGACACCAAGGTGGAAACCCTTTTAGAGAGATCTGTACCCTCATGGACCCCTACGACTGTAGGATATTTGTCAGACCAGAAGGAAGGGAAAGTAGTAGAAGACTCCATTTTATTAGTTGTTCTGTCCAAATTCTTTGGGAGATCATAAAATCGGTCCAGTATAACTCGGTAAGATACCTTTAGGACTAGGAAGATGATCCGAAAGAACCTTTTATTTTTACATACGAAGTACGCGACTGTCCAATTATATCTTAAATCTTGTTACTTTGTCGATAAACATAAATATTTCATCTTTATCAAGAGTTCTCGTTACTCAAGTCAGTCTATTGAGATTGGATTGAGATTTATTCAATTAATTTTTAATTCCTAATGGCCTGAACACCAACGGTTCCCCAAATCCCCCTTCTCTACCTGACCCTTAAACCTCACCCATCTACGTTTGATAAGGAAAATCTTACCTATTTGTTGTTCTAGGATGGAATGTCGTGTCCCTCGATATAGATTAGAGGACGCTATTTTGTATTACCTTTTCTTAATATTTTTTCTTACATATACACACATACTGACTCAGTGGAACGACACACGTGTCTAACCGTGGTGTAACATTTAGTTGAAATGAAGTTATTTTCTTTCTCCTACACCCTTTTTTAATTTCTAATGTTTACTCAAAGGAATGTCACATGAAAGATTTCTTTCATTTAGAAACCCCGAACTTTTTAATTTACGACTTGTATAAAGAATATACGTATAAGGATATAATATATGTGTATACGTATTCACGGTTCAACGTAGTCAACACAGGTTGAGAAACACTGGGATACCTGAATCAGTAGGTCCGAGGGGACAGGTACCCTAAGAGGTGCGTTCTTATGACCTCACCCAACAGTAAAGGAGGAGGTCCCCTAGAAGAACTGGGTCCCTAGTTTGGACGTAGAAGTCGTAACCGTGTGTCTAAGAAATGATGACGTGGTGAACCCTTAGGGGTATAATATATCATCTAAATATAACTTTATTATATAAAAGGGAAAATTTTGGAGAAGATAAAAAAGTTAAAAATTTACGTAAGAGAGGGAATGATCTTTATTTTACTATAAAAATCTAAACGTATCGGAATGTAAATCGTAGTAAAACAAAGTAATTTGTTTACAGTCGTGACTAAAGTATATGGGGTTTAAATAAAAGAAGTGGAATTAAAACTTGTACAAGTGGGTTTGTTTTTATACACGAATAGAAATAGGAAAAAATAAATATTAACTAAAGAGATAGGGATCTGGATGGGTCACGGACCGTGTACAATCTATGACTTCACAGATTGACTGACCCATTTCGTTGTATGTGTCATAATTATATTCATTTATATCTTCTGGCACAGAATGTTCAATGGGAACGATATAACACACGGTGAGGACAAGACGCAAAAGAGATATCAGGAATGATCATAGAGATACGGAAAGGAACAACCGAAAACAGACAGAGAGAGGCATATTTGTGACATACATGTGTGACGCTCTTCTACCCCTAAAATAACAGGGCTGACGATACACACAGTGTATTGTTTACATAATGTTCAACAAATAGTTCCTTATTTATGACCAAACGTTATTGAGATTTCGTCTGACAATTTCCTTTACGTTTCTTATCCTCAGGAGGAAATTAAAAGAAGAAGGTCCTAAAATTATACCTTAATTCGAAAAACTCGTAAAGGATATTCTATTAATACCTAAGTGAAGTAGAGAAGAACAGTTCCTACGGTAAAGGTTTACATCTTCATGTAGTAAAACGAAGATGGTCTGGAAATCCTTTAACTGACGGAAAACGTATTATTGGATCCCAGATCGGGTCAAAAGAACGCAGATGACAACGCTAACATTAGAAGACAATGATTTCTTTTTGTGGACGTTACAATTTCTCGTAGAGACTATGGAATCAGGAATAAACGTATTACTCTATTAAAATAAAGAACCCAACGGTAGGATTTCCGTGAAAAAAGATTCAGAAGTCTTTGGACACTGATAAAAATTTAATGACAACGATATGTACTATTTCAACTTCCGACACCGGAAGTCTCCACTAAGTCAATTAGGTAAGATTGTAGAGAAGTCGTCGTGTCGAAAAATACGCACACACAAACGAGAGGTGGAAAAAAACGTTGACAAAGGTGACTCAGTACAAAGTCGTGAACGTCTTTGAGTACTGTTGAACAGTAGATCATTTTGGAAGATGAAACACGTAAAACAATAATACCCCCACCTAGTCACACGACATTCACATGTTTTAGAACTACATTACCTTTGGAATTCACCTTTTCTTTTGTGTTTTCTATAAAAATAATCAAACAAAAAGATTCTTTAAATTACCATATTCTGATTATAGCCTCGTAAATTTTTAGTATTTGTACGTCGGTTCACCTTCTTGTTGACAATACTTGTAACATCTCACAAAATAGACTCTTATACGAACACAAAAGGTAACGGTTTTTCTTTAACTGTAACACAAGGTAATTATTGAACCCCTTTTATGTAAAAGTTCATATACTACGTCCTTCAGTAAACTGGACCTTACCCACCAATTTAAACAAAACCAACACATTTGTATTGACTTATTAAAAAAAGAGGTTTATCTCAACAAGAGTGGTTTTAACAAAGAGAGATTGTAAGAAATATACGTAATAGAGTAAATAAGGTACACTATTAGAAAAATCTATGACAACAATAGGGAAAAAATGTCCAGAAAAGTCGTTTGCAATCTTTACACATCTACCCAGTATAACTACCTTATACTATACGAATTGGAGAAAAATGTTTTGAGTAATTTGTTAGTATAAGGTGTACGAGGTACACGTCGAAACGTCGAGTACGTCCTCTCCAAATCTTCGTTTTCAGGAGGGTCGTGGATTCTCTTTCTTACCTTGAACAATTTTTACACAGATAATATCTATTCTGGAAAAGTTCTTACCGCTACGACACTCTGTCTCCACTCATGTCCATTTTCTCTCGTCGTCGGGTACTCGAACCGTTGTAGAGGGGTCGAAGTAGGGGTTCTCGAGTCCCTTCTCGGTCCATAGACCCAACAACCGAAAACGTCCTTTTGCCACGAGGAGACTCTCCGTACCTACCTGGACTGGGACGGGTCCAGGTCATCACTCTTCTGGGATGTTCGTGTTATCCTCTGGGTTCAAACCTCTCTTGGTACCATGTAAGACAAAAAAAGACACGGGGCAGTTAGTAGTGATAGGGACTAAGTCATACATAACTACACTTACATTACAATACTTACCTTCGTTTTGATCGTTCCATTGATCAACACTCCGGATCCCCTGACAAGTCTCAGACTAAAAGGGTAGACGTCCACCACAAGAGGTCCACCCTGTCGACAAGTACTTAGGTGAGCCACCAGGTTTATCCTTCTTCTGAATCTGCGAACGTCTTACAGAGTCAGAGTAGAAAAGACCCGGTGGACGACGGGTGGACCGAACCCGAAGTAAAAATTGTGGGTTACTTACCTACCTTATATCTTGTTTTTCCTAGGACCTTTGCAATTTAACTGTATAAAATTTATCTTTCTCCCAAGAGTACTTTCTTTCTTAGATCTCCGTCTTTCCTTCCCACTTACCCCTGTCCTGTCTCCTACCTCGACCCTCTTGTGTAAAAATTCTCCGTAGAATTTATGAATCCTTTATGTAACCCTCCCTCTGACCGATACTACGAACCGAGACATCATATTGTCTGACGGGGACACCGTAGTGAATATGTCTACTGAGATTTTAAAAATTATTATAAAGATTTCAGTCCACTCGAAACGAAAAGTCACGTGGTCTGGATATCACTACACATGATGATCCACCAGACCGAAATAAGACCTCCGTATCCCTGACCTTATAAGATGTCGACACAGGTGTTTCTAAGATAATGCATGCAGATCTATTATTGTATAATTCCCGACCTTTGTGACATTACAAAAGGTGACCTTCAGGTGACAATTTGAATTACATTTGTTTCGTATACATACGAAAACTTTAACCTCATGTTCGTCCACGAAAACGTCGCCAAAACTTCAGTTCCATACTGTATATAATTACGATCAAAGTGTATCATCTCTTGCAATAATTACGATTCCCTTATATCAATCTTTCTACACCGAAAGTCGGTCCCTCTCACTACATCTATTTTCTATAAAAGACCCAATAACACTGACTCCTTAAGTAGACTGTTTAACGTAAAGAAAAGAATTGAGAAATTTCTTTAGCTGTACATGAAATACTATAGACATAGTGTCTACCTTTGTCTCATTATAGAGCTCTACGTCCGTAAATTAAATCAGTGTAAGTCGATACGTTTGAATTTTACTTTCCTTTATACCTTCTTTATCGTCAAATTTATCGTGCTCGTCAAAGAGTGTGACAAACTGCGTTTCCCACGATCGGACTCACTGGAACTCTATCCTCTTCACTTAGACGAACACTGAGGTATCTAGGATAAAGTAAAGTACTCACTTTTGTCCTTCGTAGAATCTCACGACAGGTACTCGTATATAAATGTCTATGTCTTTCTAGCTCTCGTACTCCTCTTCCCCCCGTTGTCTCCTGC
This sequence comes from Capra ibex, assembly GCA_006410555.1. Taxonomy (NCBI): domain Eukaryota; kingdom Metazoa; phylum Chordata; class Mammalia; order Artiodactyla; family Bovidae; genus Capra; species Capra ibex. The sequence goes on along the minus strand of SJYO01050590.1, from coordinate 18,565,819 downwards.
TCTACCAACCTGCCGTAGTAACTGAGTTACCTGTACTCAAACTCGTTTGAGACCCTTTTGTCACTTCCTAGCCCTTCGGACCATACGATGCCACGTACCCCAGTGTCTTAACCTGTTCTGAATCACTGACTTGTTGTTGTCTTCACATGAAACGTACAACCTTCGGTCTTGGACGTTTAACGATCACGTTACCGTATTACAAAACAAAAGGAGGGGACAATTAAACGAGATAGTAAGACTCTTGGTGGTGAATCAACGAGAATTCTAACGACGGTATCAAACTTTGAGACTACCTCTACGGTTCAGGTTACCTTTGTCAAGACAAGAAGAGTATATAAAACAGTCACTACTAAGGAAAGGGGTCTGAGACAGGGTCGGACAAAGAGAAGTAACGAACCGGTTTTAACTTAGTGTGTGGGTTTGGACCGTTCTTTTTGCCATGGTACTACTAAGTAATCTAGTCGGTATTAAGTTGGTGTCCGGACCCTTACCCGGAATAAGTGACTACGGATCCCGGCCCGGTTAGTATTCTTTCATAATCTGAGATAATCTGTCTCCTTTCCCTCCTTCGTCGTCAGTCCATCCGTCTATCCAATATGTTACATAAATAAGTCATTACACAACATTTTGTGACCAATATCAAACGTAAAAATGTAAGTGTCATGAAATATTCACTATATGGGTTCTTGGGTGAGGTCATAAGAACGGACCCTTTAGGGTACCTGTCTCCTCAGTCCGTCCGATGTCAGATACCCCAGTGTTTTCTCAACCTGTGTTGATTTGTCGTTGTTTTTATGGATTCTTGTACTTATCGTACGAAGGCCCGTTATTTCTCCGTAAAACACCCCTATTAACACTGAGTCTGAAAACAGAATTCCAACTACAATTAGAGCATGTCTTCCACTCTAAGTCAAAATTATAGTTCTAGACGAATTCAAAGGATAAATAGGAAGGACTCATACAGTATTCACAAGAGGAATTTCTATTTATGTCTTGGTTCAAACAACAATTTTTCTTTTTTTCGAACCGGTAGTCGAATCCACAAACAAAAAGAAAAACCTTTCTTTTGGTCACATCTCAGTGAGACATGACTTATTTGGAGTAGTTTAGATAGGTCTGTAGAGCCACTAGTTGTTGTTCTTCCTTTTTTATGATACGGTAGATATACGGTGATAAGATTCATGACACCCATCTTGCATCTTGCTCTGTCAATACAAAGGACAAGAATACCTCAAATACAAGTTAACTCCTTTATTTTTTGTTCGGTACAATTGATCTTTTTTTCTTTTTGTCATTTTTCATTTTATGACTTTTCATGAGACTTTTGTTTATTTATCCACCGATAAAATCTCACAGTCCCTTCAGGAGAGACTCCTTCATTGTGGATTCGACTTTAGAATAACTTTTCGTTTACTTGCATTCCTCGGACACACATATTGAGACTCCTGGAGGACCGATTTATAATCCTTATCGAGTACGACCCTGGAACTCCACTCTTACGTCCCTCGTTTCCTTCTCTCTCTCTACTCCAGTCTCTCCAGGTGTCCCTGATCTAGTACCCCCTAACACATTAGTGTACATTTTCCTCTCTATGAATAAGGTCCGTGTAACCCTTCGGTAACGTTTCCAGGTACAACTCTTCACTGTTCTAGCGTATGACCTGCCATCCCGTATCATAGTATCCCCCCGTTGCATGTCAATCTCCTAATTCTCCATGTCCGATAATATATATTTTATTCGATTTCCTATATAACATGTTGTGTCCATTATATCGGTTATAAAATATTATTGACATTTACCTTATCTCGGAATTTAACACTTAGTGATATCACGAGTGGACAATGAATATAATATGACATGTAGTTGATATGAACTTGAAAAAACATTACGAGTCAACAACGGGTCCACTATCTACTGTCTACTGTCACCTATTCTGGTTCCATCGTCAGCACTCTACACGTCCTATACATACCCAAAGTCCACAGTGCCCTTCATCCCTTTACTCTCTTTCCTATTAAGAGATCTACAAACCGAATTCGATGTCTCATCTCTCTCCTTAACAAAAGATGACTCTACACATCCTTCACCTTAGGCCCTTCCTACTACCAGTCTTAGGTCCTAAGAGAAAACCCGGATAATTCAGTCTCCACGGACACCTTTAAGGGTCATCTCTATGGTTCCTTCATCAACCATGTTATCGGACCTCAAGGTCCTTCTTTGATCCAGACCTCTATCTCTAAACTCTCAGTAGACGTATATCTTTTCGTCTCTTCACGGGTGTGTCAATAAAATTAATTAAGGTGTCACGTAAGGTTTGATATTAAACCTGCTGATTTTTAACTACCCATGAATAAATAACTTTTATTTATTCATGAACAGAACTTTTAAACAACTGTTGTGCTAAAGACTCTTTAATTAACTAACGAGTACTGTTCGTCACTACCGAAAAAGTAGTTTGAAAGGGTTTTTCTGTTTCCTTCAAAATAACATAGTCGAAAGTGAACGAAACTTTTATAAAAAAACAAGTAGTGACCTCAATCGTTATTTTAAGAGACGAAAACGAAGTATTTAGTTTGTTCCTGTGTTAACAATTTATCAGATATAGCATAATTAATTCGAGACTTTGTTCCGTTCGTAATGTCGGTAAATATTGTCCCACAACGCATTCAACGATTAGTTACTCTTTTCGTTGATTAATTGTTCGGTGATCAGTCGCAAAACTCGTCTTTAACCACTGAAAGTCGAATTAATTTGAAACGTCCACAGTCACTACTATACTTTCTTAGACATTAGAGAAACACAGATTTAAGGTTGTCTAGTAAAAGTGTAGACATGTAGAAATTCAGGAGATAGATAAAACTTTCTCCATTTCCCTAAATACAGAACTCAGTGAAACGTAAAAATTTTCGGGGAAAATTTTGATTTAACAACTCCAAAGAGATCCTAATTCTGTCGTTTTACTTCAAGGACTTGCCAAAGTGGGGTTTGTATAATATGAATCTTAAACTGATTTAAGGTGAATGTTTTTTATAAAAAATTTTTAGACGACGTTTTTTATTCACTTAGACATTTCATGGGAAAAACTTTGCACTAAATGTATGGTAATTTACGGGAAAAATACCTCTTCCGTTACCGTGGGGTGAGGTCATGAGAACGGACCTTTTAGGGTACCTACGTCCTCGGACCTTCCGACGTCAGGTACCCCAACGACTCGCAGTCTGTGCTGACTCACTGAAGGGAAAGTGAAAAGTGAAAGTACGTAACCTCTTCTTTTACCGTGGGGTGAGGTCACAAGAACGGACCTCTTAGAGCCCCTGCCCCCTCGGACCACCCGACGGCAGAGACCCCAGCGTGTCTCAGTCTGTGCTGACTTCGCTGAGTCGTCGTCGGCGTCGTTTACGGGAAAAAATTCGCATTTAAAATAAACAATCATTTACATGTCTTACATGTCTCTATGTAAATCTTATTTACTGTAAAATTGGAAACCTGTTTACACAGGTATCACACGACTCAAATCGAACGTCCCCTTCGACCCTGTGTGGATTAGAAATCCTGACTGAATATTTTCCTACTCTTATGGAAAAAAAGATCAGAATTTTATAAAGGTATTCAACCGATTTTGATTGTAACATCTGTATTACGTAGTTCCTAACTCCAATTAAAAAGGAATGTATCATAAATTCATTGTGTCTAGAAGACACTAATCTAAAAAATTGTTTTTAAATTTTAGAATCAAAAAGTACTACGGGAATAAAGAAAAATCCGTAGTAAGAGAGTATCAATTAGGGTCATTACGTTCACAAGAAAGCATTACTATTACAAGATGAAAGAAGAGTCAATATTAGAGAAACGAATCTACTACATTAAAAATTTCTCGACGAATCCTTTGCATGTTTGTAGATATTATCCTTAAATCTATTCACACGGATAGATTTTTTACAGTATATTCTGTAAATATACTTTAATAAACTTTAAAAGTTCTATATCCAACACCAAACGGTTTATTATCATCGTTTATTTTTAGTACAAGGGTCGGTAGTGAAAGACACAAAGTCTTTGAAAAAATTCGATATCTATCCAAAAAGAAGTGGATTATAAATGTTGTCGGATACCTTATCCGTGAGTATAACCGGGGTAAGGTGTTTGATCCTTTGATTCCGTGTCTCTTTAATTTAGTAAACGAGTAAAGGATGACCTTTAAAGATAATAGTGGTAACGAGTGTATTATACGAAAGTTACCAAACTGTAGTCATTCTGGATTGTTCCAAAGTAGACTATCAAGGTTAGACTGTTATTAATAGTCTCAAACGAGACTTTGTCAAGGAAATTTTAACCCTCTATAAAAGTCTGTGAAACCGGTGGAGCACAACATATTTCTTATCATTTGAACTTTAGACATCTACACTCAATCTTTACTATTAAGGAGATTGTATTGACACACTTGAACCCTTTAATGAATCCAAGAAGCTTGAACAACAGCCATTATATCTCTCCCATAAGGGACCGACAGGACCACGGAGAGTAAATCCCGAAGTACTATCGTTCTACCATCGGAGTAGTGTAACGGACCCTCACAGACAGGTTAAGTGACAGAAAGACATTATTATCGCTGGAATTACTATCCCTGGTGTAGAAAAATAGAAACATAGTAGTCATCGTGACTCCTATAAAAGACAGTGGAGTCTTCACGTATAAGTTATACACATTTCCATTTCATATTTCTTTCTTTATTATAATATAAAGGGGGGTTTCTCGACAGTAGTTCTAGTTTACACCATTAGATTCACTGTACGATAAGAACCCGAGAACGAGGGTCGACATCAACTGATTTTTTACGGTTTTACCCCGAAGGGGATCATCGTTATATCTAACTAAGTATCCGTGTCTACGTTGTATCCTTGGTGTACCCCACGTTTATAAAAAGTTTGATTATCGAACTCCTTATCTCTCTCTTGCAAGGTGAAACGTGGATCCCCTTTTGTACACGTCGTAGATACAGGTGGAATTAAAAGACAAAAACGAGAGAGGATTTCAGAAAGTTTAACAAATAGTGTGTGGTACACACCAGGAACCCAGTGTCAACATTTCACTGACTGTAACGTTCTTGGTAAACCAAAATCATTACTCTTTCCCGTTCAGGGTGACTTAGATCAAGATTCCTAGTGTGTCGAGTAAAGTACTGATAAAAATATAGGAATGTCTCTTCCGAAAAATACACGACTACTTCTTATACTCCCTTGTTCGTGTAAAAGGAACTTTACAAAAAACATAACTAGTTTGTACAATTAATGTGTTGTATCCGTCGGACGGTCCGGACACTGACGAATGTCGAAAAGACCGGTGTTCTGTCATGTCTCGTAAACAATACGAAAGTAAAAGAGTCTTCACGAGTCTCGACTACCGAAATTGGGAAAGTTAAAATATTCGAGAACAAGAAACTATCTTTTATTCGGGGACAAAGACATGGACCACAAAAAAAAAAAAAGAAGATCATATTTACTCATAGAGAAGGGTGGGCGAGGGGGGTCGAATTCTCGTAGTGAAGTGAGGTTTACACATGAGTCCGTCACTGGACCAAAAAATAACATCATTTTCAGTATGTTATATTTCGTATAGCAAAATCGGTATGAAATGACATATCAAGTCACCGTGGTTCATGTAAATGTAACGATACGTTAAGGGTGGTAGTAGACAGAGAGTATAAAAAGTGAAAGGATTCAGTTTTGTGGCAAGGGTAATTTATGATTGAGGGTAACGGGGAGGGAAACGGGGTGTCGGGGATCGTAGGTGGTCACATAAAAACTGAGATACTTAAACTGATAAGATCTATGTAGTATATTCACCTCAGTTTGTTATAAACAGATACGGATTACATAAACCTCTTCTGAGAACTCTTAGGGAACCTGACGTTCCTCTAGGTTGGTCAGGTAAGATTTCCTCTAGTCGGGACCCTAAAGAAACCTCCTTTACTACGACTTCGACTTTGATGTCATGAAACCGATGGAGTACGCTTCTCAACTGAGTAACCTTTTCTGAGAGTACGACCCTCCCTAACTCCCGTCCTCCTCTTCCCCTACTGACTCCTACTCTACCGACCTACCGTAGTGACTGAGCTACCTGCACTCAGACTCACTTGAGGTCCTCTACCACTACCTGTCCCTCCGGACCACACGACACTAAGTACCCCAGCGTTTCTCAGCCTGTGCTGACTCGCTGACTTAACTTGACTTGCCTTACATAAACCTTACGTAAAAATTCCAATTGAACTAGATACAGGACTTTTACATAGACGTAGAGGGGGGTTGAGGAACCCGATATGTCACCCAAGGGTAACCAACAGACAAAATACGTATCATCTTGAGTCAGTCACGAAGGGTCTACTACGTCACCACTTCTTGTGAGGACGTCACGTCCTCTGTGTCTATTACGTCCAAACTAGGGACCTAGTTCTTCTAAGAGATCTCATCCTATACCGTAGGGTGGGAACGGAATTTTTGAGATACCTGTCTCCTCGGACCACCCGACGTCAGGTACCTCACTTCTTCTCATCCTGTGCTGACTCGTGTGGACGGGGGGTGGTTTTTTCATGTCTTGGACTAGTTTTTGACCAGTCTTCTGGATTCATTTGTAAAAAGGTTTCTTCTGTATGTCTCCCGGTCATTCGTGTACTTTTCTACGAGTTGTAGTGATTAGTGATCTCTTTACGTTTAGTTTAGATGTTACTCCACGATGGAGTATGACCAGTCTTACCGGTAGTAGTTTTTTAGATGTTTGTTATGTACGACTTCTCCTACACCTCTTTTCCCTTGTGAGAATGTGATAACCATCCTTACATTTGACTAAGTCGGTGACACTTCTTGTCATACCTCCAAGGAACTTTTTGATTTTTATCTTGATAGTATATTGGGTCTTTAGGGTGAGGACCCGTATTTGAACCTCTTTTCGTATTAAATTTTTTTATATATATATGTATATATATGTATATACATATACATATACGTGGGGTCACAAGTGACGTTGTGATAAATATCATCGGTCCTGTACCTTCGTTACTAAATAGTAGGGGTCAGGGACCTCTCGAAACTCTTAACAGTCAATCGACGGGTAAGTAAACCAATATCATTCTGACTCATTAACTTTCGTCACGTTCTGACATGATATATTTTAGTATAAATAAAAGACGAATTACGTCGAGACAGACTCGATTAGATCACTACGTCCTTCACCAAAACTTAAATTCTGTACATAATTAAATACTTCTCATGTACTTTTAGATTCAACATCCTGAACGTCCTACTTTATTACTGGGATATGAAAATAAAAGTATTTTCTGAGTCACTTACAGTGATGTTCAACCTAAATTATGAAAATTAACGAACCTAAATTCACCTTTTAGACAAATGTCTTCTTACAGGAACACGTATCCTAATTATCCTAAAATCCTTTAGACTTTGGGAGTGAATACCTGTTTTATCTGTATTGTGATCTGAGACATTATTGTAGGGAGGAAACTTAGTACTGTGAGTTTGAGGTTTTGTGGAGACAATTCTTAACGAACTCATACTAAAATAGAAAATCTGGAGAAAGGACCTACAAATTGTTTTATTTAGACATACAAAATACTCTTTACTTGGATTTGTATTTTATTCTTTCTGAACTATAGACCGAAATTTTCATATATAAACTTGAAACCAGTTATCACCTGGAGACACTTAGTATTAAAGGTAGAAATGTTTACTTTATTATTTTTAACACAGACGGTACTTTCCTCCTATTCCGCCACTGTCTCCGACTCTACCCATCTACCATAGTGGCTGAGTTACCTGTACTCAAACTCGTTTGACCTTCTATTACTTCCCGTCTCCTATGAACATACGATGTCAGTCACCCCAGTGTTTCTCAGTCTGTGCTGAATCGTTGACTGGTTGTCGTTGTATATTCCAACAACCTTTCTAATGTACTCTTTTGGGGACATTTTTAGAACCGTAGAACAACCTGTGCATCTTGTAACAGTCATTTACAGTCGTCACGGATAGAGAAGATGACGAGCAGTAGAAGTCACACATATTTTCATGTTGAACTCCTTGTCCCCGACCTCACTCAGTCAGATTCTTGAAAGACCTTCCCTTATAATACACGACTTAAAACTGGTCTTAAAACCAACATTAAGAGTCTACAGACAATTCAATGGGATAAAGTCATTACTAGACATTTTCTTAGACCTAAGAAGAATTGAACATAAAATAATATTGTCTTTCTTTAATTCACCTTTTTCTGAATCATTTAGAGTCCCTTACTTTCGGTTTATGTCAAACGTATGTAAATCGAACATATCAACATTCCTTAAAAAAAGTGACGTAATACTAGGTAAAAGAAAGTGTTTTTATAGTCACTACTGGAATTCGCCCATTCCAGTGTTTTTACTCGGGATAAGTCGAAGTAACATCTGAAGAGGTCTTCCCGTCGCAGGAGAGACCGAGGGAAAGGTACGGGCCGTGTCCCGAACAGGTCTGGTAACGCACGGCAGTACAGTGTAGACTTAAAGGTCCCAGGACAGCACGAGACACTTTTAGTGTCGAAGGTGAACGGACAAATTCACGCACCTTAATTGTAATTCCCTAGGAAACAGTGTCTCTGACGACTCCGTGAAACAAAGTAAAGATAGGATTTACAATCTTTTATCGGGGAAAGAGATTCAGACTAGAACGAGACGTATCGACGCAAAACGAAACGACAAAGTTGAACGACGAAAAATGGGATAAAAGTGAAGAGTGACACTGTTCTCCTTCCCTAGACCATAAATATTGGAAAACTAATTTTTTCTCATTGAAGATCTATCCTTGGACTCGACGATTACATCGGGAGTAATCTGTCTTCTATTCCTGAAGTGAAACAGTCCCACTATGGTCCTCTACGAATCGACGTCAATGACACTGCAATGGGACAATTTTTATAGTGTGTTCAATGGTCTGATCGTCGTCCATTTCATAATTATCAACGAGTTATTTCTAAACAACTCCACTTAAGGGCTTTGATTCTTAGACATGTCTACAACTCACTGGACAGTACCCATAGTGTCTCCCCATTATGAAAGTTTCTAAATAGAAAGAAAACTTCTTACAAGTCAATCATATTAAATAATTTAACCCTCTCAGTAGTTAAGACTAAGACTTCATATCTACATTCTATTCATACAAAATGTCATCTCCTCTGACGACTTTTTGGACCTTGTATACTCGTTAATATTCCCTATTACTATGAATTATATTAATAATAACAAATGACTTATACACCGTCTCGAAGACTCTTTAGGGAATATATGTAATAGAATTCTATCCGATAAAGTGTCATTGGTATTTTGTCTCTCACAATTATATAGGTAAATATCTACTTCATTGTCTTCGAGTCTCTCCAACTATAGAGTCGGATCTAGTGTGTCGACCTTACCTTTTCGATCCTAAACTCGGGTCATATGAAATTGAGGTTTTGATCAGGAGAATTCCTTATCTAGAGGATCTAACTTTTCATCCACTCTCCTCCTGTCACCTCTGTGTGTAGACAAAACAAAAACAAAAAAAGGAATGTGTTTTAACTAAGACATAAATATATATCATTTCGTTTAACAGACATCGATAATTTCGCAATGGACGTGTCCTCACCCACTTTAATTTCTAGATACGACACAAAACCACCTCTTCCTTTACCGTTGGGTGAGGTCACAAGAACGGACCTCTTAGGGTCCCTACCCCCTCGGACCACCCGACGGTAGTTTCCTCAGTGTGTCTCAACCTGTGCTGACTTCGTTGAATCGTCGTCGTCGTTGACACAAAACCTCCCGTCTAAAAGAAGAACGGAATTTTTTACTACGTTTCCGACATCTTTCGATAAAAAGTTGAGTGGGTTTATACTGTCTTTAGGGAGTAAGTTCCTACTATAAGAGTACTAAGACATGTATAACTTGTAGTCGAAGAACTTCTTAGGAAAAAAACTCTAATTAAGAGGAAATAAAAGTAAAAATAAGAGTACAAAAGAAAGAACTAAAAGATGAGGTCATAAAACGGGTAAGTACCAGGTACATAAAAACAGTAAAATTGAGGAATAAAACTTCGAGGTGTCAGTAAAGACTCAAAATACCTAGTGACGGGTCTATAAGCCGACCTCACACGATAATTAGGAGAAGGTGGCACACTGGTAAAATGGTCCCGAAACCCTACTATGAATCGACAATGACACCTCGAAGGATGACCTTAGGTCTGTCTTCTCCCCACCCCTCCAGTCCCCCCTCCATTTGTATTTAGTCCAAACATGTTTGTTCATACTACTTACGACCAAGGGTTTCACGAGACGGAAAACAGTTTGAGGATATAGTCCATTCTTCCGACACACCGCCCTTACTACTTAGTATCTTGACGAGGGACCACTTTCTCGTTCGTATCCTTGATGTCGTTATCGTGTCATCGAACCTAAGTAGTGGCCCGAACCGCTATGTCTCACTTTTTGTTACCATAGACACAGTCGGACTTACTTTGTCATATTTCTCCTCACGTGACAAGGATTGACCCTTTTGGTCTAGTCAGTTTGGTCTAGTACGATTCTCGATGTAGAATCGAATCTCTTCGTTCGATTCTAGATCATACGACCCTCAATAACTCGTCGTCAGTGTCTACCTTTTTTGTTTTGGTTCGTTTAGCTTAAGACACAAGTAAGTGGAAAGTGACTTTATGTCGTAAAATGAACTTCAATATTTACACCCATTATTAGTTGATTAATGGAATCAATAACATGGAATTGGTGGTAATCTTTAGTGACCAAATAAATATAATACAATTACCAATAACGTTTATGGAGTTTTATAGAAATACTCCTTGTAAAGTACGTTTCTACCCGAGCTATTTCCTGTCTTTACCATACCTGGATTGTCTTCGTCTTCTATAATTTTTCTCCACCGTTCTTATGTGTCTTCTTGACATGTTTTTTCTCGAAGTACTGGTTCCATTAGTGCTACCACACTAGTGAGTAGATCTCGGTCTTTAGGACCTTGTACTTCAGTTCACCCGGAATCCTTCGTAGTGCGACTTGTTTCGGTCACGTCCACTACCTTAAGGTCACCTCGATAAAGTCTAGGACTTTCTACTACGACACCTTCACGACGTGAGTTATACGGTCGTTTAAACCTTTTGAGTCGTCACCGGTGTCCTGACCTTTTCCAGTCAAAAGTAAGGTCAGGGTTTCTTTCCGTTACGGTTTCTTGCGAGTTCGACGGCGGGTTAACGTGAGTAGAGTGTATGATCATTTCATTACGAGTTTTAAGAGGTTCACTCCGAAATCGTTATACACTTGGTACTTGAAGGTCTACAAGTTCGACCAAAATCCTTTCCGTCTTCTTGGTCTCTAGTTTAACGGTTGTAGGCGACCTAGTACCTTTTTCCTTCTCTCAAGGGCTTTTTGTGGATAAAGACGAAATAACTGATCCGGTTTCGGAAACTGACACACCTATTGTTATTTGACACCTTTTAAGACTTTCTGTACCCTTATGGTCTGGTGGACTGGACGGAGAACTCTTTGGATATACGTCCAGTCCTTCGTTCTCAATCTTGACCTATACCTTTTTGTCTGACAAAGGTTTATCCTTTTCCTCATGTAGTTTCGACATATAACAGTGGGACAAATAAATTGAAGATACGTCTCATGTAGTACTCTTTGTGACCTGACCTTCTTCGTGTTCGACCTTAGTTCTAACGACCCTCTTTATAGTTATTGGAGTCTATACGTCTACTGTGGTGGGAATACCGTCTTTTACTTCTTGATTGATTTTTCGGAGAACTACTTTCACTTTCTCCTCTCACTTGTTCAACCGAATTTCGAGTTGTAAGTCTTTTGCTTATAATACCGTAGACCAGGGTAGTGAAGTACCCTTTATCTACCTCTTTGTCACCTTTGTCAAAGACTGAAATAAAACCCCCCCGAGGTTTTAGTGACGTCTACCACTAACGTCGGTACTTTAATTTTCTGCGAATGGGGAACCTTCCTTTCAATACTGGTTGGATCTATCGTATAAGTTTTCGTCTCTGTAATGAAACGGTTGTTTCCAGGCAGATCAGTTTCGATACGAAAAAGGTCACCAATACATACCTACACTCTTAACCTGATACTTCTTTCGACTCGTGACTTCTTAACTACGACAACTTGACACCACAACCTCTTCTGAGAACTCTCAGGGAACCTGACGTTCCTCTAGGTTGGTCGGGTAAGACTTCCTCTAGCCGAGACCCTAAAGAAACCTTCCTTACTACGACTTCGACTTTGAGGTCATAAAACCGGTGAAGTACGCTTCTCAACTGAGTAACCTTTTCAGAGACTACGACCCTCCCTAACCCCTGTCCTCCTCTTCCCCTGCTGTCTCCTACTCTACCGACATACCGTAGTGGTTGAGCTACCTGCACTCCAACCCACTTGAGGCCGTCAACTACCTGTCCCTCCGGACCGTACGACACTAAGTACCCCAGCGTTTCTCAGCCTGTGTTGACTCGCTGACTTGACTTGACTTGAGTAAGTGAGGAAACTTTAAAATACTTAAAATAAAATGGGTGGAGTATACTATAGAATGGTATATTAGTCGGTTATAAGATAAAAATTTCTGTCAAAGTTATATATAACCCCGTAAATGTCCTTATAAATAATTTATATATATTCCATATTTCTCTTTCCGAAGAGACAACCGAGTCTATCATTTCTTAGACGGAAGCTACGTCCTCTAGGCCCGAACTAGGAGTCTAACCGTTCTAGGGAACCCCTTCCCTTACCGTTGGGTGAGGTCATAAGAACGGACCTCTTAGGATACCTGTCTCCGTGGGCTGTTCGATGTCAGGTACCCCAACGTTTCTCAACCTGTAATGACTCACTGATTGTGTGTCCAGTATTTCTTATTGTTATATTGTCTCATAATATTATGATCTCAATAATATAAGTGGAATCTTTACATAATAGAATAGTGTGTTTGAATTTTGTGAAATTCGTAGTAAAATAATATTCGTCAACGGAGACATTAAGATATATATAAAAATACAGGTTTTTTGTAATAAAGTCCTTTCTTAGGCATCAAAATTAGATTCATAGTTTTCCCAGGTATCGTATATTTTTTCGATACTTGAGAGTGTCACTTATAACAAAAATTAAAATCAAACTCCAGACTGAAGAATTCTTAAATTACAAAAATTTGTAAACTACTTCACCTCCAACATGAAACCATATAAGTCACACTATACACAACGGTTCAGTCGTAGATGACACTTATTTTTTATTAAACCTCATGAGGTTTAATAGTTTGGAACGCTGGACCTACGATTGAGTCCTTGTATCGTACTAAAAGTCCGATTAGTTATCGTTAGGTAGGGACATAATTGGAAATATAGTAATTTATTCACGTCAAACCTAACACTAATGACAGGACCAAGACCTTAACCTTAAGGATCTAGAGTTAAAATCGATATTATGAAAAACTCTACACATCGCAACTGATCTATAATAAAATGAAATGATTCGGAGCCAAAAAAGTAGACATTTTGAACCTTATCATTGTCATGGATTTAATATCCCAACACCACTCCCTATTTACTTTACTATATGAATCTTGTGAAGTTTGTCAATATTTATGTATCTATTACGAATTATATTTTAGTGGTCATAACCAAAATTATCCAATTAATACACGGATTATTCTTAACGGTGGGTGGTGATAGAAGTAGGAGTTTTTTAAATCATCTAGGAGGGAATCTTAGGTACGGGGAGTTGAGGTCCTACGGTCTCATCTGAACCACTAAACCTCTTAAGGTCATGGATGGAGTATACTATTGAATAGTATATTATTCGGATATAAGATAGAATTTTTAATCAAAGTCATTTATAATCCCGTAATATGGTCTTAGAAATATTTCATACATATTACATATTTCTTATGTTTTATATTGTTTTTGATTTCTATTAAATTTCTTTTGTGGTAAGGGTAATAGAAACTTTAAGATTCTTACTAAGTAATACTAGGGTCATAGAAAGGAGGACTGTCAACATTGGTCATCGGACTTTATACAAATTATCAGGTAACGAACGAAAATAGTAAAATAGTGTATATAGAGGTTTATTTATGTTTGTACTACACTTTCCTCAGTATGACTTTAAACACTGAAAAAAAAGTGAGTGAAATTCAAGACTCTAAGTAGGTATGACAATGTTAATCGATATTAAGAATGAAATAATAGTGCAAAGAAAATAAAAGGAGACTTACCTACATGGTGTTGAAAAATAGATAGATGATGACTATCGGACAAAAGAAAAGAAAAAAAACGATAATCGTCATTCACGACGATACTTAGAACAGTATATACAGAAGACGATGAGGACTAAGATTCTTAATAACTTAGTACTCATAGAAATGGAAGTGTCATTTCTATTAAACGTTAAGTCTATTAAAATTTAACAAAAAGTTTCCTGACAAGATAAAATTAAACATGGTCGTCACAGATTAACATAATCAAGGAAGTTTAAGAACGGTTGTGAACCATGGTAGTCTGAAGACTTGAAAATTGTTAGAAAACTCGAACTTTACCATAGTGTTACACTAAAATTAAATCAAAAATAAAGAAATAACTGATAAAGACAGAAAAGATACTTAACGGTAAAATTCAGTAACCTGTCAAAAGAAGTCCTAATCAGCACAAGTATTAAACTTTTTCAAGACTCGTGATGGGAAACGGTCTATACGCATAAATTTATACAGAATTAGGTTAAACAACAAACCCTGACCGGAAAGGAATGAATAAACGTCGGAAACTTCTTGTCTTTATATAAAATCATCCCAACTCGGTCAATTCGAGAAAGGAATGTTAACACAGTAAACATGACATACTTTTTTAAAGTGTTAGATGAAAAGGATTATCATTTCACTTAGTTGATTTTGATAAACATAGTAATTTTCCCATTATTATTAAGTTCCGTTCTCTTGTCTTAGTAAAATAGAATCTCAACCGAGAGAAATGTAAAAAATTAATTTAAAAATTTTTAAATTGACATTATGTAATTGTCGAAAAATGTAAAAATTGGACACCGATGTAACATGGACTTTTGGTCTTTGAACGAACTCTAATAGGTCTAATAAATCTGTCTGAGAAACCAATTATTTCTCAGACAAATCACAAAGACACTACAAGCGGAGATTAAATTGAACGTCTCAGATCTAATGGGAAAAAAACAAGTTTTGATGATCTACGATCTCTACGGTTTTAACGATGTCCCTCCTTCGTCATACAGACCCGAAGATGTAGAGCTGTCGTGAGGAGTGTAAATGGTACAGAAACCCTACACTAAGTGCCTACTATGTATCTTAATGTAGACACGAAGGAAATATTAGAATCATAAACCACAGATATAGGTCAAATCTGAACCAGGAGTGAGGGGTGAGACGAGCAGTCGAATCATATTAAACCAAACACGGAAGTGAAGGACGATCAGATTTGAATCTGAACAGCTCCACCCTAGACTGGTAGGATGAAACGTCCCACACTCCACAAAGAACCCTAAGTCTTGAGAGTCATGATTTGAGTTCGAGGGTCGTCGACCCTACTCAAAGAGTGGGAGGAAACTCCTGTTCTTGACATATATAACGTAGTAAACTACAACATGTTGAGAGAAGTGTCACAAAGATGTATCAGTCATCAAATCTTTTTACACAAAACATAATTTGATCCTTCCGTGAGTCAAGACTAAACTACTATGAGTAAGAAATAATGTTCAGTACAAATACAAGATCGGATATTCAAATAATTCGACCGTAAAAAGAATCCATACAAATTAGAAAAAAGAAATCAGACCACTTGAATCTCACTAACACTTGACAGGAATAATCGTCCCAGACGAAGTCATACTTACTACATAGATAATCGGTCGTACATAAAAAAAAAAAAAGCAAAAGTGTTTATGTAGTGTCCAATGATTAATATTACTAAATGTTACTTAATATTATAATTAATTGTCAAAGTAATTGTAGAAGGTCTGAAATTAACTTCCGTGACTAAATCAAAAACAACATTGTAATTCGTAGAGAGAAATCTCAGTATTTTCAGTGCCAGCAGTTCAAAAACGGCGACAACTTAATAGGACTACCGTCTGAAAAACACATGTCTAACTACTCTCTAAACGAAGTATCACATTCAATCTCCACCAACTTCACCGAAGACATCGATCGTCATACAGATTGTAACCGGAACACACGTGGAATTTGAGGTGGTCAAAAGTGGGTGTGTAACTAATTGAGAACAAGGGAGGTCGTGAGGGACAAATTCGTGGTTACGGTACTCCTTCGAGTCGTATAATTCCGTCAACCTAATCCTAGGGAGAACCGTCGTTAATCAAATAGTCGACGAAAGGTTTCATCGTCGTATCCCCTCTCTTTTAGACCTGCTCTGTCCTTAACACTCCGTCGTCCATTCTTCATCAACAGTTCTCGTCTCATCGTCCGTACCTTCCGACACCGACGCACAAACCCTCAAACCTCATCCCGTGGAATTCCTTTCACCGAGGGATCTGGGTGAAACGATAAGGAGTTACGAGACAAGAATCGTGTTTTTCACTTCAGAAATTTTCCAAACTAAGTACTCTTATAAAAGGTGAGGTCTATCTTACGTTACCTATAGAATACATCAAAACACGGTTAGATTCACTGATAACTCCCTTCTAAAGGTTTAAAGAGACTAACGGTAGTCATCCGTTACTACTTCACCCTAAAAAAGGGATCAACGGAAATAGTCTCAGTCACTTTACTCTTATCTCGACAGATAAGAGAGTTTAACCTTTCTTTAGTCTAGACTCAGAACTTTTTAGTCAACTTGTAGGAACTTGGACAGGTACAGACTAAACATGTCTCGTCATTGACGAAATAATTTTCTGTAGATCAGCACAAGGACCACTATTAAGTCTTGACCTGTATGGTTTTTCACACTAATTTACGAGTGTTTTATTAAAAAGATTTACACTATCAAATTTAGACTTGTTTCGGTTGTTCAAATAAAAATTGAGTGTTATATTAAAAAAGACCTTTTTTTTTTGAACGGGTTAATACACCGTTTATCTCATTCTATTAACCATCTCATTATTAGGTTGATGACGATGACATCTGAAATCTTATGAAATTGAAGCCAGTTACTAGTAACCAATGTCCCTGTAATATAGAAGTCTTTTACATAGGTTTTACCCTTAGAGTATGTAACCTTATAGAAAGGGTATTACTTCGGGATTTACGATCACATTCACATAAAACTCTGTCTTATAAATATCTTCACACGAATGAACGAGTCAGTACAGGTTGAGAAGCACTGCGGTACCTGACATCGGGTGGTCCGAGGAAACAGGTATCCCTTAGAGGTCCGTTCTTATGACCTCACCCATCGGTACAGGAGACGGTGAAATATCTCAACTAATTCCAATTTACTTCAGTATTTCCACCATGGGATTACGCTATCCTGTCCGTAGGAATGTTCCTCTCCTTCTCTACGGTCCCTCCGTACGGGTCTCCTTACTGGTACTCACCTGTGTCTCTCCTACCAGTAGATGTTCGACTCCTCTTTGGTCCGGACAGGTGTGGAACTAGAACTTGAAGGTCGGAGGACTTGACGTCTTTTTATGTAAAGATAACAAATTCAGTATGTCAGATACTGCAAAACAATACCGTCGGGGTCATCTGATTTTGTCGTAGATTAAAATTTCGTCTTTAAAATTTTTATGGAGTAAAAGGGTCCCGTTTACTAGTGACAAACTGAATACTTACTCTATTAGAGAGAAGATTATTTCTGGAAACTGGAATCAGAAAAGGTAAGGTCCAAGTATCTGATTGAAGACCATGAGTAACACCCACGAGGTCAGGAAACCCGACAACTGGTCTAAAACATTCAAATTATCCTTCGTCTCCCGGGTCCGATATTACTGGGGGAGGAACCACTAGACTGTCCCACACGTCAGGGAGGACACCCTGAGGTCCTAAGGACTTTGTACGAAGGTCCAAACAGTAGGGACTTTAACAATCTGAAACATTGCTAACTTGACGAAGTTAAGTTTACTACGGACTACGAACAAAACAAAACAAAACAAAAAATTAAAAAGGATTTCCCTCTCGAACACCCAACAATGTCTCAGGTACTATGAGACCCTACTTTAATGTGATGTCTGAGGTTAAATAGGTGACAGTAAGAGACGAAAGGGGCTTTGAGTTGAACTTTTGGAAGACATACAAAGAGAAATTATATTAAAAATGGGAGACGATTCATTAACAAAAAGATATAGTCCCCGACCCGTTTTATCTCGAAACCCGGTTAAGACCGGGATGTCCATAAAAACAGTTATTTCAAAATAACTCTGTTTCGGTGTAAGTAACCGAATACACAATAGATCCCGACGATAGTACCATGTTATCGTCTTAACTCGACAATGTTTTTTCGTTTTCTTTGGTGTCCTTGGACTTTATAAACGATGGAAATGTAGAGACATGATGATTTTGTAAGTGACAGATATATAAAAAAAGTTCAATTCCTTTTTTAAATGTTTAGGGACTGACATATGACTGTAGAAACGAACTGTCGGGGTTATATAAGGACAGAGATTAATCCTAAGGGACCACTGAGTCGTCATTTCTTAGGTGGACTTCACGTCCTCTGTGCTTTAACTAGGGACCCAACCCTCTAGGGAACCTCTTCCTGTACCGTTGAACAGGTCATAAAAACGTACCTTTTAAGGTACCTGTCTCCCCGAACCACCGATATTAGGTACCCCAGGGTTCTCAGCCTGTACTGGTTCACTGATTTTGTGGTTGATGGTGAATAATCATACGTTTCGTATTTATTACGACTCTTTAGAAAAGAAAGTTTAATATCTTTTTAAACTCTCTTTAATATACTTTATAGAGATCCTATTAC
The DNA here is from genome assembly GCA_006410555.1 of Capra ibex. Taxonomy (NCBI): domain Eukaryota; kingdom Metazoa; phylum Chordata; class Mammalia; order Artiodactyla; family Bovidae; genus Capra; species Capra ibex. The sequence goes on along the minus strand of SJYO01050590.1, from coordinate 18,546,863 downwards.
AAATATATACATTAATATATACGATAGACAAATTATTTTAGAATTGAGATCTTAAATAACTTATTGAAGGTAAAAATTTTGTTACCTATTTTGAATTTTGGTTTATTTATAAGAGTCATGTGTCAGAATAATCGTGTTTCTATACGGACCCATTTCTGTTTTAGTAAGAGACGTACACTAGTTCAAGACTTCAAGTAATTCTCTACCATAACGAAATTAGGATAGTAAATAATGGTCAACTGGTTCAATGTTTTCCAAAAAGACACATAAGGGTAGTTTAGAGTGGGTATAACCGACTACACTCTCATCATCATAATAGTCCGATTCAAGAGGTAGAGAAGAGGTCTTTGATTAATTCAGAATTACCACAAAGGATTCTCAATACCGAAGTTCCGTCACACAATACCAAATAAAGATATAAGTAGTAATGACTGACCATCCTTTGGATCCAATGATCCAGTCCTTAGATCGAAATCCCCTACTTGTTTACCGTTTGTCAGTGAGATTCGAATTTTAGGTAGGACGTACTACCCAATAACGTTACTAATGAGACAAAACTCTCTGAAGTAAATAATACATCGTCGTCTTACATCAATCGTCTTACGAAGACAGTCACTTGGAATGTTTCAAAAAATCATTGGGGGTCTCTAATCGACCTACAAGTATACATGACATACTTTCCTTCGTTTAAACTGTGATTTTTGATGTATTAAGTCACTTTTCTTTTATCGGGATCTTCAATTATACATGATATCTTTTGGGTAACCAACAGGTCTCGGACTACAACCAGTCAGTAGAGGTGGTTGACCAAGAACACAGAATTAGTATCAAGAGTGTTACATAGTCTAGGAGACAATTCCCTAATTAAATATTTATTAACCTAAAATAAAACACAATAGACTCTTCTAACTTTAGTCCAATTGATTCTACGTAATCCCATTTTATTCTACCTTTCGGTCACATCTTCTTAGACTTTAAACACGACATAAATTTTTAGTAAAGAAAGAACAACTTGTCGTAACATAAATGGTAGAGAAGATTAGATATTAGGGTGTTTTCTGTCTCTGACACAAAATAATTAACAAACTAAGGGGATCATGAATAGTCCACGTAAAGGGTGTGTCATGTTAGTATAGAGTAAGTCTCGAAGTAAAAATCTTTGTCACGTCTCTGTTTTTAGTGAAAAGTCTTGAAAAATCCTTTCCCGACGTAACTTCTAGTGATGTAATGAAGAGTCATTTAGGTAGTGAAACCTTAAATGGGAATTGTCAACTTGTTTAAGGACAATTGGTAATCTACTTCATGAAAAAAATAGGAGTCCCCGGTACAACATACATTTTATACGAAGAAGTATGTGATCTTAGTACGAGTGATCTTATACGACACTCACCGTACTTCTCTAGTTTTGAATAAGTCTCTCAAAGTCCTAATACGGAGAGAAGAGTACGAGTGACATCCTGTGTCAGTACTTCTTGTAAGATTCGTCCTAGGGGGTACTCGAGGAATAGAGAGAGGACCTTCATGAAATCGACACAGGTTAAGAAACGTTGGGGTACCTGACATCGGGTGGTCCGAGGAGACAGGTACCCTAAAAGGTCCGTTCTTAAAACCTCAACGGTAAAGGAGGAGGTCTCCTAGAAGGGTTGGGTCCCTAACTTGGGTACAGAGGATACAGAGGACGTAACCACCCATCCAAGAAATGGTGATCGTGGTGGACCTTTCGTGTATTCTACACTAACTTAAGTACATTTTATTTAAATGGATACTAAGGTTTCGATAACATGTGTTCAAAGAAATTGTGAAAAGATACCTGGTTGGTGTAACATACGAGAAACGTCGTTATTAAGAGTGTTGTGGTTTTTTCCATATAAAATAGTAAAAACAAAATCCCCACAACTTCGACTCCCTATCTTTTCAACTCAGTTAACGGTCTCAAGTCAGACGGTTACTCACGGTTTTGATTGTAAATTTGTGGTGTTTACGAGAATTGGTTGATTCTAAGTAACGGACTTTATGAGTTAATCATACACAACTATAACTACCTTTTTGACGTTCATTATTTTGTATATAACTTAAATTGTGACATGTCATCGACGGAAAACAAAGTTCAACGAAAAATTTTAATAAGAAGACATATAAATAACAAAGGTATGAGGTTTCTCGTTACACTTCATCATTTTAGTAATCGGTAGATATGCATCCTTAGATCAGTACACTCGGAATCGACACCAGGTGGATGGTATAACGTGTACCAGAAAAACACTTGGAGTGGGGCTGAAGTGACGTCTCAACACGTCTCATTAGTCACGGGACCGGGTGAGTAATCAGTGACCTAAGTAGTTTTCTCTGACGGAACTTTATCTCTATGTCTCCATCTCTTGTTTGGATGTCTATGGTTTCTCCTTTTCCTTCCCCTGACACACCACTCGACCCTCTAACCCTAACTGTATATATGTAATAACTATGATACATATTTTATCTATCGATTACTCTTGGACGACGTATCTTATCCCTTGAAATGAGTCACGACACTGGATTTACCTTTCCTTTAGGTTTCTTCTCCTCTATATCCATTTGGATATCGACTAAGTGAAGCGACATGTTATCTTTGATTGTGTTGTAACATTTCGTTGATATGATGTTATTTTTAATTAAAATCTTCTCCTCAAATAGTATGTTTTGTACAGAAAGAGGGTGTATTGAACAATGTAAGTTACAACACAGAGGTTTAAGACCAGGTCGTGTATAAATTATGTGTCTCTAAAGTTGTTTATCCTGTAAAAATAAAACAGGTTGAAATTCCCACTTTTAACGTCGAATCATCCGAATCACGATATTTCTGTAGTAACCAAAGAGTACAAACATCTCTTTCGGTTTTAACTAAAGTCTGAAATTAGGAAACACTTTTAAGTCACATCGAAAAATTAACCCACCCCCTAAACGACTTCTGTAGAAAATAGAGACAGAAAAACAATTACTATTACATTAGTATTTTGTCGATTTATTTTTCACAGCACGTTCGTCAGTGTCATCAGACGTCGGACATTTCCAGAAAAACTTTCGTCTTCGTGACATAAATATTGTGACGACCGTACTCTAATTATGTCTTTCCACGAACCAAAAATCGAGAACTGGAGTTTTAGATGTTAGGACATTCCTTCTTCTCCCTATTTTTATAGATAAGATAGTGAACAGTCCTTTACTTTTCTTCTTTACTCTATGAGCCAGTTATATCACTTTTATGTTTAAAAGATGTGATTCACGGTAATGGAAGTCTGTAACAACTATAACATCTATTCCTTTACGAACGGATGAGACATGTTTACTATAGATGGGGAATGTTAGTAACGAAAAGTACTCGACCCCTTGTATCACCAACCTTTTACTAAATTTAACAAGGAGTCAAGAAACCTCCTAGAGTACATTTAAGTAATCATTGAGATTTTGGTAGATGATACGTAAATTCATTACTTTTTACATAATCAAAGTGATGTTTTTACATAATCGAAGGTGAGACATCAATTTACTTTTTACATAATCGGAGATACATATTTATATAATTGTAAGTGAGACACCGTAAAAGACAAGCTTCAATGAGGTGAACTTGATCAGACATTCCGTTTGTGACGAATTTCAAAGTTACGACTTCTTAACATGAATTTTTTTTTTTTGAGAGAATTCATCGTTCCTCATAAACACATATCTCACTATAAACAAATAATATCTTTTATTCGTAAGGAAGGATTCTTTTACAACAAAGTCTTTTATAAGTGACGACCCAAACACATCTCTTCTATAATACTAAAAAATTTTAGACATTTACTAATGTATATAATTAGTAAGTCTTAAAAAATATTAAGATCTTAACCCTCTACTTCTATGAGAAAAACCACCTTTTTGTACCGTACTCAGTAAGGTAATAACTTACCTAAGTGAAATAAAACATTGGTTTATGAATAGTCATTCTATATAAGGAGACGTGATCTTAAAAAATTAATAGTACACTATTAAAAAAAAAAAGACAACGTGATTCAAATTTGACTTTTGATAAGTAAGGAATGGCGGGATGAATTGTGGTGGTGACACCTATTGGTAATTTTTAACGAAGGAGAGATATACAGAAACTTTTGTTATCGGAATACAATACAAACTGCCCGGTCAGACTGTTGGAGGTTTCTTTTTTCAGTTCAGTCTTTTTCCCTTACACACTCTATAGTTTTACATTAAACGTTAGTTATATAGGAGAGAATTAAAAAGATCAAGGGTATATGAAAAAAGAAATAGTTGTAAAATCAGTACGGAGTAGAGGGTAATTTGATCTCAAACTTTTGTTAATTCTTGTTTCGTTCCCACAAGACAAATATATATAAATGTATATGTAACTACGGAGACGTGTATGTATTAGAGTGAAGAGGACCGAGGAAGAGGTCCTTATTGACCTAGAGTTAAGAGACGGAAAACAGGAGGTCATCACACCCTTCGAGTGTGGTCCCTAGGGGACTTTCACGGGTATTTTCCTATACTTCGACTTCCAGTGGGTTGTAACGGAAGAAGAAAAGGACGAAGTTGAAGAAGACTAGTGTAAGTCTCCAATATTATAAGACATTAGAACTACCTTCACGGAAGGTCGGTAGTCGTCTTTCTTCTCGATTAGGGTCCACGAGAGTCATGAATGACAGTGGTCCTACCTGAGGCTGGGGAGAGGAGGAACAGAGGAGAGAAGGACGACTTTTTATAATTTACACGAATAAATTTAATCTCTTCTATCTTACAACTATCGGAAATCCCCAACGTATTATAAAAGGGTCTCAGAACGTCGAATGTTGGACTATCCCTCGATGTCGGAGTGTCTCAATACAAGTGGAGTTTCTCTTCTTTTAGGTCCTTAACTAATAGAATGAAGGAGTTCAAGAGACTGAATTGGACACTAACTTCACCAAATATTTTATTCATAAAGAATTACATAAAACAATATCCCGTCAGAGGTTTCAGGGGTTGGATTTTTTGAGTATGGACAAGTAATAAATCGACGGGGGGTAGTATAGTTGTCACTTTAGGTTCGTACAAATATGTCAGGAGAGTCTTAGAGTTCGTACTCCAAAAATTTTCGTAGTTTTCAAAACTTCTGATAAAAGACGAAGTAAGTCTATGTAAAAGACGACTTGTTATTTTGTCGTAATTGATAGAGTTCCCGTAAATGAAATCTTAATTGTTATGAGGGTGTATCTGTAGAGAGACAGTCAAAAATTAATAAACATTTACGTCACGTATTAAAGGTAAAAGAATGTATGTGTCCCAAAAAAAATTTCAATTATTTAACTACAGGAGGAAACAGGATGAAGATTCTGTCCGTCTTATATTGTGTAAAACCAATAATAACTTAAACTTTAAGTATGAATCTTGGTTTTCAGAAACACAAAAAGTTGACATACTGGAACTCATTTCAACGAATAGATATCAGGGTTTCTCAGTCTGTGTTGACTCGTTCGTTTAAGATAGAGACGTTGACTCCACTATTTACGACAGACATTACTCAATATACATATTTGACAGTTCGTGTTACGTTGTGTAAAACATCTTTGGGTCGTTTACCATCCGTAACAAAAGGAGTTCGTGCCGAAGTTGAAGATTGAGAAATCTAGTTAAGGACGTAAACAAAGACGGAATCAAGAGTGAGCGTAAATTGAAGTCTAAGTACCAAAGTACATCTACGACAATTGACTTCACTTTCGTTTGTTTCCCTCTCAACACTCAAAGTCAAAATAAATCCTGGAATGACTCCTGACATCGAACCCTCTGTCGGAGAGTCTATCGAGGTTCCTTGACGAGGGTTCCCCTTCCGACCCTACAGTCATACATGACATAAAACTCTTTCCCTCACACACGTTGGTTCGTGTGTAGAGGTATCTTCGAACGACGATCAGTGCTCCTTGTCTATTGGATCAGTTACCAAAATCACAAAAGATTCATACAACGACGACGATGACGACGATTCAGTGAAGTCAGAACAGGCTGAGACACACTAGGGTATCTGCCGTCGGGTGGTCCGAGGGGGCAGGGACCCTAAGAGGACCGTTCTTGTGACCTCACCCAACGATAAAGGAAGAGGTCACGTACTTTCACTTTTCACTTTCACTTCAGCGAGTCAGTACAGGCTGAGGATCGCTGGGGTACCTGACGTCGGAAGGTCCGAGGAGGTAAGTACCCTAAGAGGTTCGTCCTCGTGACCTCACCCCACGGTAACGGAAGAGGAGGTTCATACAATTCTACGTTCTTAAGTCCAAGTATTTTAAAAGAGTACCTTTATAATTATAGATTGATACACTTCCGGACAGGACGGTCAAAAGAGTCTCATGTCTCACGGAGTCTAGAGATGGGACTTGAGGAAAGTCCCATATAATTTACAACGACGATGACGACGATTCAGCGAAGTCAGCACAGGCTGAGACACGCTGGGGTATCTGCCGTCGGGAGGTCCGAGGAGGCAGGGACCCTAAGAGGTCCGTTCTTGTGACCTCACCCAACGGTAAAGGAAGAGGTCATAATTTCCAATCGTGACCGATTACTGATTTAGGAAAATCTCAGACTACCGATCACCGTACGAAGTTGGCCGTCACGAATTTTAGAGAGATAATAGAATCTTATTCTTTAGGTATACATACTAAAAGTAGGAATAAAAACCGTCTTCTGAGGTTTTTGGAACCCTTAAAAGATTCACCATTACCACTTCAACAGAATTGTAAATGTTGTATAGTGGAACTTGGTGTGAACACCAGGATAGATGGAGGATGGTGGGAGTACCCAGACAAGTAGAACAATGTGTATGTAAAACTTTATATAAAACACACAATGGTATATAAAATAGAAAATATAAACGAACAACATAAAGAGAGAACGACCTTACATTCGAGAAGTTTCCGTCTGTAGAAACAAAATAGGTGGCTACATAGTGTTTGTAGGTCTTGTCACGGATCGTGTCTCGTCCGTGAGTCATGTAAGAATGACTTACTTATGTACTTGCTTACTCACTCTAATAGACTTCATTTAACTAAACCTTTTCAAATTATGTAATTACAAAACAACCCCCTCTTCGCTCCAAAACGATAAAGATACGTACCAACCTTATGTCTTCCCTTTTCTTTTAGAATAGTTAATAGACGGAGACACGTCTATTTCGGTTTACTGACTTACCATCTGGTTTCAACTGACGAACAAACCTGTGACAATTTTTATTATTTCATTCCTTTTTCATTCGATAAACTGAAGATGGGTGAGAGGGGAACGATCTCGATTTTAACAGTTTTTTCGTGTATTATGTGTGAACAGAAAAAAAAAAAAATTTCTTGAATCAATTAACTTAAGTTACTTGGTTTTTATGAGTGTCACTTTTGGTAGTTGTAAATATACATTTTGTTTTAGACAAAAACAGACTGAATTTCCCCTACATCGACCCCCGATTTCCTAATATTCGTTCATTTCTCTTACTAGACTGTAACGAAAAGAACGGTACGCTTTCGAAAGACTTGAGACTTTACTGTCATAAACCTTTTAAGTAATGTACTGTCATTACACACTGTCCAACTTCTCAAATTTAACTCATTGTCTTCGTTTAGGATTGTGTAGTATGTACTCTAGTGACACCTTTGTCGTCTCATTTTCGACTCAAGACATTGTCTCGACATGAAAAATCCTTTGTTGTAAAAGAAAGGAGTCTCTAAACCTTCCGACAAATATCTAACTAATCGTACCTTTCTTATTCAAAAAGTGGTTTTCCACCATACGTCAAAAACATGTCTTTATACAGACTGACTCTTATATATTAGTTCTTTACCATCCAAACTCTTTCTTATCCTACACTTCCTTCTTTTTTATATATGTATATCATTTCTTGGTCGCCAATGGACTATTTCAAGACTTCCTTGCAACCGACCACGAGTCATCACGAACTCGGAAGGGACCACCGAGTCGTCATTTCTTCGACGGACGTCACGTCATCTGGGACCAAACTAAGGACCCAGTCCTTCTAGGAGACCACGTTCCGAACAGTTTGGTCAGGTTATAAGAACGGATCTCTTAGGTCACCTGTCTCCTTGGACCACCCGACGTCAGACATCTCAACGTATCTCAGTCTGTGTTGACTTCGTTGATTCGTCGTTATAATGAACCCTTGTTGGCGTTTTGACTTGTTACCAACTGGATAATTATCGTAGTCCTCGTCGAGAAACTACAGGTCCCCATCGACTATACTCACACACATGCGTACATATACTTTTTGTGCGTATATATGTATATTGTTTGTGTCACATGCACATATGTTTCTTATGTCTCTTCTAAGAACTAGTTTTTATGATTGTAACGATAAGTCGAGAACCATGGTTTAAAAGGTAATCATTACTGACTAAGGAAAAAACGACTTACTGAAACCTTCGTCTCCCAGGAAAGATTATTACCCCGATAAGGACCCTAACATACAGGAGGATTTTGTGGGTTAATGTATAACATTCTGGCGAAAACTTTATACAGTGGAAACAGTTGACTAAAGGAAGACACTGACGACGACGACGACGATTCAGCGAAGTCAGCACAGGCTGAGACACGCTGGGGTCTCTACCGTTGGGTGGTCCGAGGGGGTAGGAACCCTAAGAGGTCCGTTCTTGTGACCTCACCCAACGGTAAAGGAAGAGGTCACGTACTTTCACTTTTCACTTTCACTTCAACGAGTCAACACAGACTGAGGATCACTGGAGTACCTGACGTCGGGTGGTCCGAGGAGGTAGGTACCCTAAAAGGTCCGTTCTCATGACCTCACCCAACGGTAACGGGACACTGACGTCCGTCGTAATTTAACGACCCGTCCCACATTCTTTCCTTCTCTTATCCCACTAATTCCCCTTTTCCCTTTTTAACTCCCCACCAGTCCATCTGAAGACAACCAAAGAGTTAAAACGGAAAAGTGTTTAGTTTTTTCTAAGACGGTTTAACAAGTGATGTTGAATCACATAAGGAATATATAAAGACTATGTATTTAGGTTCATACACGAAGTTTTCTACGTAAACACACGTTGTTTACGTAGTGTAAAATTACTGACTCCTTTAATTTATAACAGTTTATGAACCAACAAGGGTTTAATAAGGTAGTTAATACTATCCATAAAGACGACACCGTACACTCACTCTTTTGGATAACTTAAACAGATATTTATATAAACTTTACTAGACACATACAAGACAACCATTAAGGGTCCCTCTTGCTTCATAAGTACATAAAGTCTCTACACTTTCCTTTTTTGTGAAATTAACAGGTCTTTAGTAGGAAACGTAATTTTATAGATCCAACTACGATTTCGACTTTGAGATCATGAAACCGGTGGAGTAACTGAGTAACCTTTTTTGAGACTACGACCCTCCCTAACCCCCGTTCTCCTTTTCCCCTGCTGTCTCCTACTCTACCAACCTACCGTAGTGGCTGAGCTACCTGTACTCAGACTCACTTGAGGCCCTCAACCACTACCTGTCCCTCCGGACCGTACGACGCTAAGTACCCCAACGTTTCTCAGTCTGTACTGACTCGCTGACTAGACTAGACTAAAATAAGGAGTACTGACGTCCTTTATAGACTACTTTTGAAACAACTGTATCCAGTCTATTTATTTACCTTTATTTAAGACAGTACCTCTTACAATTTCAGTAGTTGAAATCAGGTTGTGTCAAGAGTTCGAATGACCCCAAAACCAAACAAAATCACCGAATATAAGAAAAAAATAAAAAATAACTTCCTATTAACGAAATTTTACAACACAACCAAAAACAGTATGTTGTTACCCTTAGTCGGTCTCCATATGGATAATAGAGGAGGGAGAACTGGTAGGGAGGATGGAGGGCGGAGTAGGGTGGAGAGATCCAGGAGTGTCACAGGACCCGACTCGAGGGACAAAATACGTCGCCGAAGAGTGACCGGCGGATAAAATGTGAACCATCACATACGTACAGTCACGATGAGAGAGCTAATCAGGGTGGGATCTGACCAGGGGTAAAATAAAAGTTGACTATAAAAAGATGAAGTGGGAGTCCTACCGGGATCAGATGTAAAGACAATGAGATTTATCAGGAGGTCTAACACCGTTCTAAACATTGTGACTTAATGTTACGTCAAACCATAGGCCATCCACTTAAAAATTTTGACACAAGAAACGACCGAACGGTCTCAAATAAACTACGGTCGTTCCTTTTAACGAATCTTCGATCCTAATGTAATATCGGCCATAGCTGTCTACCTTGAAATTTTCGGTCAGTCTAACGTTCGGTATAAACATAATACAACTTATTATATAATTTAATATAGTCACGAAAAAGTGTGGAATTTAAACCACCTAGGGTTTTATAAAGTACTTTTACTCCTCTTTCTTCTATGAGTGAAAGGAGTATATTTGGCGTATTTAACATATCTTACACAACCAAGAGAAGTCATGGTTATGGAAGTCGTATATCCACACATATGAATCTTTGTCCATACAAAGTACGTAGAAGTTGCATTATAAATACAGTACCGGTTTAGATTATACAAATCGGAAAGACAGAGAGTGAGTAGGAGAGGGGTCGAAGAAAGGAGGACAAGTTACTCGTGTGTATACACATGAAACCGTCAATTTTCTATTTTTGGAATAGATAAAAACAAGAAGACAGAAACAGGGACGATCAGGAAATGAGTAGAGACAAAAAATTTTGAGACGGACATGAAGTTCTGGGTTCTCCGTATTATGTAAGACTGACGAACCTAGGGTTACGTTTTAGGTGGTTGTCTACCCGAAACACTAAACCCCGTTCACTGGATTGACGAGATTTGAACACAGACGAAGACCTTTTCCAACTACCATTATCATGTATGGAGGGACCCGTCTACACTAACATAGTTTTATTAGGGAAATTTCGGGACACGTGTTATGGACAGTACATTCTTCACGAATTTGTTACGTTCGACTCGATATAGTAGAGGTACCTCGGTAAAAATAGGGACACATAATTAGAGAAGGGGAGTTCACTGGAGTATCCCGAACTGGTGACTTTTCGAGAATAGTTTGACACAAGAGAGTAGGCGACTGAACATATGTACGGATAGAAAACGCAAGACTCGTAACATCTCGAGGATGTTACGTCTACGATCCAATCTACGACTCTTCCACCCCTCACTTTTGTATCCGGTCCTTGGGGACGGAGGGAAGGTGGACCTCTTCTGTCAATTATTTCTCTAATTATTGTATTTACCGTATTCACTCTACCACTTTTCTCAGTCCTTTCCTTATTTCCTCCACTACATTGACAGTGACAAAACCAAATATACGAGTCTCGAGATCTCACTCTGGTTCGGTGACGAAACCTCAGAGAAAGTTTCCCGGGGACTGACGGGTGTAGACTCCAGTATCCGTAGAATATTTTAACCGACGTCGAGATGTAACATCGTCTCTCTTGGAGAGAATCTCGACGAAGGATGAAAAGTAAGTTTAAGTAAACGAAAATAGTCTAAATTTGGGGAAAAGGAGAACATGGACTAGTGAAACAACACACAAAGTAAGGTGAAATTCCGGTGTCAGTCGGACCGCAACTAAAGTCCAAGTAGGGAACTCTGATAGCAATTGAACCTGGAGAGAAATACTAAGGTAAACGATATCGGATATTCGTCCGTGTGTCTCGGTCCTGTAGACAAGGACACGGGACGAGGGGTTGACCACAAAGAGGAACGTTCCCTGCCTTCTCATCCATTCCTCAGGGGATTCCCATTCAAGATTAATAGAGGGGTTTCTTTTCTTGGACCCGTCTCTATGCGAGTTGTTGTCATCTTCGACAGTAACGACTAAAGACAGTATCCCTAACTTCTCCCAAGTCGCTGTGAACAGGAGTATTATGTTATCCTTTTTTCAGAGGAAACCTGTTTAGCGAGGTGTCGGGAGAAATGGTGGTCGACGTCTCTAAAACCAAAGATTATACAAATGGTAGAAGACTCGAGGAAAAATTTGGAGAGAACTAAGAATCTCAATTTCTACTTACGACTATCGTTTCCTTTTAATGTGGGTAGAACGGTACGAGTAAGACAGATAGACAGAGAACAGGTCGACAGGTAAGTAAGATTGATGGTGAGTTAAGTTCTTGTGTTGATATAAACAAGTCACAAGACGTTTTGTGGACACAGATTTGGACTCTTCTGTTCCGCTTTCACTTTAACCTAAAGGGTCCACTTAGGTACTTAAATTGAGTGGTACCGGAGACACTAAACAGACATTATCTCAGAGTCTTTGCTTCTGGAAACTCGAGAAACTAGTCGCAGTAACTTTTACCTGGGTCGGAGTCACCCCGTTTGGGAATTCTTTTGACCGAACCATAAAGACAAACCCGATATACAGTTACGATACACTTCCCTGTCTGTGTCACGGAGAAGGATTTCCTCTCTTTTTGTCGGTTAGGGAGTAGAACATAAAACGTTTGTAGACACACTGAGATGAACAAGGGTTCTGTGTCCGAAGTACTTAATTACGGAGGAAAGGATCAATTCATAAGTTTTTCGTAAACGAATTTGATTCATCGTTTCTTTGATGAAAATTTCTATCCACCATCTCCACAAGATAACATAACTTTCGTAAACTAATTTATCTAAACTCTCGGTGGTGATTTAATTGTTTTTGACCGTGTGAAGTGGGTTAAAGGAAAGAATAAAGAACTGTACTTTTAACGAGTCTGAAGTTCAGATCAGACACACTTTCGTAATTCACAAAGTCTTTAGTTGCACAGAACAGTTAGACAAGACGAGACCCCCTTTTCATTTCGGTTGAACACTGTAATAAAGGACACAAGATCTTTGGACTATTATGGAATAACATGTAGTCCTCATATTCGTCCGCAGTAACATTTCTCTAAGAACACTGTTCTAGATACTTCTTATAATACAATAATTGAACCTGCAGACGTAAATGTTATATCGAAAAGGTTCTGTTAAAAACAACCCGATGTCCACCAATAAATTCTGTTAGTTAAATGTATCTTGTTAAATAAGAAAAAAGTACGACAATTTCGTTTAACCATACATTAATCTAAATATATGACTTATTAGAGTAAACGTATAGGTTAATTAAGAAGGACAAAATTAAACGGTCCCAACTTAAGTGTAATCATCATTTTTATCGTGAATTTAATAGTTCCTGAGTTTAAAAGGAAACGATACTAAACAAGTTCTACAAGGTAAATTTTTGACCAGGGGTCGTAAGAAAAGTAACAGATGACCCCTATACACTTCCTGAAATCAATGTTTATGGGAATCGGTCTGTTAGTGTTTCAACTCCGAAAGGAGAACAAGTATAACGTGTCTCTTTACCTACCATATTTTGTTCAAGGACGGAATTATATGTTATAATAAGTTTTGGTCCTTGTCAGTCTAGTCCTTGTTTTGTTTGTCCTACAAAAGTAGGAGATTGGAGAAAAGTGTAAGTCTCATACAAATTTGTGTCTCTGTATATACACGTTTTTGCTGTAGAGAAGGTTTTTGCTAAATATGAATGAGAAGTCAACATAGTAAAGTTGAGGACACCACCTAGAGACATCATCTTTTACATACTGAGTCCCTAAGTCTGTTTGGTCCCGGATTATAAAGGAAAGACAAAAACAACTGAAACCATAATTCGTTGACTGAAATAGACTCTTCGTCACAGGAGTAGACATTTTTTACTCTCATACTATACATTACATCGAAGATCTTGATGACACTAAAGTATACCGCATCGTATACTGCCATAGACGAGCCTACCTTGACAGTTATCTTCTATGAAACATACCTGAAGGGACCACCGGGTCATCAATTCTTAAACGAAAGGTCACGTCTCCTACTTCCAAATTGGGGTCAGACATTCTATTCCAGGGTATACGGTTCCCAGTTGATTCGGGTACACGATGTTGATTTTGGGATACGTCGTTTTATTTATTAAAAAAATTCTACGAACATTTGTCAATACAAACCAGACATTTTTCTAGTAAATTCAAGTCAAGTCAAGTCAGTGAGTCAGCACAGGTTGAGAAACGTTGGGGTACTTAGCGTCGTGTGGTCCGGAGGGACAGGTAGTGGTTGAGGACCTCAAGTGAATCTGAGTACAGGTATTTCAGTCACTACGGTAGGTCGGTAGAGTAGTAGACAGCAGGGGAAGAGGAGGACGGGGGTTAGGGAGGGTCGTAGCCATAAAAGGTTACTCAGTTGAGAAGAGTTCTCCACCGGTTTCATGACCTCAAAGACGAACTCGTAGTCAGGAAGGTTACTTGTGGGTCCTGACTAGAGGAAATCTTACCTGACCAACCTAGAGGAACGTCAGGTTCTCTCAGAGTTCTCAGAAGAGGTTGTGGTGTCAAGTTTTCGTAGTTAAGAAGCCGCGAGTCGAAAGAAGTGTCAGGTTGAGAGTGTAGGTATGTACTGGTATCCTTTTTGGTGTCGGAACTGATCTGTCTGGAAACAACCTTTTCATTATAGAGACGAAAAGTTATACGATAGATCCAACCGGTATTGAAAGGAAGGTTCCTCTTTCACAGAAAATTAAAGTACCGACGTTAGTGATAGACGTCACTAAAACCTCGGGGGTTTTTATTTCAGACTGTGACAAAGATGACAAAGGGGTAGATAAACGGTACTTCACTACCCTGGTCTACGGTACTAGAAGTAAAAGACTTACAACTCGAAATTCGGTTGAACAAGTGAGAGGAGAAAGTGAAAGTAGTTCTCCGAAAAATCAAGGAGAAGTGAAAGACGGTATTCCCACCACAGTAGACGTATAGACTCCACTAACTATAAAGAGGGTCGTTAGAACTAAGGTCGAACACGAAGAAGGTCTGGTCGCAAAGAGTACTACATGAGACATATATTCAATTTATTCGTCCCACTGTTATATGTCAGAACTGCATGAGGAAAAGGATAAACCTTGGACAGACAACAAGGTACAGGTCAAGATTGACAACGAAGGACTGGACGTATATCCAATGAGTTCTCCGTCCAGTCCACCAGACCATAAGGGTAGAGAAAGTCTTAAAAGGCGTCAAATAGCACTAGGTGTGTCAGTTTCCGAAACCGGATCAGTTATTTCGTCTTTATCTACAAAAAGAACGGAAAAAGAACAAAGAGAACGAGAAAGCTACTAGGTCGTCTACAACCGTTAAACTAGAGACCAAGGAGACGGAAAAGATTTTGGTCGAACTTGTAGACCTTCAAGTGCCAAGTATATAACGATTTCGGACTGAACCTCTTAAAATTCGTAATGAAATGATCGTACACTCTACTCACGTTAACACTCCATCAAACTCGTAAGAAACCGTAATGTATAGGGAACGCTATAGGAGATCGATTTGCATTCGTGAGTCATTTTCAATTGGTAACAATAGTAGCAATGGGAGAACTTTCTTGTACATGTGTATAGTTTCAAAGAAGTAGGAAAAGAGAATAGTACACATAAGTAAAGGTCACCGACGAGATGGTTTCATGATGTATGACCGAACACATTTTTTGTCTTTAAACAACAGGGTGTAAAAACCTCTGACTTTCAAGTTCTAGTTCCAATCCGAGTAAACCAAAGAGGACTTCGGAGAGAGGAACTGAAAGTTTTTCGACGGAAGAGTGATATAAAGGAGACACATACTTGTTTCCATGAGAGTAAAATTCCTATAGTCTGTTAAACTAATTCCGGAGTAAAATTAAATTAGTGGAGAAATTTCCGGGACAGTGGTTCAGTCATTGTTAGACACCAATACCTCCAATATCGAAGTTAGAACTCGAAGGGACCACCGAGTCTACCATTCCTTAGACGTCACGACATCTGGACCCAAATAGGGATTCAAATAGGGATTCAAATAGGGATTCAAAGTTTCTAGGGGACCACTTCCCTCACCGATGGGTGAGGTCATAAGAACGGACCTCTTAATCGTAGTCACTGAGTCACCTGTACTTAATCTCGTTCGAGATCCTCTACTACTTCCTACCCCTTCGACCACACGGAATATCAGGTAACCCAACTTTTCTCAGTCTGTACTGAATCAGTGACTTATTGTTTTCGAAGTTAGGATACTTAAACCCTCTTTGTATTCAGTCGGGTGTTGTGATTCTAACTTGAACTGTATGTATAGCGTCAATAGGACTACGGGACAGAAGTCTTGAGTATGGTCCTTTCCTCGTATGGAAAATAGTATTACACAAATTTTCGTACACATTAAATATGGAATAGAGTTTTAGAGACAGGTCAAACACACCGATGTCAATAAGCAAGTCTCTGTGTACAAACAACAACAACAAAAGGGGGGAAACTATTAATCGTACCCACAGACTGAGTACGTTATCTTTCTACTATTGTAAATACCAGGTCTCTGGACCAAAGTGTCGAATCTAAAAGTAATATACTCATTTGAATATGTTTACACCACCACCAAATCAGTGATTCAACATGGATTGGGAACACTGGGGTACCTGACATCGGACGGTCCGAGGAAACAGGTACCCCAAAGGGTCCATTCCTATGACCTCATCCAACGGTAAAGGAAGAGGTCCCCTAGAAGGACTGGGTCCTTAGTTTGGACGTAGAGGACGTAATATCAGTCTAAGAAATGACGACTCGGTGGTCCTTTCATGAATTTGGGAGCGTTCAGTAAAGTGGAGATACTCTGGACGAAAATGAATAGACACTTTCCCTCGTGTACAGGAGTGTTTTTCTACATTTGATTCGGTCCTATCCCTTTTCTTGAAAGATTAAAGATTTAACGATATGTCCATGGTTGAAAGACGAATGACTTTTTCACTATAATTAAGGTAAAGGACAAAATGTTAGAAACAATGAACTGTCAATAATTATAATTTACAGAAATTACCAGGGAAATCCTTTCAGTGGAGTAACGGTTTCGTTATTCAAATGTTAATCTACGTACAAAGAAAGATCTAAAATTCTTTTGACATTAAACGTCAACTGTAAATTCGTTTAATGACACAAGACGGCATATGGGTAAAATTTTATGTTTGGGAAGGGTCAGTAGTAACTCATATATATATTGTTGACGTTTTGTTTACGCAATATCTAATAAAAAAAGACGTTTTATGGTGAAACGGAAACGTTGGTGGTAGATATACGTTAAAATTACAGTAAATAAAATAAAATTACGGACTTAGGATTTCACATGAAAGTTTATCGGATGTCGTGAAATTCTTTGAAATGGTCGAAGAAGTAGTAAAGTCAAACCTTCTATTCGATAGAGAATGTTTAATCTTATATTTCCGAACCAGAAAACATCCGACCTTCCTAGAATATCTTGTTGATTGAGTAGACGTTGGGACAACGACCTGGCCAGGCCAGAAAAGGAAACAGAATAGAAGATTGGACCGTCCTACTCCTAAGTTCCGATTCAGGGTCTCTTCCGTTACCGTGGGGTAAGGTCATGAGCACGGACCTTTTAGGGTACCTACCTCTTCGGACCACCCGACGTCAGGTACCCCAGCGACTCCCAGTCTGTGGTGACTCGCTGAAGTGAAAGTGAAAAGTGAAAGTACGCGACCTCTTCCTTTACCGTTGGGTGGGGTCACAAGAACGGACCTCTTAGGGTCCCTGCCCCCTCGGACCACCCGACGGTAGATCCCCCAGCGTGTCTCAACCTGTACTGACTTCACTGAATCGTCGTCAGACAAATGACCGGAGTAGGAAATTGGTGGGAGGGGAGAAAAAAGAGTGGAGAATCTCGGAGGAGAGAATGTTACTCCCATATCACCCCTTTTAAAACGAAAATTGTGAGAGTAAGAAAACAAGAGAGACACTGGTGAAACATCGAAATTAGGCACCTAAAAAAATTATGGAAATGAGGGAGGAAAAGAGATTTTATACTAAAGGAGAGGTCTCGGTGAATACTTCCAACGATAAGTCATGATAATCTAAACCTATCTTTTTGGGAAAAGTGAAACTATTCTTACTACAGGAGAATCGTATTGAGACCTATAATCCAACTTACTTTTGGACAGAGAAGCAGAACTAACTTATCACAACAGTTTTAGAGGTTTCCCTTTTTAGAAGTGGTATAGTGTGTAAGTGAGTGTTTTGTGTATGACTCATTCGTGGGTATGAGGACAGTTGACTTTTTTACGTGTTGGATTTTCCACTCTTAACAAAATAAGCCGTCTATCTGACTCCTGAAGTCAGGTCCTCCGTCCCAGAGTCTATCGAGGCTCCCTGACAAGGTTTCTCTGTTCCCTCTTCGGTCCTATATATCGGTAAAAGGGTTCACCGTGTTCACCATTTCTTGGGTGAACGGTTACGTCCTTTACATTCTCTGTCCCCAAATTAGGTACCCAGTCCTAGGGGACCTCCTCCCGTACCGTTGGGTGAGGTCATAAGAACGGACCTCTTAGGGTACCTGTCTCCTCGGACCGCCCGATGTCAGGTATCCCGACGTTTCTCAGTCTGTTCTAACTTCGTTGAATCGTGTGTGTCTGTCCGTTGTTTTTAGTCCATCAGTCTGTACCTTCTAATGACAATTTCTTTTTAGTCTATAGAGTTTAATTAATTAAATAGAGAAAAGACACATACCCTTCTTCGTTCTCAGACTCGAACTGAATTCCAGTAAGGAAACTATACGTTGGAGTCGATAAATCTCGACTTAGGACAAAAAGAGGTGAGACTCAGGGGAGTCCCGTGTGTCAACCTACTAGTCGACAACACCGACTATCGATCCACCGACGTTGTAGAAAACAAGTGACTATGTCGTCCGCTGAACGAAGTAGGTGTGGTCAATGACCGTTACACAAGATTTTTTGGTGGGTAAAGAGAGTACTTAGACGATTAGACTTGTGTGCGTGAGGGGGACTTTATGTCATTCACAACCTGTCTTTCACTTGTGACTGATATTCCATCGATGTCACTTCGTAGGTTGGGTTTAGGTTGGGTCGGACGTCAATGACCACCCTACACTCTACCTCATTTCTCTAAAGGGTGTACCATAAGATAATAAAGATCTGGGTTCCCTGAATCGTTTCCCCGAGTTCCTAATCTCTCTGATCTAGTCGGTACCTTCCCTCCTTCATTCTTATGTCCAGGGTCACCTTAGGTACGGAATCATTCCTTGCAGTAGCAATTATCCCTTCTGAGCTAGAGAGGACACACTTACATAAGAGGCAGGTTTCTTCACTTCACTGCACGTTCAGCGAGTCAGTACGGGCCGCGAAACGCTGGAGTACCTGATATGTCAGGTACCGTAAGAGGTCCGGTCTTATGACCTAAGGAAGAAGTTCCCTAAAGGGTTGGGTCCCTAGTTTGGGGTCAGAGAACTTAACGTCTACCTAAGAAATGATCGACTCGGTGTCCCCTTCGAGTTTCTTATGACCTCACTCATCGGATAGAGACGAAGTCGTCTAGAAGAGTTGGGTCCTTAGCTTGACCCCAGAGGACGTAACGTCCGTCTAAGAAAGGGTCGACTCGATATTCCCTTCGGGGTACGAAGGGTTTACTATGTGAAATAATAGTGTGAAGACTATAATGAATTGTGTGAATAATACTTAAAAGACAAAAATTTTAAAGAAAGACCGCACAAAATAAAGAAACTTATAAATTTTGACGACCATTTAGGAACAGGAAACTTTAGTCTAAAGTGAAACCGTTGTCGATGGAGAGATAAAAATCTTTATGTAGCCTCGTTTCAGTCCCATTTACAATCACAAGTACGACCCAGTGTGGCAAAAACCAGTTTTTTACTTAACACTGACATTTAATTACTTCGAGTAAAAGAAGACGTCGAATATGTAGTCAAAAGGCACGTCAAAGTTTCTCTTTCAAATTTTAAGTGTACTCTTTTTATATACACTTGCGAAAATTTTCTTTTAACTCTAAATAAGATGTTTTCCAGCATAAAAAATAAACATAATAATTTAACATTAACTTGAGTGAAAAAATTATGAGTTACGCATACAAAATTTTACGGAAAAAAAAAAAATGACGATTTAATCGAAGAAATTTTTAACGAGGAAACCGTCATAGTTGGTACAGTTGGACATCTAACTCGACAAAAGGTATAAATATAGAACTTGAGTATCCTTGNTTTTCCAGCATAAAAATAAACATAATAATTTAACATTAACTTGAGTGAAAAAATTATGAGTTACGCATACAAAATTTTACGGAAAAAAAAAATGACGATTTAATCGAAGAAATTTTTAACGAGGAAACCGTCATAGTTGGTACAGTTGGACATCTAACTCGACAAAAGGTATAAATATAGAACTTGAGTATCCTTGTAGAATCCTCTTAACAGGTTACTCCGTTAACTCCGAGTCTTTTCTCTTTATTCACAGAATAGACAATAGTTTTCCTATCATCGACTATTTGGTCTCTTATATTACGTTTGAAGGACTGAAATTCAGGTGACTTAAAACGAGGAAGATAAAAACATCCAGTTCACTAATTTGGATTTCATAAGAAGAAAGCCAAAAGAGAGGTTTTGGGGACCGAGGTTGGAGGTAATTAGATTTGGTTTGAAGAACGTATTGAAAGTCGATAAAATCCAAAACTTATTGTTCTTATCAGAAGAACGGACGATTAAAGGAACAAAGGGTAGTCAATGATCAAATTTAACTACGTGTACGCACATTACCCGTGATCTATTTACTTGAAAACAAACATTAAAAGAGACGGAATTTCTGGTTCCCTGGTCAAGGAGACACGGTCTGGGTCCTAAACCAAAACTGACTCAATACTCACCGATAGTTCCCCGTTGATCGTCAACGTTTTGTCATTCCAATTCTTACATCTATGAGTCTCTTTTCGTCTCTAACAAAGCGAAAGCAGAGACGGTAAGAAAACAACAAGGAAATAAACGAAAACAAAATAACAGGAACCATCAATTTTGATTGGACTATTCGTCTTCATCCAGACAATTAAAGGGATTCCGGAACGTAAGGAAGGACTTACGTTAATTAACGACTCAAAGACAAGTCCCCTACTTGAGATAGATGAGGGAGACGTGGTTTCGACTCGATGATCTTAAGTTCTCTCTAGACCTTTCTGGTAACTTTTTTACTTAAGTAGTAGAATTTTTTTTTTGTCGCGTAGTAAAACTGGTAGTAGAACAACGGTATCGGTTGGTGAAACGACCAACAACTCTTGTATCGGATTCTTTGGGGGGAATTTCAACCTCCAGAGAAGTTTCATATGTCTCTTGTATTTTCCTCAGAATTCTGAAATTTAATAACACGATGAAAGTTTCAATGTAACAAACATTGGTATTACAAGTCAAGTCAAGTCAAGTCAGGTTAAGTCAGCGAGTATGTACAACCTGAAAAACGCTGGGGTACTTAACGTCCTGGGGTCTGGAGGGACAGGTAGTTGTTGAAGGCCTCAAGTGGGTTTGAGTACAGGTAGATCAGCCACTACGGTAGGTCGGTAGAGTAGGAGACAGCAGGGGAAGAGGAAGACGGGGGTTAGGGAGGGTCGTAGTCTCAGAAAAGGTTACTCAGTTGAGAAGTGTACTCCACCGGTTTCATGACCTCAAAGTCGAAATCGTAGTAAGGAAGGTTACTTGTGGGTCCTGACTAGAGGAAATCTTATCTGACTAACCTAGAGGGACATCAGGTTCCCTGAGAGTTCTCAGAAGAGGTTGTGGTGTCAAGTTTTCGTAGTTAAGGAAAAAAAAGCTCCCACCACCGCCAGCACCCATCTCGCGGTACTTCCGGAGTCCCTGTGAAGCTATCATATTCCACCACCCCACGACGGACGGCTGGGGGTTTACGGCGTGCGGCGGGTTATTTTTTATTTTTTATTTTGTAGTTAAAAAGCCGTGAGTCGAAAGAAGTGTCAGGTTGAGAGTGTAGGTATGTATTGGTGACCTTTTTGGTTTCGGAACTGAACTACCTGGAGACAATCGTTTCATTACAGAGACGAAAAGTTATACGATGGATCCAACCAGTATTGAAAGGAAGGTTCCTCATCTGTAGAAGATTAAAGTACCGACGTCAGTGGTAGACGTCACTAAAACCTCGGTTCTTATTATTTCAGTGGGTGACAAAGGTGACAAAGGGGTAGATAAAGGGTACTTCCCTACCCTGGTCTACGGTACTAGAGTCAAAAGACTTACAACTCGAAATTCGGTTGAACAAGTGAGAGGAGAAAGTGAAATTAGTTCTCCGAAAAATCAAGGAGAAGTGAAAGACGGTATTCCCACCACAGTAGACGTATAGACTCCACTAACTATAAAGAGGGCCGTTAGAACTAAGGTCGGACACGAAGAAGGTCGGGTTGCAAAGAGTACTACATGAGACGTATATTCAATTTATTCGTCCCACTGTTATATGTCGGAACTGCATGAAGAAAAGGATAAACCTTGGTCAGACAAAAGGTACAGGTCAAGATTGAGAACGAAGGACTGGACGTATATCTAAAGAGTTCTCCATCCAGTCCACCAGACTAAAAGGGTAGAGAAAGTCTTAAAAGGTGTCAAATAGCACTAGGTGTGTCAGTTTCCGAAACCGTATCAGCTATTTCGTCTTTATCTACAAAAAGACCTTGAGAACGAAAAGCTACTAGGTCGTCTACAACCGTTAAACTAGACCAAGGAGACGGAAAAGATTTTGGTCGAACTTGTAGTCCCTCAAGTGCCAAGTACGTGACGACTTCGGACCGAACCTCTTACAACTCGTAATGAAACGATCGTACACTCTACTCACGTTAACACACCATCGAACTCGTAAGAAACAGTAACGGAAAGAAACCCTAACCTTACTTTTGACTGGAAAAGGTCAGGACACCGGTGACGACTCAAAAGGGTTTAAACGACCGTATAACTCACGTCGTGAAAGTGTCGTAGTAGAAAGTCCTAAACTTTGTCGAGTTAACCTTAAGGTAGTGGAGGTGATCGAAACAAGCATCGCTACGTAAGATTCCGGGTCAACTGAAGTGTAAGGTCCTACAGACCGAGATCCACTCACTAATGTGGTAGCACTAATAGAACCAGCACTTCTAAATCTTATTGCATTTTAAACTCTATATTCACACACGAAATACCGTGTACATAATTACGAGTTACCTTTCATAGCACTTCGTGTCATGAATAAAATTCTCCTGTACTCAACCTCCCTCTACCGGTAAAAGTGTGACAACAGTACAGGACGTTTACAGAAAAAGGTAGTCATATAAAATTTAGGGTTTCAACTTAAACAACTACTTTTCGCATTTTATAAGACAAACATCCTTATCTTTTCTCACATATGTTCCCGTCTTACACAAAACGAACACTCAAGAAAAAAAAAAAAAAATTAAAAAAAAATTAAAAAAAATTTGAAATTTTAGAAATTAAGAATGTACGTAAGGGTTTGTACTTGGGGGGAGGGTGGAGGGAGGGGTGTTGTAGAGAGACCCAGTAGGGGTACGTGGTCGGGGTTCGTTCGACGTGGGATGCAGTCTGTACCTGACCGCTAAGTTAAGAATGTACTGTCATATGTACAATCTTAAGGGTAAGAGGGTTTAGTAGGGTGGGAGAGGGAGAGGGAGACTCAGGTTTTCAGGCAATATGTGTAGACACAGAAAAAAGGACAGAACGTATGTCCCAGCAGTAACGGTAGAAGGATTTAAGGTATATATACACAATCATATGACATAACCACAAAAAGAAAGACCGAATGAAGTGAGACATATTAACCGAGGTCAAAGTAGGTAGAGTAGTCTTGACTAAGTTTACTTAAGAAAAATTGCCGACTCATTATGAGGTAACACATATACATGGTGTCGAAAGAATAGGTAAGTAGACGACTACCTGTAGATCCAACAAAGGTACAGGACCGATAATATTTGTCACGACGCTACTTGTAACCCCATGTACACAGAGAAAGTTAAGACCAAAGGAGCCACACATACGGGTCGTCACCCTAACGACCCAGTATTCCATCAAGATAAACGTTAAAAAATTCCTTAGAGGTGTGACAAGAGGTATCACCGACATGATCAAACGTAAGGGTGGTTGTCACATCCTCCCAAGGGAAAAGAGGTGTGGGAGAGGTCGTAAATAACGAACGTCTAAAAACCTAGTGTCGGTAAGACTGACCACACTTCACCATGGAGTAACACCAAAACTAAACGTAAAGAGATTATTACTCACTACAACTCGTAGAAAAGTACACAAACAATCGGTAGGCATACAGAAGAAACCTCTTTACAGATAAATCAAGAAACCGGGTAAAAAACTAACCCAGCAAATAAAAAGACCTTAACTCGACGTCTTCAACGAACATATAAAAACTCTAATCAACAAACAGTCAACAAAGTAAACGATAATAAAAGAGGGTAAGTCTTCCGACAGAAAAGTGGTTCGTAAAGGGGATTTCAGTCCTTGTTCTGTTCCCACAGGTGAAAGTGACGAACACTCAAGAATCAG
Source organism: Capra ibex (assembly GCA_006410555.1). Taxonomy (NCBI): domain Eukaryota; kingdom Metazoa; phylum Chordata; class Mammalia; order Artiodactyla; family Bovidae; genus Capra; species Capra ibex. The sequence goes on along the minus strand of SJYO01050590.1, from coordinate 18,522,461 downwards.
AGGATAAAACTAGCGGGTCGTATCTATTCCGAGATGATCAGAGCATAAATGTTAGTCAATAGTACCTAATTATACAGACACCATGTATCCCTTGACCTGAATAATGAAGACAAATCTTAATACCTTTGAATTTAAGATTAAAGTCTTGATCGAACTTATATCAAGAAAAGAACATGGATTAGAATGTTATTAAAGGTATTCAAAAATATTTTACATATATTTACCTAACGATCCCTGGGAAGGTAAACACAGAATAAACCACGAACGTATTTCAAACTTTAAAACTTAAATTTTCTTCATATACGAAATCTTAATCATTTAGTAATAAGAAAAAAGTTGGGGTGGAAATAGGAAAAAAAAAAAAAATTACTGAGTATAGAGGAAAAAGGTTTTCTTAGGTACTCTGGTCAGACTCCTGTAATTAAGACTCTTACCCGTTTTGACCACAATAAGAAAGAGTCTCGAATCAGTAATGTTCGTAAGTCGGAAAAGAACGTCATACATAAACTTCTTACCCAAACCCCCCTTCTTTTCCTTATAAACCTTTCTTAGACCACCAAAAGAATGTCCGACGGAGTAAACAGTGGAGGAGTAGAGGGGGTAGGAGGGATTGGGGTCATTCAAGTCCACGTTCTGGACCTAAATCCAAACATTTTTATTTATTCTTAGGTGGTCAGGAAAGACCTTCCAGACCAGTATTGGAGAAACGAAGAAGAATAACAACTTAGGGACCACGACCTATAGTATGGGGTCAATTACGGTCCCTGCTTAAATTGGACAACCTAAAATGTACGTCGGATGTAAAATCTTTAATCTCCTAAAAACACTGAGTTCAAGGATCATAGAGTGGGATTTTACGTCTACCGAAAAATTTTTAAAGGGATCTATTGATCAAAACTACTTTAAATATCAGATGGGTTTCGTGTTTCGGTGTGTTCCACCGAGCGAGAGAGAGACTTTTGTCGGTGTCGGGAATTTGCTATGTTTAGGACTCCAAACTTCCTTGACTCTTTTGGAAACAAAATCAAAAGGCGGGAGGTCACACTATGTCTTAGAATTACTCTACGAAGGTAACGGAAAACTTGGTAATTGAGACTTCTCTCAAGTCCCTACAATCTGAGCTCTTCAAGTATCGATATTGACGTCTCTCTTTAGGACGGACAATTTCTTACACACGTGTGACAACGTAGTGGTTCAAACGCGTGGTCCGAAAGATAAAAATTGTAAAAGTTACTGTTAGACAGAGAAACCAAGATATACGGGAAGTGGAAAGAGTCTTACTCTAACTATCACTTTCAAAGAGATGACAAGAGTATTTTCAACTTAATTCCCAGAACTAAAACCAAATTACGTGACGTCGAAATAGAGTGTAAGTGTGTCACCAGAGGGAAGACCAAGACTAAGGACGAGGGGACATAAGACTGTCCGTCCCGTCAAGTGGAACTTTTTATGTCGTGGCATAATTCTATGGATCGAAGAGACATTTCCTCAGATTTCTCGACTTTGTTTCCCAATGTGTAATGGTCTCGTTAAACTTTACTACTTTGAACTTAAAAACCTGTACATGCCATCGGAGCATGGAGAAACGACGACGACGACGACGATTCAGCGAAGTCAACACAGACTGAGACACACTAGAGAATCTGCCGTCGGGTGGTCCGAGGAGACAGGGACCCTAAGAGGTCCGTTCTTCTTGTGACCTCACCCAACGGCAAAGGAAGAGGTCACGTACTTTCACTTTTCACTTTCACTTCAGTGAGTCAGTACAGGTTGAGAACCGCTGGGGTACCTGACATCCATCCGAGGAGTCAGGTACCCTAAAAGGTCCGTTCACATGACCTCACCCCACGGTAAAGGAAGAGGTGGAGAAACGATTTCCTACGATTACTTTACTTAAACGTTTAGAGACGTCACAATGGTTCAAAGAAAACTGAGACGGAAACCCTATTAGGAAGGACCCAATATTTGAAAGTTTTAAACTTCTTGGTACTATGCCTTCTCCTCCGATCGAATAAACGTCATCAGGGTCTTGAACCTATGTACGACTTTTGACTTCTGTACAAGATGGAGTCTAATCCTAAATGAAAGAGTACTAAACAGTATGTACTTTTCATCTTACCTGATGCCCGAAAGACCTTACCTCTTCTTCTTTCACAACAAAACAAAACAAAACAAACAGTACCTCTACAGTCCTAACGCCGTTTTCAATGGGCTTAATAGTCCGTTCTTACAACTTCTCATCTTGGTTCCTAGGATACCTCAAAATTTTCGCTAATATTATCTAATAAATATTAAACAATATTCTTTCCCTTCTATGTCAGAATAAATGGACCTATTATCATCAATTCTTATAGGTAGTATAGAGTTCTGTCTTTTTACATGAGTTTCAGGTCTTTTAACTTCTCTTTAAGGTTATCTATTTTTCATTTTGACTCCTATCAGGATGAAGACGGGTACCTTTTTCTTTAAACCAGAGAAGGGCCCAATTCAACGGGCCTTCGTAGTAGTCTAGGGACACACCAAGACGGGAGTATCGTACAAAGTATCAATATTACCTCCCGAACGATAATACTGACTAATTACAGATCGAAGAGACTACACGACATTTAACGTACTTCTCTCGTCGAGAGAGACCAACAAGAGGTAAACTTAGGGTTTGTGATCCAGACACGGACCTTATATTACACCCGATACAATCATAAAAGACCTACTTGACCACTTACTTATGTAAAACTGTTAAAATTACCCTGTTATTTAACTTGTTCAGAGTTTCCCAACCAGATTGATTACTCACGAATCTAAACATACGTAACTATCGAATCCTATCGTTTTAGAAAAAAGTCACACTTATCTATCATCATTGGCCCTGAGAGACACTTACAAATCTACCTTTACACCTATCCTTAAGTTCATAAGATGAGTATAGAAGGGTGGATAGAAGGAAAAAGACCCTGTCTTTCTGACGGTCAAAGTATATTCACCGAACACAGTGGTAAGTCCTCTTACCGAGTACCTCTCAAGAGTAGTCTATGAACTTTTAAGTTTACTTCTTCGAGAAGTTTTTTAGATCATATGTATACTGTTTTATTCTAATATCACCACGAGACCTGGACAAGTGAATGAGAAGTAACCGTTTCTTTTATTTAATATATTACCCTGTTGGTTACCAATATCAAACCTTTTACTAAGTTCCGACTTTTATTTATATATCCAATTACGGTACTCCATGAACTGGCCTGTTCGCATAAAAAGGTTAAGACCCCCGTCTTTCACAGACATTTGTAAAGACGTACAGTCTTTTGTTTCACTTTTACTGGAGGTCGAAACTCCGTGAATAACTTTTGGATAAAATTTAACTTATCTGTTCGGTTCTATTATATCCAACAAACTATTCTTTGTAATCTCTTTAGATATTGTACTCCGAAAAATAATATCCAAATAATATAGTTAGAGACGTCACCCATTACCTTGAACATTTATATGACAATACATCCTCAGGGGAGCGCCCGAAAAATAAGTACGACTTCATTCGTGTCGTTTGAATAAACGACAGTCCCATGTAACTTAAATTCTAATCATAAATAAAACCAAGATTCCTCCAAAACGAAAACACTTAACTTTCAACCTAGTCGACGTACTTTTGTTCTACCCTGATGTCCCTCGTGTCCTTCATTTAATCAAAAGACATGTATACGTAAGACATTTGGACGTATAAATCAATCGTCTCCCGCATATACCACAACCAAAGAGTCTACCCACTCAGTACGTAGTCTACACATACAAATACCGAGAAACTAAACCTATCTCTCTAAGTTTTACCGTATCAAAAGGTTACGTTTCTCAAACTTCCGGTTTTCTTTTTTAAAAATCTTCCCTTTAAAAAATTGGAACAGCCTTGAACTCTGGGAAATAAAGTACCCTTTTATACTTATTTGTATTTATTTTGGGATTTTTAAGTAGTTCGACGAGATACTGTAACCGTTTATCGTAATTGTTTAACAAGGTCTAACTGTGAACTTATCTCAAGAAGTCTATATTGACTTAGGTACTCTTACTGAACGGTACCTTTACTAACATCCTCATTAGTATCATTCATCACTCTAGTAGAATTAGTATATGATCCTCGGTCGTTGACACCACTCACTAGACGTCATAGAGTAAACTATAACACCAATTTAGTCCACTAATACTTTCCTCCATGGTAGCTATGAGGGTAAAATGTCTCCTCTTCATTTCGAGACTCTTATCCTGTTAAATGACTTCACGTGTGTTTATTTTAGACAAGGTAGATAGATAGAACATGACAATGAAACAATGGAGTCAAGTATAAACTGGTCATAGTAGGAAAGGTAAGGGAATTCATGGGTCTTATTATTCGTAAAGATGTGAGGAAAAGAAGAATATCTGTAAAAGTAAGTCAATAGTCAAGTAAATTAGACTCTACACTTACCGTAATATAAATAAATAGATTCCCTTGACTGCCATTCTTTCCACGTTACAGAACGGGTCCCACCATTGAATGAGATGTACAGGTCGGTAAATATATTTTTTTTTTTCGTAGCTAAGAGGTCATCTCGTACAAGATTCTAGAACTTGAGTCTTCTCCTCGTAGACTTTTAGGGTGTAAGCACTAAAATTTCTCGACGAACCATTAAAATAAAAAAATTAATTCAAAACAATTGTACGTGTGTCTATACATGTACGTCAGTTGCATTTAACTTAAACCAAACTTTACATGACCATTATCTCTCTGACAGAAATAATCTTGTTGTGTATGCAACACAGTAATCTGTGTTTCAACCAAGAGAACAAGTCAAGTCAGCGAGTCAACACAGGTCAAGAAACGCTGGGGTACCTGATGTCGTACGGTCCGAAGGGACAGATAGTGGTTGAGGACCTCGAATTAGTTTGAGTATAGGTAGTTCAGTCCTACGGTAGGTTAGTAGAGTAAGAGTCAACAGGGGAAGAGGAGGACGGAAGTTAGAAAACCTCGTAGTCCCAGAAATGGCCACTCATAAAGAAGTGTAGTCCACCGGTTTTATAACCTCAAAGTCGAAGTCGTAGTCAGGAAGGTTACTTATAAGTCCTGAATGAAGGAAATCCTATCTGACCAATCTAGAGGAACGACAGGTTCCCTGAGAGTTCATAGAAGAGGTTGTGGTGTCAAGTTTTCGTAGTTAAGAAACCACGAGTCGAAAGAAATATCAGGTTGAGAGTGTACTGATGACCTTTTTGGTATCGAAACTGATCTACCTGGAAACAACCGTTTCATTACAGAGACGAAAAATTATACGACAGATCCAACCAGTATTTGGAAGGAAGGTTCCTCGTTCACAGAAAACGAAAGTACCGACGTCAGTGGTAGACGTCACTAAAACCTCAGGTTTTGTAATTTCAGACAGTGACAAAGGTAATATAGGGGTAGATAAACGGTACTTCACTACCCTGATCTACGGTACTAGAATCAAAAGACTTACAACTCAAAATTCGGTCGAAAAAGTGAAAGGAGAAAGTGAAAGTAGTTGTCCGATAAATCCAGAAGAGAAAGACTGTATTCCCACCACAATAGCCGTATAGACTCCAATAACTATAAAGAGGGCCGTTAGACCTAAGGTCGAACACGAAGTAAGTCGGGACGTAAAGTGTACTACATGGGACGTATATTCACTTATTCGTCCCACTGTTATATGTCGGAACTTGATGAGGAAAGGGTGAAACCTTGGTCAGACAACAACGTACAGGACGAGATAGACAACGAAGGACTGGATGTATGTCTAAAGAGTTCTCCGTCGATTCCACCAGACCATAAGGGTAGAGAAATTCTTAAAAGATATCAAACAACACTAGGTATGTCAGTTTCCAAACTGCATCAGTCACTTCGTCATCATCTACAAAAAGACCTTGAGAGAAAAAACTACTAGGTTGCCTACAACCGTTAAACTAGAGATCAAGGAGACGGAAAAGATTTAGGTCGAACTCGTAGACCTTCAAGTGCCAAGTACATGACAACTTCGGATGGAGTCTCTTAAAACTCGTAACCAAACCATCGCACACTCTACTCACGTTAACACGCCATCAAACTCGTAAGAAATCGTAACGGAAAGAAATCCTTACCTTACTTTTGACTGGAAAAGTTCAGGACACCGGTGACGACTCAAAAGGTTTAAACGACTGTATAACTCACGTCACGAAAGTGTCGTAGTAGAAAATCCTAAACTTTATCGAGTCGACCTTAAGGTAGTGGAGGTGATCGAAATAAACATTACTACAAAGGATTCCGGGTAAAGTGAAGTGTGAGGTCCTACAGACCGAGATCCACTCACTAGTGGGGTGACACCAATAGACCCAGTACTTCTAGAAAAAACATGTCAAGAAGGCACATAAGAACGGTGGAGAAGAATTATAGAAGACGAAGACAATCCAGGTATGGTAAAGACAGGAAATAACACGGGTAGAAACGTACTTTAAAAGGGAACCATAGAGATTAAAAGAAATTCTCTAGAGATCAGAGAGGGTAGGATAACAAAAGGAGATAAAGAAACGTAACTAGTGGCTCCTTCCGAAAGAATAGAGAGGAACGATAAGAAACCTTGAGACGGAAGGTGTCGATAAACATTCCGGAGAAGTCTGTTGGTAAAACGGAAAAACGTAAAGAAAAGGTACCTCTACAAGGACTAGGGACAGAGGACATGTTACAGCGCTTGGAGACAGGTATCAAGAAGTCCGTGAGACAGATAGTTTAGATTAGAGAACTTAGACAAACAGTGAAGGTGACATATTAGTAGTCCCTAAACTAAATCCAGTATGACTTACCAGATTACCAAAAGGGAGTGCAAAAGTTAAATTCAGACTTAAACCGTTATTTCTCAAGTACTAGACTCGGTATCAGTCGAGGGCCAGAACAAAAACGACTGAGATATGTCGGAGAGGTAGAAACCGATGTTTCTTATATTAGTTAGACTAAAGTCATAACTGAAAGACCACTACAGGTACATATCTCAGAAGAGAACACACCAACCTTCACCCATAAACGATACTGGTCACGAAAGAACGGCCCTCGGTCACACTCCTTAGGGTGGGCACTGTTCCAGTACTCCTTCCTTCGGACTGTTTTGCGTTCCTGCACTAGTCTGAAGTCCCCAAGGGGGACCTTAAAGGACTCGTAGGTGGGGGAGGGGGGACGGGTTTTTATTCTTAGACGGACGAAAAGGTGAGAAGACTATAAGAGACCTTTTTCAGTTTAGTCCCGAAATCAGAAGACGTAAATTTTCTCTACAAAATCAATTTGGGGAGACTATCGAGAGATCGAACGGATTGTCCAAGGGGCCTGGAGAATGTCGGGGGGTTGGCGCTCTCCGTGTTTCGAATTTTCGTAGAATTTCTATGTCTCGGAAAAGATTTCTCGATTTTCAGTATAACCACTGCCCAAAAGTGACAACTGAGTTACTAACGGTGGTCCGGAGGTATAAGAAATAGAAAATCCGTGGACCCTCCTACAATTAGTTACATTTACCCTATACCTTTTTCTATATATTATCAAAACTACAATCGTTGTGATCTGAAAACTCAATTAATGAAAAGAGAAACAATATATAGTGACGTGAGGAGAACACAGGAACGATATATTCTTACATTGAAATAAATCACGAAAGACTCTCACCGTGGTCTGAAACCCTTCTAGTTGTGTTTATTCAGAAGACCAACTGTTTGGGAATAGTCTTTTTCTGACATTTTACAATTAATCGGGGAAACCGGCCTTCTACTACATTTAGTGGATTCTGAACACATATGTTGATCCATACGTCTCTCTTTTCGGACCAAAACTATTCTCAGACCCGACGATTGTGACGTATTAAAACATAATGGGTAACTAGAGATACATGTTAGTTTTTCCATATTTCCGGAAAGATCTGTTATCTCCGGTCCCCGGTCAGCGACCTGACCAAAGGGGGCACAGAGGAGAAATTAAAGACCGACTTAAGGGTAGACCCCGTACCTCCGAGTGGTACAGATGAATGAACAGGGCCGAAAATTCTAGGTGCGTTCCCCCTTGAGTTCCGCCCCGTGGGGGGTTATAAGTTCTCCTACGGTCACCGGATTACATCTACCACGTTCGAGGAACAGACCTCGAAATAACTGAAGGGTGGATTTGGTTCAATAAGTCGGAAGAAAGAGGTGAATTAAAAGGATGATGTGATAAAGAAGTATTAGATTAGAATATGATTATTTATTTATTCAAAAAAGTAACGGATGAGGTAGAGAGGAAGTTTAGTGGGACCAAAGTGGCCCCGACCTGGGGTCGTGAAAGAGAACCGTTTGGAGACAATCGGAAACTGGACGAAATAAAACATGAGGTTCCGGTTTAAACGGACAATCAGGTCGATAGAGAACTGAAAGATGAAAACGTAAGGTCAGGGGATATTACTTTCTCTATAGTAAAACCCCCACAATCAAGATATTCTAGAATATCCAGAAGATTCTTGGTAAGTCGAAATCGAAGAAGTCGTAATGACTAACCCCGTATCTGAACCTAATGACACTATAACTTACCAAACGGAACTTTTACTTGTCTCAAGTAAGACACTAAAAACTCTAACGTAGGTTCACGACGTAAAACCTGAGAACAACTGAGACTACCGATGAGGTAAATAAGATTCCCTAAGAACGGGTGTCATCATCTATATTACCAGTAGACTCGATTTAAGTGGGTAAGGTCAGGTAAAATCAAACGACTAAGGATTTTACAGCTGTAAGTTAGAACGGTAGAGGACAAACTAATGAAGGTTAAACGGAACTAAGTACCTGGATTGGAAGGTCCAAGGATACGTTATAACAAGAAATGTCGTAGTCTGAAATGATGGTAGTGCTCAGTGTAGGTGTTGACCCACAACAAAAACGAAACCGAGACAGAGAAGTAAGAAAGACCTCAATAAAGAGGTCACTAGAGGTCATCGTATAAACCCGTAGATGGTTGGTCCCCTCAAGTAGAAAGTCACAGGATAGAAAAACGGAAAAGTATGACAAGTGTAAAAGAGTTCCGTTCTTATAACTTTACCAAACGGTAAGGGAAGAGGTCACCTGGTGTAAAACAGTCTTGAGAGGTGGTACTGGGAAGGTATGACCCACCGGGATGTGTCGTACCGAGTATCAAAGTAGTTCAAACTGTTACGACACCAGGTACACTAGTCAAACTAATAAAAAGACACTAACACCAAAAGTAAGACACCGGGAGACTACCTATTCCTATTCTTCGAATAACTTCGAAGGACTACCCTCTCTGACTGACTCCTCTTTTGACCCAAAACAAGACTTCCCGTCCCGGGTACGAGTCCTTTAGAAATTAGGTCAAAAGATAACTACCTACCCCAATACAAGGGAGGGACAACAAACTGGACTCCGGTTTGACACCACCTCCATTACTTCTATTACCCTGGAGGAAGTCTTCAGGGTGTCCACGTGACGACGTGACTCACTAGGGCTGGGACGTCGTCCGGTAACGACTGGGTGCAGAGACGGTGCCTGAGGACCTGTGAGTATCCGTTCAGACCCAGTCAGAGAAAACCCGAGTGACGAGGAAAGAGGACGGAGGACCACGTGTGTTCCAAAACAAACACGGGGACTTGTTAGACAAAGGGGTCAAGACACATTTAAGACGACCCACATACCACGCCAATTACCACCGGAGGAGTCCAGACGACGTGGGTCTCGGGGACGGGGACGCCGGGTGGTGACGACTGGGTATGGAGACGGTCTTTGTGACTCTGTGTTAAGACCGAGTCAGACACACCCCAGAGACCCAGGACCACACGTGTTCCAAACAAACTCGACAGGCTCACAGAGACCACCGAAAACTAAAAACTAAGATTTGCACTAAAGTGGGGAGGGTGGTAGAACGACCCCGAGGAGGAAACGGGAATCTACACCCTATAGAAAAAAACCACCCTAGGTTGTAAGAGGACAGTTACCAACAAGTTGTCACTCAACATTAAAGTGTAAAGAGCGTCCTCTTCTACTCGCGTGCAGGAAGATGAGGTGGTAGAACTGACGTGTTATTTTTATTTATTATTTATTTTAAAGGCATTCTTTGAGGAATCTTTATCTTTGTCTCCCATTTGGACATCATAGAAATATTATTGAACGTCAGTAGTGACATTGGACTGTACTCCAAAGAGAATAGGGAGGATTAATAATCACTTAACATTGTGGAAAATTAAATTAAAAGTTCGACAAGGAATCAACAATAACAAATGGAAATGTCAGTAAACAGAACCGAAGGATTCTACCAGTTAGACTATCGACCACATATAAACTGTACGGGTTCATAAATAAAATAACAAAATGAAACTGTCCCACTACGAAACTTCAGTAGAAGTTACATATATTAGAAAAACTTTGAAACATAATTTGGACCGTTTAACACTTAAAGAATATTACAACGAAAACAAGTCTATATACCTTGATCCTTGGAGGAGGTCCTAATAAACTTGTCGAAGTAAAAGAGTCGATATGAAACATGCATTTTAGGATAAACACAAACGAAAGTAACTGAAAATTTTATCGTACTGTTAAACTACGTTTCAGTGACTGACAACCGTTTACAGATAAAGGAGGGTTGATCCCTGTAAATGTAAAGAAGGGTTCGATGAGACTGACACTTGTTAGATAGACTCCTCACTGGAGTCAAGTCGACTTTCGCAGGATGTAGGACTTTTGACATTTCGATGTCGTGAATGACTAAAAGGTTCACGATCCTCTACCACATATTTACTGTTGTTTTGATGTGATCACATGAACTTTGTAAAAAAAATCCCTTTCTTTTGAGATTCAGATGTTCCCGAACGAATTCTTTCTACATGATTACAGCCTCCACAACCTAAGTCGGTGTGACAATATAGTTTGTTCATAAAGTACACACGCCTCTATTTCCGCGTTTGATATATTTTATTTGTCGTACACAAGTCGAATCTATCGATCCTGCAAAAGGGAACTTATGTAAACGAAGAACGTTTGATCGTGTGACGAAGATTCCGAGGTTCTGACACAACAGATACTCCGCCAAAGACATAAACCAGACGAAGTCTAACAGAGTCCCGAAGGGACCACCGAATCTGTCATTTCTTAGAAGGACGTTACGTCCTCTGTACCCAAGTCAGGGTCCCAACTATTCTAGGGGACCTCTTCTAGTATCGTTGGGTGAGGTCATAAGAACGGATCTCTTAGGGATATCTGTCTCCTCGGACCGCCCGATGTCAGGGACCCAAACGTTTCTCAGTTTGTACTGACTGATTCGTGTCTGACAGAATTGGGACAGTAGTCAACCACATACGGGTCTGTTAATTTTAATGTCATAGATCGTTTAATCCTTCCACTTAAATTTAGGGGTTTCAGTAACCTTTAAGGTTCCAGTTTAATTTTACTGACTTAAAAGAAGAAATCCCCTAATAGGGACTGAGACAGATGTGGTCACTATTATTAGATCTGAACTAACGAAAGAGAATCGTAGAAGTTTTCCCCTTTTATGTTCTTGTACTAAAAGGGTTCCCGTCTCACTGTATTTTGTCTGACTTCAATTCGTCATGACTTCGGGTCGTACAGTTTCGTTCTGATCCTCAGACCCCGTTAAAAGTAGGATGAGAACCGAGGACTTTCTATGAGGCTTCTGGTCTCACCGTTCACCTGAACAGATTCCAGTGGTATTCCTCCGAGAGTGGTCTCAAAAAAGGACAATGATTGATGTCATTTCTTGTAAATACCCGGTTCGTACGAAGATGTACAAAACTAACAATATCAACTCCCGTGATTCCACACCCGGTCGTTTTATTCAAAGGTGACCTAGTATGACTGAGGGTTTCTTAAAAAGATACTCACTTAGTTATCGATGTCATGAAGGTCTGGTAAGAATCGGTCTCAGTCTGTTGTTACCTTTACATTAACCGTCCTAAATTGAATAAGACTGTAGAATCAATAACGAAGAGTACACGTGAGTTCCGTGTTTTTATAGGGGTTCAATCCGTTTGGGTTCACTTCTCTCGGAGACCACGCTTATGAGGTCTTTGAGAAGTTGGGAACTTATAAGTTTAACTGACACGTTAAATACGTAGGTTCTGACTTTATTTTACAAAGTCTCAAAGATACATTCTAAAACTTCATAAATATAATAATCAGTTCCAGTCGAAAAAAAAAAAGGGTTTTACACGAGACACCGAGAGAGCGGAGAGTTCTACAAAGTATTCCTCTGTTTTTCGGACACTAGTTTATTAAAACCCTTGTTTACCGTAGTAAAAGTACTACTAGAAATCATATGTCTTCAAAACTTTTCCGGACACTCTTTCTTCATACAAAATAAAACAAAGTATCACAAAGGGTTTAAATCTCTTTGAGACTTTAGAAGGGGAGGTGAGGGAAGTGAAAAACAATCTTTAAGAAAAATTGTAAAGACATCTTATCTGTGTCCTTTTCTACACATTCTCCTTAACATTGAGTAAGATGTTTAAGAATATGTGTGTGTGTGTGTGTGTGTGTGTGAGTGTGTGTCTACAATACCTGTTACGACCTTTGCGGTCAGGTGTTGACCACCTCACGTGTTCGACGCACCCCTTCCTCTTTTTGGACATCTAATGTCAATAAATGTCAAACCACTGATTACCTGAAGGGTCCACTGAGTCACCCACTTCTTAGACGGACGTCACGTCCTCTAAGCCCGAACTGGGGACCTGCTAAAGGATCTCCTCCCACACCGTCAGGTGAGGTCATAAGAACAGACCTCTTAGAGTACTTCTCTCCTCGGACCACCCGATATATCAGTTACCCCAGTGTCTCTCAACCTGTGCTGACTTCACTGACCCGCACACATATGTTCATCACACCACGTGTTTTCCTCCGGACACCTCTATCTTTAAACGTTTCGGAAATACTCATAGACAAGTTCTCAACCTAATAGGGACGTCAGACTCCGAAAAGTATACCTTCAATTCAAGAACGTTATAAGTCACCTCGTCTCATTGTCCTTATCGACACCGCGTGCATCCGTAAGTCTCTGGGTCCGAGCAGAAGTTGTAACCTGAAGGTGTCACAGCAACCTGTAATTGTAGGTCAGTGAGCTGTCTCCTCTCTTTTTCTCTTTCTCCTTGTAACATGTACTACGAAAATACTAGATCCAGACTTTCTTGGGAACACGGTTGTCACTTTAAGTAAGTGTACCGGTACGGACTGACGGCCCGACAATACCAGATCGAGACCCCTGTTCTTCTCTTTTTACAAACACTTCGTCGATTTGTCAGAGACAGAGTGGGTTGTTATCCTTTAATCGTTGTGTTCTTCTCCTTTCCTGTAAGATTCGTCTTTCTTATTTGACAGATCACCGCATTTCCCTTCCGTCAGACCACACTGACTTCATCTCTTGTAGACACTTCTCAGGACACTCCACTCAATCTCCTTATCTCTGTTCTGGTCTGTCCTAAAACACGAAGCGACTCCTTCAACCTTAAATAAAATAAAAAAAATAACTTGACTCAATAATTTCCTAGATTTTTCACAATTGTGACCTTAGATTTTTTGACCTCAATCCTCGAAGTCAAGTCAAGTCAAGTCAGCGAGTCGGTACAGGCTGAGAAACGTTGGGGTACTTAGCGTCGTGCGGTCCGGAGGGACAGGTAGTGGTAGAGGGCCTCAAGTGAGTCTGAGTACAGGTAGCTCAGACACAACGGTAGGTCGGTAGAGTAGGAGCCAGCGGGGGAAGAGGAGGACGGGGGTTAGGGAGGGTCGTAGTCTCAGAAAAGGTTACACAGTTGAGAAGCGTACTCCACCGGTTTCATGACCTCGAAGTCGAAATCGTAGTAAGGAAGCTTTCTTTAGGGTCTCGGCTAGAGGAAGTCTTACCTGACCAACCTAGAGGAACGTCAGGTTCCCTGAGAGTTCTCAGAAGAGGTTGTGGTGTCAAGTTTTCGCAGTTAAGAAGCCGTGAGTCGGGAGAAGTGTCAGGTTGGGAGCCCGACATCTTAATCCCTATGTACTACTTGATTGTTCATCAATTTCTGTACCTTATCCCTACCTAAGTTCTTTATTCTCGTCCATTTTACACATACTACACCTCTAGGTGACTCACACTTTTCTTCTATCAGATCTTTTAGAGGACCTACCACAGACCGATTTAATCAATCTATAACCCTTTTAATTATTCATCCTCCCTTTCTATTATTTACCCCTTCTTAGATATACCAAGACTTCATGTCCTTTCTTCAGAAATCTCGAACACTAAACTCCGAACAGTTGTACATCCAAAGGAACTTCGTACATCTCAGTTAAGTCAACGTTTCTCTTTAATTTATTATTTTTGGGGTTACTTTAAAAACCGAGTAGGGTATCTTGACACTTGAAGGTCTACAAGTTCGATCAAAATCTTTTCCGTCTCCTTGGTCTCTAGTTTAACGGTTGTAGGTGACCTAGTACCTTTTTCGTTCTCTCAAGGTCTTTTTGTAGATAAAGACGAAATAACTGATACGGTTTCGGAAACTGACACACCTAGTGTTATTTGACACCTTTTAAGAAGTTCTCTACCCTTATGGTCTGGTGGACTGGACGGAGAACTCTTTGGATATACGTCCAGTCCTTCGTTGTCAATCTTGACCTNTGTCTGACCAAGGTTTATCCTTTTCCTCATGTAGTTCCGACATATAACAGTGGGACGAATAAATTGAAGATATGTCTCATGTAGTACTCTTTGTGACCAGACCTTCTTCGTGTTCGACCTTAGTTCTAACGGTCCTCTTTACAGTTATTGGAGTCTATACGCCTACTGTGATGGTAATACCATCTTTCACTTCTCCTTGATTTTTCGGAGAACTACTTTCACTTTCTCCTCTCACTTGTTCAGCCGAATTTCGAGTTGTAAGTCTTTTGACTCTAGTACCGTAGACCAGGGTAGTGAAGTACCCTTTATCTACCCCTTTGTCACCTTTGTCACAGTCTGAAATAAAACCCCCCGAGGTTTTAGTGACGTCTATCACTAACGTCGGTACTTTAACTTTCTGTCAATGAGGAGTTCCTTTCAGTACTGGTTGGATCTATCATATAAGTTTTCGTCTCTATAATGAAAAGGTTGTTTCCAGGTAGATCAGTTCCGATACCAAAAAGGACACCAGTACATACCTACATTCTCAACCTGACACTTCTTCCGACTCGTGACTTCTTAACTACGAAAACTTGACACCACAACCTCTTCTGAGAACTCTCAGGGAACCTGACGTTCCTCTAGGTTGGTCAGGTAAGATTTCTTCTAGTTAGGAGTCACAGGAAACCTTTCTGACTACGATTTCGACTTTGAGGTTATGAAACCGGTGGAGTACACTTCTCATCTGAGTAACCTGTTCTGAGACTACCACCCTCCCTAACCCCCGTCCTCCTCTTCCCCTACTGTCTCCTACTCTATCGACCTACCGTAGTGGCTGAGTTATCTGTACTCGAACTCACTTGAGTCCCTCAACCACTACCTGTCCCTCCGGACTACACGACGTTAAGTACCCCAGCGTTTTTCAGCCTGTACTGACTCGTTGACTTGACTTGACTATGGTTTTTTTTTTTTCTTAAAATCTAAATTTTGTCCACTTAATATACTATACAACTAATATAGAGTTATTTTTAAAGTAAAATTTTTTCCTTCCCTGGTTAGAAAGAAACCCATGTTATTTATAGTAGTACACAAGATTCGTTTGAAGACTTTCATGTCAAGACACTAGAGATTTGGTCAGTACAAAACAAACGAACAAAAATAGATCTTTGTTTAAATTTAAAGACACATCTTTCTGAAGACAACATAAACATTAACCCGTATAAGAGTTCTGGGACTCCAGTAGTGGGTACGAAAAATGAAGATACTATTCATCCAACCCTTCAAAACAAATATTATTTTCTGAAAATAATATTTCTATTTACAGTTTAAATAGAATCTTTTACGTCGTCAATGGACACTTGTACATCGAAGGATCAGAGGTCCCAATCTATCCTCCAATCTTGTTATGGGAGTCGTCACAGACTCTAGGTCTGACTTGGGTCGGTTTGTCTCGTCTCTTTTGTAAACAGTAAAACGTAAATTTAAGATGAGGTTCTATAAGAGGTCCAAAAGGACCTTCTCGTGTTTATTGTGTCAATATGTAATAAATTCTTAGTCGAACGAGACGTTTCCAGTTCAGGTACAATAGGTTTTGTACCACGAATCAACCGTTGTTGGGTTTGTTTAAACAACAAAATTTCATTATCTTGCACTACTCACATTAGTTCAAACAGACCTTCTTTCTACAAAGAAAAGGAGTCGTAAACTAAACATTCACCCAAACCGAAGTAATTATAAATTGCAGAAAAATTAAACATACAGTCAAAAATAACGTCGGACGAAGACCCGTCCAAAAGGAAACTTTATGGTTATTGTGAGTAAGAAGTAAGATTATAGTTTTGTTCTCGAGAGAGTCCCCTTTTTGGGCAACATAAAGTAGAGAGCCCTATATTAATAAAACACAAAAAGGTATTAAGGAGTTCTCTGACTATTACATCGTGTGGGAAAACGTCCGGAAATCTAAAGTTTTCTTCTTAGACTAAACAGTCACAACGTTTATAATTAAGTCTACCAGAACGTAGTAAGAATACTTAACGGACGAGAATTGGGTCGAGACACGTTCAAGATGAAAGAATAATCACACCATGAGTCAAGAAACTTCGACACAATCAACCAAAAAAAGTTCAATAAAAGAACGTAAAATCATCAAATCCCTCGTCTCATAGAAAAGATAACTACACAATCTTTCTGAATTTAAGTAAAAATCTGAGTCTGATTTAGAAGTCTTTTTCCTTATCTTAATATGTATTGAGAGAAACTTAAAAGTTGTACTAGTATAGATCATTATTTCGATGTTTGTCTTTAAGTCTCAGTTATAGAGGTCTCTGACCGTAACTCTTTACCTCGAACCGTATAAACGTCGTTCGAACTTGGAGAAAATACGTTCAAACGTCAAAAACAAAGGACCAGTGAACCCTATTAGACCCACTTTTTTAACTTTCAGAATCAAGAATAAAGAATATCTCCTTTAGGGCTACTAGTTTCGGAGTCGGATTAAACCACTGGAGAAGACCTAAAGAGTCCTCTCTTATCCTCCCATCTATACCACCATCTCTGACTTCGACCGTCACCCCGTCTTCCCTTATTAAAGGATGAAAGAAGAGATCGATCTATGAACCGTACACTCCCAATTACTACCCATACTTCCTGCACAAAGACAGGTGTAGGACAGTAACATTATAACAGGACCGGAGTATGTCTACCGTACACCGAAGATCATCCTACCTACAACAGTAACCGGAAAAGTCTTTCCAGCGAACACTGTAACGAAACTAAGAAGTTTCTAAAGTAGAGGGAGCATTTCCTATAATGAGTAAATCTATCCACATGGACTTTCAATTTTATATTGGACATTTTTACTCGTTCACTGCTATTGACCGGGAGTATTTCCAGTCTGGTGAGATGGGACGTGACCATTGTGTGGTATCGATTGTTACCTTGTCTAAGGACCCCGAATAGAGTACCAAAAAGGATCTTCTCCTCGCTACCAAGTAGAACAATAAGTCTGGTCAATTATAAGAAGGGAAAATGTAAAGAGTCAAGGTGAATGATCCACAAAGACCATAATCGTATTGACAAGGTGCAGGAACCCCAAAATTAAAGACAATCTCAGAACAAAAACATCTCATCGACTTCAGAAGTCTCGGTAACAAATAATAAGACGTTTATCCAGTAATATTCATTCTGACTAAAAACTTGGTCACAATACTTTTACATGTAAATTTTGCTATTTTCGGATTCAAAGTCTCTCGTTGGTAACAAGAAAGATCTAGTATCACGTCATTCACCGAGGAAATACTAGTAATGACTGAAAAGGGTTTCATTCAGTAAATACTAAATAAAATAGATACAATGGTAAAGAAGAGATTTTTATAAGGAACTCCACTAAAAAAAGGGATCCTTGTTGTTAGAAATTTAGACATTAAAAGATGACGAGTTCTGTCTTTTATGGGAATTAATCGAAACATTGTAAATTTAAGTCATTGTTTAAATCATTATTAAGAGTCAGGTGGTACTTGGTAGGTCGATGACAAAGTCCGGGATTTCACTACTTCTACACCAGAAATGAACAGGGTCTCTTCGAAATTAAGTCACTGGACTTCTTGTATGTTTATCATTCGATGTTTCGTGAAACTATTGACGCCATTATCTAACCGTTTAATGCTACCCTTTATGTCTGAGTGACGGAAGGTATCTGGAAAACATGAAGACAATACCATTTATAGTATAATAGAAAGTCTCTATAAACATCGGTAAAAAATTTTGACTCCCTATCAATTGAATGTTCCAATCCAATCAAAGTCCACATCGTTTCAATTAATTATAATATATATTATTATTATTTCAATAATTAATTTAAATAATTATATATTTTATATAAATTATATAAAAATGTATTATATATACGATATAAAGTCTAATAAAAGGTAATATCTAATATTCTACAACTTATATCCAGGGACATGATATGTCATTCACGAACACGAATAGATAAAATATATATCATCAAATATAGATAATCAGTGTTTGAAGATTAAACAGAGAACGGGGACGGAGACGATAGGGGAAACCTTCGGTATTCAAACAGAAGATACTGACACTCAGACAAAGACAAAATATTTACTCAATTAAACATACAAAAAAACTTAAGGTGTACATTCTTTGTAGTGTACTATAAACAGAAAGAAACTGAATGAAGTAATTTATACTATTAGAGATGAAGGTAGGTACAACGACGTTTATCAGAATCAAGTAAGAAAAAGTACTGATCCATAATAAGGTGACATACACATATGGAGTAGAAGAAATAAATAATTAGACAGTTTCCTACAAATCCAATGAAGGTACGGAACCGATAACATTTATCACGACGATATTTGTAACCCAAAGTATATAGAAAAGTTTAATCTCAAAAGAGACCTATATACGGGTCCTTACCCCAACGTCCTAATATACCATTGAGATGAAAGTCAAAAAATTCCTTGACAAGAGGTATCACCGAAATAGTTAAACGCAAGGGTGGTTGTTACCGTTTTCCCAAGAGAAAAGAGGTGTGGGAGAGATCTTAAATAATAAACATCTGAAAAATTACTTCAGGTAAAACTGATAACACTTCACAATGGAATAACATCAAAACTAAACGTAAAGAGATTATTAATCACTATAACTCGTAGAAAACTACGCAGACAACCAGTAGCCACACAGGAGAAAAGTTTATAGTAAAAAAAAGAGAAGATAGTTATATAATGTCACCCTTCGACACGTTATAAAATTAACTCTTAAGTGTGAGGGACCAGTCTGATAGACTCGAATTTATGGACCGAAGTTATTGAGACATTGTAACCCTCCAGTAAATTGGACAAGTTCGAAGTAAGGCCTCTGTCATTTGGTCCGTATCTTATCTCGGGGTAGTCCACGAGTACATATGATAAAGATACAAACGACTTTGTAGTGTGTGTCCAGTTGCGATGACAATAAGGAATGGACTTGGGTTATCTGGCGATTACGACTTTATTTAACGTTGGATACGAGTACTTAAGAATAGTAGGTCTACCTGAGTGAGGAAGCGTTACACTGAAAAGACGAATAGGGAAGTTCTCCACCTGTAAGTAGACCTAACCTGGACTAATCAGAGACTGGATGAAACCGGTCGTCTTGGGTCGTCTTCACTGTGAAAACTCCAACCTAAGATTCTCCGGAACGTCGAAGATGAAAGTGGGAGAACCTTATATGAAAACACTGGTAGTACTCTTCTTCCAGTGACATCGGACGACCTTTTACTCACCGGTATATCTTCTCTTGACTGCACTGGGTCGGTTGACGGTCGTGGTCGAGGGTCTGTAACTCACTTCGGTGGAGTCTGGAAGATCGGATCGACCATGAGGTTGTTTCATATCGGTGTCTACTCTTAGGACTCTTTATGTAGTAATAACAAAATTGGAGAGTCAAAACCTCGTTAAACAATAACATGTACCGTCATCAATTGAATTCATAAATAGTGTATATGGAGTATTATCTTTTTCATGGGAAAATTTACTTTTGACCACAACGTTCAGGTTTAAGGAATCGGGTACAAAATTTTTCCCAGGGTACATAAGTCCGGGACGGGTGGAAAGAAGGGGAATAGAGGAATAGAAGAGAGACTGACACATAGGATTGGTGTAAGGGTCTTGTACGGTTCCGAAAAGTCTGAAGGAATAGAAACAACAAGAAATTTTTACATACATAAAATTTAACCTTCTATTAGCGAAATGTTATACCACAACTAAAGACGGTATGTAGTTGTGCTTGGTGAGTATCCACATATAGACAAGGGAGGGATAACCACGAGGGAGGGTGGAGGGTGGGGTAGGGTAGGGAGATCTAACAGTCACTCGTGACCTAAACTCGTGGGACGTAGTATGTATGTTGTTTAAGGGTGACCGATATATAAAGTGTACACCATCACATATGCAAAGGTACTGTGAGAAAGGTAAGTAGGGTGGGAGAGGAAGGGGGTGACACAGGTGTTCAGACAAGAAGTACAGACACAGAGGTGACGACGGGACGTTTATCCAGTAGTCATGGTAGAACGATGTAAGGTATATATACGGTAATTGTATGCTATAAACAAAAAGGGAAAGACTGAATGAAGTGTGACGTATCATCCGAGATCAACGTAGGTGGAATAATCTTGACTGAGTTTACACAAGGAAAATACCGACTCATTATAAGGCAACACATGTAGATGGTATGAAAGAAATAGGTAAGTAGACAGCCACCTGTAGATCTAACGAAGGCACAGGATCGATAACATTTGACATGACGTCACTTGTAACCCTATGCACACACAAAAAGTTAATACCAAAAGAGTCCTATATACGGGTTATCACCCTAACAACCCAGTATACCACCAAAGTAAGGATCAAAAATTCCTTAGAGGTACGACAAGAGGTATCATTGACGTAGTCAAACGTAAAGGTGTAGAACGAAAAAGGGAACTTAAGAAAAGGGGTCTGAAAGTGTACGGACTGAGGAGGAGTACATAGTGAAGAGTGGATTTACAGTGATAGAGTCTTTCCGGAGGAGACTGAGGGATTTTATCGGGGTAAGGGTATTGACCGTTTTTTCATGAATTAGGGGGATAAAACAAGGGTAGTCTCACGAATTATGATAGAGAGTAATGGAACAAAAAAATACAGATGGAATACCAGATATAGGGGTGGAAGGGTTCTTCCTTTAGAGATTCTTCAGTCCTTTATTGATACCTAGGACTCCACAGGTCTAGTATCTTGTTACAGACCACGTATCAGGGACCACTCATTTATGTGTCACTTACTTATCCACTTCATCAGTAAGAGTTCTTAATAAGTCAATGTCTATACTTTGGTGGATCTTCTCCTGGACCCAGTACTCTTATTGATTTTATGAGTGAGGGTGATAAGAAGGACGAACAATTATACAGAACTTACAAAAGAAACTTACTCCATGAGAGAGGATTCGTATAAGTAATAGAGTAAGACATCAATAGAAGAAATAATGTTTTTTTTTTTTTTTAGGACCCAAATTCTCTCTAATTTCTCGAACCATTCATCGACGTAACAATGGCTCTATTCTATGTGTCCCAAATTTAAGTCTTCAAAATTGGGGTCTCTGACTAAGAATATATTATGTAACTAGATACTAAAGGATACTTATTTAATAACGATACAATAATAGGATAGAAGGGAGGTTTCACTACTATCAGAGAATGAGTACAAACCTTCGATTCGTTGTCTGTGGGTTCCTTCTTTTTAGTTTCTACATTAAATATTTCAAACCCTCTTCCACCACCAAAGTACCTCTTTAGAGTAAACTCCATGTGAAACTCCGTACCTACTCGTTCTAAACCGGTCTGTCTTTCGAACCTAAAGTCCCTTTCCTTTGACTTACATGTTTCTCCTAAACTATTCTACAAAAGTTTTAAATGTCACATGTCTTCTTTTATAAAATCACTCCCGTGGAAGGAACTACTAGATATGTGTTAAAAGTTGGAGAGACCTTAGAACTATTTACATAAATTTTTTGTTAATTTTTATCACCTCTCTTTTACTAATCTCTCGTCTAGAAAGTCTCTTCTGGAATTAACCCGTTGTAGGAAAGTCCCATACACCACAAACAGGAATTAACCTTCTACAAGAAGACCTGGTCCCCATAGTTTAACTGAAAAGTCAGTGTACGTGTATTTGAATAGTCAACAGTATAAGACTAAAAATCTGATTCACACATAGACTCCGTATCGGAAGTGTGACTTGTTGAATTTAGGTCATTGTTCACTAGTACAAAGTCTTTAATTGTGTAACCTAAGTTGACTCTCAAAATTTATGAAAGACCTAACTCGTCTTTAACAGACACTTTCATTTAATAATTTAGAGTGTGTAAATCGTAGTTAAAGTACTTTTATTATTATATATATTAATACATATTAATATGTATCATTTGAGCATGTGTATATTTGTAAGTGTGTGTATGCACATACATGTACCCGAAGAGTCCACGGTGATCACCATTCGTTGGGTGGACGGTTACGTCAGTCTGTGCTGACTCACTGACTCGTGTGTGTGCATACTGACCAAATTGGAATTTTTATCGAGAAATCCTCTTGACCCTTCATTATCAGAAATATTTCTACCCGGCTTGTAGTAGGTTGTCGTACCAAGTAACACTCTAAAAACAGAATTCGTAAAATTCGACGACGACGATTCAGTGAAGTCAGCACAGGCTGAGACACGCTGGGGTATCTGCCGTCGGGTGGTCCAAGGGGGCAGGGACCCTAAGAGGTCCGTTCTTGTGACCTCAACCAACGGTAAAGGAAGAGGTTACGTACTTTCACTTTTCACTTTCTCTTCAGCGAGTTAGCACAGGTTGGGAATCGTACCTGACTTCGGATGGTTCGAGGAGGTAGGTACCCTAAAAGGTCCGTTCTCAGGACCTCACCCCACGGTAACGTAAAATTCGTCAACTGAAGTTTAAGGGTCGTTTACCACCCACCGTCGTCCGTCAGTGAGATCAGTTACTCTTTAGTTTCACTTGAAAATTTTATCGACTAAACATTTGAACCTTGTTTTTCCTCACTCACAATATTTCTTTTCATTATCGAAAAGATGTTGCGTAGAATAATACGCGTCTAGTTTTTTAACTCTTTGACATCTTAAACCTTATTCGTGTTGTTACACTTACACATAAAATGTAATACCTTCACATTTCGTCAATTACTCAGACAATCGTCTCTTGAACTTATAATCGACAGTGGTTTAAAGAAAGTAAACATTATTGGATCCCTTACGTCTCGTTACACAAAAAGAGGTTGTTTCGAATTATGTTCACAGAAGATTTTCCGACTCAAAAGATAATTACTAAATTTTACCTTATTTTTATTCCCATGAAAAGAGATGTCATGGTAAGATGTCGTGTTAACATTACCAGAATGATATGAACGATAAGAATAATGATATGAACGATAAGAATAATTAAATAAGATCATGTTAACCTCCTTTTCTTTACCAACAAATATCAACTAGAAATTTAATGAGAAATTCTAAAAACTCGTAAAGTTTCAGATCTTAAGGTATTTAAACACTTCTTTAATAATAAGTTGGGACCCAATTATGTAATCACACACACAGTAAGAATAGATAGTAACCAGTGTAAATACGAATGAAACTGGAATTCTTATAACTAGTATTCATGAGAGACGTCACCTTTAAAATGTACAACAAGTTGAAATAGAATGAGTTATCTACGAATTATTTTTGGTTTGGTTCTACTAAATACGGTGAAGAAAAGAGAAATTGAAAAGAGAAAAACAAACAGAAAAACAAAACAGAAAAACAAAACAGACAAACTAGAGACAAGATACCATCTCCTTTGTCACCTACAGTCTCCCCACTCCCGACCCCCAATATAAACTTCATTAGTATTCTTTATAAGGATCGTGTCTGTCCGGTATAAACGTCTATTGGAAAGACCAAAAAGATGAGACGCCATAGAAGATAATAGGTTCTAAGGGGTCCGGTAAAAAACGTACCAACCAAATAGTCGTAATTTACCTTATCAAGTTATATGTTGAGTCGGAAAGGTTTACAGTCTGTGTACTCTACCGATTCTTTGAAGTAGGTTACGGTCATTATCTTTTTCTTGATGTACAGATATTACGTTCGGACGTAATTTAGAAATCTGATATACCGAAAAGAGTACGGAATCTTTCAGTTGTTTACACTATTAAGGGGTTGGTTGACCAAGGGAAAGGAATCAACTCACTAGTTCCCCCATTTTCACGTTTAATAGTAAAATCGACGTTTCCATGTTAAAATGTAATTCGTCTTTTTCCCGCGTACACAAAATAATTTTACAGGAGGTATAGACAAAGTTTAAAGTCAAGTAACTTTACGGGACTTTTAATTTATTTGTGTGTTGTCCCGAACGATTGTAGAAGTTACTCCACGAATTAAGGGGTAGAATTAGTCGGTAAAAGGTAGGGAAAGGAGGAAGGACGGATAGATAGTTTGTAAGGAATTAATTCTTAATAAGAATTAATGGTTCAAATACACAGTAAAATAAAATCTCCATTAATTAATTTAAATTGTGATTAGCAACTCCTATAACGGAAAAGACGTGTGTGTAACAACGAATTAATAACCTTATGGAACATAGGGACCGACCCTCACCTCGTATAGCTAAACAAAACACAGACCCTACACCGGTGAGTATGACTTATCCTGTCTCTGAGTCGGACAATTTGTCTGTTTCTTCATCCTTCGTAAAAAAAAAGGGGAGTCAACTATTTCCTGTCACTTGTTTACGTGAAACCAGTGAGCCACGGAACACATATCAGAGACTTCCCGTCTCTTCAAACTACTAATGTCCACTGACATCCACATTAAACTAGGATTTTTGATATTATCAGTATCACTTCGATAAGACATTCCCAGGAACCCATGAACAATCTTACTCAAACGGTTAAAAACACACACCTTCTAATATGACTCCAGTGCGACCCGTCCAGTGGCCCAATGTCCTCCCTTTCTTGGTCACTTGTCTAATTCTTTCCGGACGGAATCTGATACACAGGAAGAACGGTAGTAAAGGGGAGGGTACGAGAGTCTAAAATAGAGAGTATAGTAAAAGAGTCTCTTCGGAAGGTGGTGATTTAATATATGGAAAGGAACTGTGGTGAGTAGGAATAATATTAAAATTAAATAGACCAACTAATAAACCAATAGACAGAGTGGGGTTTTTATTTTATAGAAGTTACCGTCTCTATTAAAGATTATGATGAATAGTAAATAAATAGTAAACAAAGTATATTAACTATGTCTTATCTGTGATTTATTAAAAATTACTTATCAGATAATTTATATAAAGGTTCTATGACCCGTTCTATAGACTGTATAAAACTTTCACAATTCGTAGGTAATACAAACCACAATGACATAAAAACCCCCCTTGGTTCGGTGTGTCGAAAGACCTAGAATCAAGGGACTCCCCTAACTTGGGACTCGGAATTGGTAACCCGGTCGTCCCTTAAAGGTTACGATGACATAATAAACCAAGATCCTCGTTCCTTATCTACACATTTACAATTAGGAACGGAAGTTTCTAAACATTATACTATCTCCTTTTTGAGTATGTTAATTTATAGTATATTCAGTTTAATATTATGTACGATATTTTCTCCATATTTGTGTAGAGATACTTTTGTGTCTCTTTCGTTCAGACGGTTCTACTTGTTCCGAAATTTTTACGTCTCTGATAGGTTTTAGACGGAACTTTCATCAAAATCTATTTACTCCTTACCTCCCTTTCTCGTACAACTTTTCTCCAGTCTTCTACCCGTTTCGAGTCTACGTATACACTTGCACTACAATAGTGTAACAGTCTCTAACCCTTTGTACCACCACGATCGAGGATCGTTCCTACGTCATTCCGTCCGTAAGAGACACGAGAACCGTCCTGATGTTCTACCCCTGTGAAAGATCTTTCGGTAAACCGTTACACGTAGTCTTCGAAGTTATAAAGAAGAAGATCCTTAGACAAATTGCTAGTCTGTACTCGTTAAGAAATACAACTCTTAAAAAATAGTACCATATTAATTGTTTATGATTGTCGGATTTGTTTATTAACTTCAGGTACTAATTTACTACCTTAAAGACATCACTTCTCGATACGTAGGTAATTTTTTTATTACAAAAATTCCTTATAAATCAATGTACCTTTCCATTGACCTTACGTAATACATATATCATATTACTTTTATACTCACCTTCCAACCTGTTGTCAAAACATTTCCACTTTTATCTGGAGACCCCCTTTTCCCTTATTATCGTCATACGATTAAACGATAGTATTAATGGAAACCCACTACCCCAATATTTCTGGAAGGTAAAACAAGACGTATAGGATAAACAAAAGTCTCAAAGATGTCACCTATATAACGAAAACATTGTTCCTTTTGTCTCTATAAACTTTAATATATAATATTTCCTTTAACCTATACTATACAATGTCGAGTTGATACTTTACATGTCTCTTCTTAAAATCTTTTATGACGGTGTTAAAATTTCCAATAAATCTGGCATTACACCGAATCTCGGAACTTAATTCATAAGTTCCACTATCCCCTTTCACGTACTATACCGGGAGGTGAGTTTAAAATATTAGACCGAATCCCTTCTTTCTGTATACACGCACGTACGAATCAGCAGAGACTGAGAAACGTTGGGAAACCTACCATCCGGCGGTTCGAGGAGACAGACACCCTAAAGGGTTCGTTCTTATGACCTCACCCATCGGTAAAGGATGAGGTCCCCTAGCAGAGTTGGGTCTCTAACTTGGTCGTGGAGACACAGAGGACGTAACGTCCGTCTAAGAAATGGATGACTCGGTAGTCCCTTCGTTCTGTATTTCCTCATTTAATTATCGTTACGGTCCATTATCAAGATCGGTATGGTACCTAGGTCCTATGATATTTAAACGGTTTCACAATATATATTCAATACTGGATCTTCAAGTCTAGTCTCTAATCGGATGACTCATTAATGTATCTTAAGTATTCACGAAAACGAAATGGGTTGGTACAGGAAACTCCATGTACACCAGGGTGGTGGACACGTTCCTGTATACCCGAGACATCAATGGACGGCACCGTCATCTGAGTTTCTTACTACCTATTTACACACACGTGATTGACTTTTCAACACCTCCAACTCCTCTTTCTCTAGGGTCTGAAGAGGGTTGATCCTCAGGTCTTTATTCATCTATAAGGAGGAGTCGGAAGAAAGGAGTTTTACACAAAGAGGTTTCCTAGGGTAGGATTTATAGAATGATACATTCAACATGGTAGAGGGTAAATACTACTTGTAATTAATGTGTATGTATGTGTGGATACACACACATGTACACATACATAAAAGACATATACGTATACACACGTAACACATATTTGTAAAAAAGAAGGGTACTTAGTGAATTTTAGATACCGTTCACTAACATATTTGAGTAAATTTACTTAAATGATAAAAGTAAGGACAACGGTGGTCAAAAAAAATTAGAGATTAATAAAAAATTTAACAACCTTACTTATACATACTATAACAATAACTTTTTACGGAATATAAAACCTTTTCTTGTTCTTTTTTTTAAAGACCTAAGGATTTTCTTGTTTATTTAAGGGAAAACTTCCATAGTATTGTTTCAACTTTATAATCCGTTTACCACATAAAGAATCTACAAATGAATTATAAAAACACAAACAAGGAAACTATTCTTAAAAGTAGGTAAGTGTGTATGAATATTTAGGAGGTGATCCATATTTCGATAACTCTTCATGACGTCTTTATTTTTCATGTTCAATTCCTTGTACTTAGGGATGACAGGTGTCTACGACTCTAAGATCTTATATATTTAGTGTAAGGAATATGTACTTTGTAAATACCAGAGAATCTCCTAAGTCCGAAGGGACCATCGAGTCTACCATTTCGTAGACGGACGTTCCGTCTTCTGGACCCAAGTTGGGGACCCAGTCCTTCTAGGGGACCTCTTCCTTTACCGTTGGGTGAGGTCATGAGATCGGACCTTTTAGGGTACCTGTCTCCTCGGACCATCCGATGTCAGGTACCCCAGTGTTTCTCAACCTGTGTCGACTCGCTAAAGTGAAAAAGTCTCCTAAGTCCGGTTATCTCCACGACCAAAACCTGAGTTCTTTTAGAATTAGTAATCGGAACTGGACACCCGATTTCTTTAGTTCCTGTAGAAATGCCTTTTCCACCGGGTGCTAGATCCGATGACCAACGTCAGAGAATTGAAAAAACCGTTCCTACAGTCTCTAGAAAAAGTAGTAGACTCCTTAAACAAAGAGTGGAAGTTTTGAGTGTTCATGTAACATTAAATTAAATTGTTTAACTGTTTAAGAGAATTTTGGTCAAATACACATAAATCGAATCATAATCAACGAGTCAACACAGGATGAGATATATTGGAGTACCTGACATTGGGTGGTCGGAGGAGATAGGTACCTCAACAGATCCGTTCTTATGACCTCACCCATCGGTAAGGGGAGGGTTCTTAGTTCCTCCATCGTAAGGGAAGAGACTCAGAGGGTGAAACGTCCGGTTAAGAAATGGTAGACTCGGTGGTCTCTTCGACTACGAAAGTTTGGGGACGAGATTGCTCATCAATCTTAGACCAGAACGTGGTCCGACCTTCGTCCGTTTCAGTTAACATACCTTCATTTATTTTGTGGCTCCACTTTTACGTACCTTACATATATCTTGTACTTCTCATTGAGACTTATGGACCTCAACCCATTATCTTCTAGATGTGACTTTCCATACCCTCCCTACAGTTTAGAGATTAATGGCTTTTAACGTGGGACCACGGTATAATATGGTACTCAGATAAAAGTTCCTGGACGGAAAACCGGTAACAAATTGAGATACATTAAGTTGTTTTCATGGGTCGGAAGGATTAAAGTAAGATCCCGAAGTCGTCGTCACGTAAAACGAGAATAGGAAGTATTCTACCAAAAGGAAGACGACGGTCGCAGGTCCACACACAAACCGTAAGTCACTTTGGTTTCTTCTCTAACCTGTCTGACATGGTTAGTGACTGGTGTAGAAAACCTCACTAACTCCAGACAGAAGAGTGAAAGGACACACCCCTATAAAAAAAAGAGGAATCTAAGGGACATTTAGTTTTATTAGGTGGTAATAACACTATCGTACAGGTAGAGACTCTTACAGTGTTCGAGAAATGTTCTTTACCTTTTCTTTCAACTACGAAACGTCTGAACCCATATCAATAAAAGTTTGTTTTTCCCTTTTACTGTTCTTCGCTGACTCACCTCATTTTCATTTCTATTCCGACGAGTGAACTTTTTTGTCATTTCTGTTCTAACTATCTGGGACTTGTTTACGTGTATAGAGAGAGTACGGACACATGTGTGTGTGTGTGTGTGTGTGTCAGGATCCGTCGTTGAAGATAATTCTCAAAACAACTACTACACTAAAAGGACCATAATTGAAAAGTAGTATCCTCATATCAAAAGACGAATACGAACTTGTCTCAAGTCAATCAGGCAGATTTGCATACAACTTCTAATTTACTGAATTATGTACATTGTGACTCTGGTCTCGGGTCGTGGATACTTATGTGAAGTTCACAAAAAGGTAATAATAACTACAATTATCACTGTAACTACTACTACTACCAGTTGTTACCATATTAAGATTGAACAAATAAGGAGTCTTCTTGGGTCATTATATTACTAAGAAAACTGGGGAAATCGATAAACTCGTTTCCATTGACTCTCGACGTTGATTCACCGGAGGATCCACCACGGAAGAGTTAGTGACTGATGCTTACAAAGTTATCGGGAAGGCCACCGTCCATAAACTATCATATGAGAGTCCTGGTGGACTCCATTTTAGAGAACATAACAAACAAATTTACCTCTAAGAACCCTAGAGGGAATTTGGATAATTTTATCTTAGAGACCCGTACCCAGAGACTCGGACGGAATTTTGAGCCGTTGGTAACAAGATCGGTTTGACACTTTTGTTGAGTGTAAATATATAGTAAATATTCTAGACAGAAGTTCCACCCGAAATTAAACTACTCCTGATCACCTCTTACGACCACGATTTTACAGAAATGAAAAAGACGTTAAGTGTGATAATTTATAAATAGGAAAACCAAAGATCGAATGGATATCCTCAAAGGTAAATTTTAAATTTATGAACCCCTTCGGTAATTGTAGGTAATCGTGAGACACACTAAATCCCTAAACTTTCAGTCAGTAAGTCGTTCCGAAGATCCCCTCTCCTTCTACTTACTTAGGGTAACTCTTGTTTCCTTTCTCTTCCGTCCCTCGTCTTATCTAGTCGTCTTGGTTTCGTAACGTCGACTCTTAGGACCTGTCAATCCCTTATACTTTTACTACCTAAGACATCGGTTTCCGTTTTGTCTCTTAAACAGTATTAAACACATTGACCGAAATTTTATACAACCACCATCTACACCTAGGGTCCATGGTAAAAAGGGATAAAGGAAGAGTCGTACCAGATCTCAGACTACAGACTGGGTACATAAATTTTATATTACGTCTCAAGTCTGTAGCGTTATATCTGGTACCCTGTTTTGTACCTGGGACTTGTACAGTTTATATTAATTTAGATCCATATAGGTTTGTTACCATTAGTGGATTAAAACAAGGTCCTTATTCTCAAAAGTTAAAACTCATGATAAAGGGGATTGGAAAAAAAAAAAAAATTAATGAACGTTTGAAAGTTGAAAAAAAGAAAAATCACCAGTGTTTTATTGAATTGTTTTTCAGTATAGGAGACTGAAAGAATGATAATTATAGACATACTTGTATAACAACACGTCTAATTTTAGTATTTCGTCCCTAGTCTTTATGAGTCTGTTCTACTTGTCCCTCCTCGTTTCCTCTCTTATGTACATCCTCACAATAACCGGAACAAGTCGCTAGTCGTACTGTCTAACATGAACGGTCTTGAACACCTGATCTTCCTAATCGGTATGCAAGGACACTTTACCTTTGATGTAAATAAATCGATAATCGGGAAAGAAATGTATCGTCAATCGAAACCAATAAAATTAAATGTCTTTGCAGTCACTACTATTAGACGGTAAAGAGGGAACATACATGTAATACATGGTAGACCAGAAATTGGACTTTTACAGATGTGATACTTAGTAGAAACAATCCAGTTCATCACCCCTATTTTTACGTGTCATTGAATGACGTCTTGGTTTCTTTCCGCAAGTTTCTCTCCATGGAAGTTGTAGTATGAAACTCTTCATCACTCTCACGTTTATGAAAGCCACTGGATTAGGTGTAAGGTAGGGGAAATTGAATATGGTTTTTACAATTCTTATTAAAAATTTGTTCTTACGTATATTTGGAGACTTTTTTGGTCTTCTTTCTTTATCAAGTTAAGAAGGGGACATCGTACAAAAGCACATCAAAATAAAGTGTAAACCTCCACTATAATAAGGTAATTTGAATCATCGTAAACCAGAATATGATTCTGTTCTATATTTTCATCTTCCCAGGAAGGTTTTTACAGTGACTAAACTGTTAAAATCTTCATCAAAATTCCAAATCTTAGATTCTTCATTCGAAGTATCTAGTTGTAATACTAAATTCCTTCTTTTGGATTGATGAAAGACACCCGAACGAATAAAACAATTTCATACTCTGAATAGATACAAAAGAAACGATCTAATTTCGGAACAAAAGGTAAACAAACTCGGAGAACAATAAATTTAACGTAAAATCTTCTTTCTCATCTACCACCACCAAAACGAAATGTGGTCGACTACGAAGTGTCAACACAAAGATAAGGTTAAAGATTAGAGTCAACCATTATAATATGAGACACTAAGACCTGAGTTATTTTGGGTTTGGTGTCTCATTGGACTAAAAACAAACCTCTTTTACGTGGTCGGTCAAGGACTGATGGGTTTGAGATAAAATTAGGGTTTCACGTACCTTAATTTTATTAAAGTTCACCCTTATGTATATTTCTCTTAATGTAGGATATGTCACTTCAGTTCACCCGGAATTCTTCGTGACGGTGGATATTTCGATCACCTCTACTACCTTAAGGTCGACTCGACAAATTTTTGGATTTTCAACTATGACAATTTCACGACGTGAGTTATACAGTCGTTTAAACCTTTTGAGTCGTCACCCGTGTCCTGACCTTTTCTAGTCAAAAGTAAGGTAAGGGTTTCTTCTTATTACGGTTTGACAAGTTTGATGGTGGGTTGACGTGAGTAAAGTATACGATTGTTCAATTACGAGTTTTAGGAAATTCGATCCGTAGTCGTTATATGTTTGGTTCTTGAAGGTCTATATGTTCGACCTAAATCTTTTCCGTCTCCTTGGTCTCTAGTTTAACGGTTGTGTGTAACCTAATATCTCTTTCGTTCTCTTAAGGTCCTTTCGTAGATGAAGACGAAGTGACTGATGCGATTTCGGAAACTGATACATCTCGTGTTGTTTAACACCTTTTAGGAATCTCTCTACCCTTATGGTCAGATAGAATCGACGGAACGCTCTTTGGACATACGTCCAGTTCTTCCTTGTCAATCATGACCCGTATCTTGTCGTCTGACCAAGTTTCCTTTTCCTCAGACAGTTCCGACATATAATAGCGGGACGAATAGATTGAAGACAGGTCTCATGTAGTACGCTTTACGAGCCGACCTCTTTCGTTTTCAACCTTAGTTCTAACGACTCTCTTTATAGTTATTGGAGTCTATACGTCTACTATGGTGGGATTTCCGTCTTTCACTTCTTGATTTCTGGAGGACTCTTTCCATTTTTTTGACCTAATTTTACGTCGTAAGTTTTTTGACTCTAGTACCGTAGGTCAGGGTAGTGGTACCGTTTATCTACCCCTTATTCACTTTTGACTGTCTAAGATAAAAGAACCCGAGGTTTTAGTGACACTTGTCATTGACGTCGGTACTTTACTTTTCTACGAACGAGGAACCTTTCTTTCGATACTGTTTGGATCTGTCGTATAAATTTTCGTTTCCATGGTGAAACGGCTGTTTCCAGGTTTATCAGGTTCGATACTAAAGAGATCATCAACATATGCCTATACTCTCAACCTGGTATTTCTTCCGACTCGTAGTCTCTTAAGTACGAAAGTTTAACACCACGACCTCTTCTGAGAACTCTCAGGGAACCTGTCGTTCCTTTAGTTTGGTCAGGTAGGATTTCCTTTAGTCAGGACTTATAAGTGACCTTCCTGACAGTGACTTCGACTTCGAGGTTATGAAACCGGTGGACTACACTTCTCGAATAAGTAACCTTTTCTGGAACTACGACCCTTTCTAACTTCCGTCCTCCTCTTCCCCAACTGTCTCCTACTCTACCAACCTACTGTAGTCGATGAGTTACCTGAGCTGACAAACGTTTGAGAACCTCTATCACTTTCTGTCCCTCGAACCACACGACATCAGGTACCCCAGCGTTTCTCAACCTGTACTGAATCCCTGACTTGTTTTTGTCATTTGATTGGAGGATCGATAACCATGTACCTGTTTCTGAGAAGAAGATCTCTCAGGACACTAAGGATAATAACTTGTTCCAGGAATTGTAAATAATTTTGTCGTCTACTCACGACAACCCTTTCATCGTTATAAGAATTACAGACACCGGACTCTTACTCTGGTGAAAGACCGTCCCAAATTGGGTATATAGTTAGGTTTAGATGAAAAACTGGGTCCAATCAACACGGAATGTGCGACACCCTCTTTTGATTGACATACGTTTAACCACGGTGATTCTAAAGTACCGTGGGTTCACCTCTACGGAACCTCCAAAATTTATATACTGGACTCCAAACTCTGACTCTCGGTTTCATCTCTCAAATCCAAACCATCAGGAATCGGATCTCAAATTCCGATTAACTTCGGTTCCAACCACACTAGAATAGACCCTTCTTCTAAAAAAAAAAAAAATTATTCTTTGACACTAAAAAGAAATCGGATGGTCTCTAGCAGGTGTCTTTCAAAGTCAGTAAATTTATAGCCTACCAGATTGTCTTTTCAGACCTAAAAACTGAAGAGAACTATTGTACTGTTGAAAGTAAGGACGTGTCGTCGGCATCTGACCTCGGTTGTTCAACGGAAGACATCTGTCCATCTCGCACACGAGGAACTAAGGAGTTCCAAGGGTGAAGAGCGAGGACCAGCCGAAGTGGGTAAATATACGTTCGGATGGTCGACATCCGTAAACTTAAACATTAAAGACTATCTGTTAACATTTGTGTGTAGAGAAGAAAACTAAAGTAAGACAGTAAGGGACTTACTTGTTAAAAAAATGTCAACTTACCCTCGATTTTCACCGAAAAACCATCCCAACAAACGTAGTAATCTCTCTCCGTTGATAATTTACAATGTTATTCTCCTTTAGAATCGGCAACAAATCCACCGGTAAGTAACACGCCTACCTCTTATATTCTAGGTCTCTCCGTCCCCGTCTCCGATCGAATCTCGACTGTCATTCAAGTGTAGTACTCTTCCTACCCTTTGTACCAGTGTACCAAGGATCTTGAACCTTAGAAAGTAATAATTGTATAGGACCGTATAAACAAGAGTTTATTCGTCTTTTCAGACATAGATATAGACCTACCCTTAATCCTCTGTGGTTCTTACTTCAATTTTTGACATTGATTAAACCATAGAATAATTTTATACTTATATACCATATGTCTTAAACTTCCCTAATATTTAAATGAATAACGTCAACACGAAACGTGTCACGGAAATTTCTTTATTAGACGAATAAAGATGGATAACTCTCTTTTTATCGATAAAGGAGTCATAAAAGGAAACCGAGTGCAACGCAAAAAAGGGTTGTGTCAAACGTTACGTCGGTCTAATTTTCCGGGTGTCGGTGGTGGGAGGTGGGTTCTAAGTTTCCTTAGTAAACTACACTTTCCATACTCAGTACGGCCAGAGTTGTGGTCGGTTAATGACTAATGGGTACGATATAAAATAGTAGGGTTTATGTACCTTAATTTTATTAACGTTTACACACATGTGTGTGTTTCTCTTTATGTAGTTTGCGTGTATCGAGAGACGACAACCACCCTCCTGTCCCAATAAACGAGACTCACCACACACTAAAGACAAAACTCGTTATACGAATTGAACTTGGACGTAAATAATTTACCGTCTACTCACACCCGTCAAACTATTACTCCTCGGTAGCTCGTTGCAATTGGGAAGTTGTTCGAATCTCCGTACTTATCAGGGTAGGTCAATGGTCGACGTTATGTGTAAATGGATCATTTCACAAGTATGTCGGAATAAGAGAGACATCCAGAGACATTGGGAGTGACGCGTACCTCGGTAATAAACTCGTGTCCGGTCACTCGACTCAGGTCCACCCCTTCTAGGGGACCTCTTCCCTTACCGATGGGTGAGGTCATAAGAACTGACCTCTTAATGTATCTGTCTCCTCAGACCACCCGATATCAGGTACCCAAGCGTTTCTCAGTCTGAACTGACTCACTGATTGTGAACCGAAAGTGAAAGATACTCGATTCGTACTGATACCGGGTCGGTGATCAGTCTCAATTCGTATCTCTTGTAACTTTTTCACCTGTCAGTTCCTTGGCAATTTGGTTCTTCGTCTCAGATCTACTCCTCTACGTTGTGAATGACTCAAAGTAATATCGTGGACATCCTCGTCTTTGTGAAAAAAGAGATATCAAAAAAGATTGATTAGGTTATTAGTTAAATCGTCTCCTGTCCAATTGTCTTCTTTTTGTTGACATTAATATATACATGTCCAAGGTATTCTTATAACCTGTCCTCTCGTTCTACCCGTAAACTCTAATATACGGTGAGACTCAACTCTTAGCCCTATCCTTGGACCCCTAAGTTTCTCACTTCAACGAGTCAGCACAGGCTGAGAAACGCTGGGATACGTGACATTGGATAGTCCGAGGAGGCAGGTACCCTAAAAGGTCCGTTCCCACGACCTCACCTAACGGTAAAGGAAGAGGTTTCTCCTCCTCCAATTAAGAGTCCTGTCATTCACCTCGTCTACAAACCATTAATCTATAAATATGATGGGATGTCTATCCAGTAAGTGTATTTTTCAATACAGACCAAAATCGAGAGAAAGACCTCGTCCGGGGAATAGATTTCGGGAAATTAATCAGTTCTCTCTCTATTTTCAGAAGGAACCCAGATGACCAAGAACTAATGGAATTCAAGTTTTATCAAGTGTACGGTTTCACCGTGTAAAACTCCACCGAGTAGACTTGGGGAAATAGTATCTTCTGAGATATGATTTAGCAGGTGTCAATTTTCACTTTCAAATTGTGTTGTATCTAAAGACCTTGAACGTCTGTTTTCGTACATTGTCATTTCACGTTCTGAAGTAAAGAAATAAACGAAATTTCGTTGAATAAAGATCGATACTTCGAGGTAGGTCAGAAACGGTCAAACCACTCTTTTAATGTAAAGGTAAGAATGACCTGGGGTAGATCGGGGACTTCAACATGTTTCCTTTACCCCTTCCTATACATTTATGACCAGACGATTTTAACGGTGACCGTGAGAGAAGGAGTTTTGGGTTCACTAAGGAACTTTACACGGTCGACAGTTGTTAAACCGGAGATCTTATTTCTTAGAGTTGGTCTCAATATTGTAGTCATGGAACCTATCGTCGAAGTATCCGTATAGAGTCTATTGGACTACCATCTCCGTCCCGACTAAATGGTGTGTACAGGGTGAGGGTATCTTGACGTAGGGGAGGGGTCAGGTTTACCTAGAGTAGAAAGAAGAACAAATACTGAGAACGGGGTCGGGTAAACAGACATAGAACGATCTCTGACGAAAAATGTTTGAGAAATGATGAGGAAAATCCCTTTACCTCTCTCTACCCCTCTTCCTCTTCTCCACAGAGAAGGGGAAAGAAGTCCTCTATAAACAGATATAGACGACCAGTCGTAGCAGGTTACATGTCTTGTCATGGGTATGTTGTTTCTCAAGGCAAGTGAAGTCAAGTCAAGTCATCGAGTCAGCACAGACTGAGAAACGTTGGGGTACTTAGTGTCGTGCGGTCCGGAGGGACAGGTAGTGGTTGAGGGTCTCAAGTGAGTCTGAGTGTAGGTAACTCAGCCACTACGGTAGGTCGGTAGAGTAGGAGACAGTAGGGAAGAGAAGGACGGGGTTTAGGGAGGGTCGTAGTCTCAGAAAAGGTTACTCAGTTGAGAAGCGTACTCCACCGGTTTCATGACCTCAAAGTCGAAATCGTAGTAAGGGAGGTTTCTTTAGGGTCCCGACTAGAGGAAATCTTACCTGACCAACCTAGAGGAATGTCAGGTTCCCTGAGAGTTCTCAGAAGAGGTTGTGGTGTCAAGTTTTCGTAGTTAAGAAGTCGTGAGTCGAAAGAAGTGTCAGGTTGAGAGTGTAGGTATGTACTGGTGTCCTTTTTGGTATCGGAACTGATCTGCCTGGAAACAACCGTTTCATTACAGAGACGAAAACTTATACGATAGATCCAACCAGTATTGAAAAGAAGGTTCCTCATTCGCAGAAAATTAGAGTACTGACGTCAGTCTTAGACGTCACTAAAACCTCGAGTTTTTTTATTTCAGACTGTGATAAAGGTGACAATTCTCTACCCTTATGGTCTGGTGGACTGGACGGAGAACTCTTTGGATATACGTCCAGTCCTTCGTTGTTAATCTTGACCTGTACCTTGTTGTCTGACCAAGGTTTATCCTTTTCCTCGTGCAGTTCCGACATATAACAGTGGGACGAATAAATTGAATATACTTCTCATATGGTACTCTTTGCGACCCGACCTTCTTCGTGTTCGACTTTAGTTTTAACGGTCCTCTTTATAGTTATTGGAGTCTATACGTCTACTGTGGTGGGAATACCGTCTTTCACTTTTCCTTGATTTTTCGGAGAACTACTTTCACTTTCTCCTCTCACTTTTGTTTCTCAATAGACCGGGATTTACAGTCCTAACGACTCCGACTCTTTAAGACGAGATACGGAATAAATTACCCTAGTCCAATCTCTATAAACCTCGGTAAAGACCCTACTTTTGTACTCCGTCCTCCTACCCGTGATGATCTCTCCTAATTTAGACACCCTCCAACCACTAAGTTATCGAGTCCTACCTCACTTGAGAGACTTTAGGTGAGACCCTAATCACCAACTCTCCGACTACATTCTTCAGACACAAAAATTACGTTACGGGACCGAGGTCAAAGGAAGAGGAGGAGAGAACATATGAGACGATACTTTTAAGAAACCAAAGAAATCTCTGTGACTCGTTAGATATGGAGGAAGGGAAGAAGGTCGTGTATGTCTTTTCAAGAATAGTCAAGTGAGAGAGCACACATAAGAAATACCTTGTAGTACGCAAGGGGTCCTCCCCACACACACCCCCCCCCTCCACCCCCTACCCACATATACACAAAACGGTAACTTGACTCTAATATGCAGAAGAATTATGAAAGACAAAGACAACGAGGACCTTTTTGATTTGTTACTTTGAACCTTTACATCAGTAGTATCGGCCACCGCAAGTCTGATCGATTATTAAAGGGAAAAAAAGAAATGTTAGAGGTTAAAGAAACCACTCGATAATCTTGATATCTAAAAGGTTTTATTTCAAAGATAAGACAGTCGTCCATCACACACAGGATATCGAACACTTATAAAACGATGTTGATGGTAAAGTGAATTTAATGTAAGAGACCCTGTCCATTACTCTTTGTCTTAACGAGATGAAGACCAATGTGCACAGGAGGTCACTGACACGAGTGGTTCTCTGTTTCATCAGACCCCTTTCACGGTTTACACAAGTCAAGTAATAAAGAGTGTCTTCGGTTAATCGTATCACCTTATGGTCAACCCTCCAGAACCCATCCAAAAATTGAAAGGTTCGAGATAAAAGATTAGGTGTTCACCCCATTATGACGGTTGTAGTGTTAAATCAACTTATCAGTCAAAAGTCAGGTACTCTCCACGAATACAAAAATTGGTAGGAATTGTTATAAAAGAAGTAAATGAATTCTTTTCTACAATTGGTAGTAATTCACTAGGTAAGGACTCAAAGAGTGGGGATCCCGTTCCCAGACGTCTAATACCGGTTACCCCATTTAGGACTATCAACGGATACAAACATATTCAGTGTCCGATTCCTATCAAAGTGGTAAAACATTTACCGACTTTCTTTTTTCTTTCTTTTTATTATGATCATAGAGTAATATGTACTCGTAACACATTTTAAGTTTAAAGTTACGGGGAGTTATTTTAAAATAATCTTGTGTCGATGTGAGTAAGGAAGTGTATAACGTACACTTACAAAAGTGTGAGATCGATGTTTCACCATTGTTTCTGAGAACAGGAGTTTTGAATTTATAAATGTTAGACCAGGAAATGTCTTTTACAACCAGTTGGAGACGGGACCTCTTATGGTATATCCCCTCCGATGTACTCTTAATCAAGGTAGTGTTTACTAGTGGAAATGAGAGCGATAGAAACTACACCCAGAACGTAAGTTTTAGAGACAGATAAAGAAATACCATAAGTATACGTACTGAACAGAGAGAAATAACCGCTAATAAGACTGCCAAAGTAGAGTTAAAACCGAGAAAACCTCTTTCATACTGGTATAGAAACTCCGTAAAGAGTTATTGAAGAGTGTCAACTAAGGAAGACACGGAGTGCCTGGAACTGTAATTTAGCATAGTGGGTGTGGCACAGGAGTCTCAAACAGTTTTTTGGTGGGTTGGGAAAAATGTTACCAGATCTTTGTCTCTGTCTTTGTATCAATACAAATAGTAGATACCACAAACACCACCACTATTACTACCTCCATCACCATCAACACCACCTCCTCCTCTCTCTTCTTCTCTTCTTCTTTTTATTATACTAAGGTAAAAAGAGGGTCACACCTTACTATCGGGTTCCTGAAA
This sequence comes from Capra ibex, assembly GCA_006410555.1. Lineage (NCBI taxonomy): Eukaryota > Metazoa > Chordata > Mammalia > Artiodactyla > Bovidae > Capra > Capra ibex. The sequence goes on along the minus strand of SJYO01050590.1, from coordinate 18,482,342 downwards.
ATACAGTTGTCGACCTAACCCCTAGTGTACTAGAGCAAAGGTTCGACCCACTTTAGTTCCATCCATAAGAGAGCAGACTCCATGACTCTTACTCCTTCAGTGACCTTTCATTATCCTCGATAATTAACGTCACAGATCAAGAAGGTTCTAGTATAAAGTAGTACGATAAATGGACTTCGGTGACGGAGACCCCTTTATATAATTAATCGTATCGATAGTTGTTGTCATCGTGTATACGTATTCAATTTTGTATACACAAAACTGATGGTTTAACAGAGTGATTGTTTTCTCCCAATCTACATGAAAGAACCATGACACTTTTACACGTTCAATTTTATTTGTTAATAATCTGGAAATAAAACAAACAAAGAAAAAACAAAGACTCACTGGATCGTGAGTTCGACAAACGGTAGTGTCTGTTTAAACACTGGAAGGACTCGTGTGACAACACACAGTTGTTTTATATATTCACCTATGGATGGTCAATATCTCCTACCACAAACAAGGAGGACGAAACGTCTCATAGGTCCCCACTACTCACGGTCGTAAGACGTGGGTACAATAACAACTTGTCGTCTTACACTAGGTCAAGTAAAAGTGCATCACACACCGTATTTAATGTAGAGTCTACGAATTTCAATTCACCGTGTGAACCTGGGTTCTCTTCATAATTCAAAAAGTGATCCGTTGATCGTTAAGATAGACGAATAAGTGTTTATAAACTTCTACGTTAGCGAACTAATTTATAAAGACGCTTATCGTCCTCTTCAACCGTTCTTCGTCGAAACGAAGATTCTCTTAAACTATAAGGGAAAAACCTTTTCGCTACTTTTGGTCGTTACGGGTCAAGAAAGGGAGGTGGTGGAGAAAAGAGGGTCTTTGTCAGGGTCATTAAAGGGAAAAGGACGGTTAGACGAAAGAGGAACTACATCGAGAAAAAAAAAAAAAAAAATACACTTATCGTCTCGGATCTCCTAACACCGTCCTCCCTCTCTTGCAATTAAGGTAATCGTAAAACTCGTCAACCTATGGAAGACAAAAAGGAAAACGAAGAAAGATTTATACTGTCTTTTAAACTCCAATTCGAATAGAGAGTCTCCAGACAACGATAAATAAAGAAACTGTTTTGTAGGACGGTGGTATATAGGACTCTTCCAAAAAAGGAATTATGACAGTATCAATAAAGACAATATCTGTGTGACTGTGTATGTTTGTGGGAAAATAAATTACTACACTACTGACAGTTCTGTCCCTTGAAAGAATATCTTTTTAAGAGTCAATTTTACACATTCTTAGTCAGTTTTTCGTAAAGTAAACGTAAAGAACTGGCATTCAATCTTATGAAAATATTTTTATACCATCAGACTTTTCTGTTTGTACCATGGAGATATTTACAGCTAAAGACTAAAATTAAAAAATAACTTTTAGAAAAGTAGTAGAAGAATACTTTTAAGAGTTTGTACGTAATTTAACTTTAATATAGTGTCACTTATGGTCATAGGGGTCGTTGCCTTAAGACAGAAATTGTAAAATGGGAGAAGTAGGAAGACAGATACGTAGAGGGAAAGTAAGTACTCAAGAAAAAGGTTATGTAAAGTTTCATTTGATGTGTGTAGACATGTGAAGAAGGATTGATGAATCGGTTTTATATATATGTTACTTCATACGTCTAGAATTCATCTGTGAAGAACCCTAAATTGTTCCCGTGTGTGGACACATTTTGTTTGGGGTTAGTACTATGTCTGGTTATAGAGTCTTTTGAGTAAGGACAGGGAAGACTCAACTCAAAATTTATTTTATAGTTTTCCAACTAAAACATTCTAAAAGAAATTTTGAGAAATATTGGTCCTCTTTTATAGTCACTTAAAGTGTCTAAGTAGATTCTATCTGAACGACTGTTGGACTCAAATACTTACGAGAACGGAACCAAAAGAGAAAACTTATAAAATCACTGTAATCCGTCTCGGACGAATTGACACTATCCTTAATAATAGAAATCAATCCCAGTACGATCATCTAATAATAGAAATAAGAGTACCAGTAGTTTACCTATATAGGATCAGTACAGTGTAAAAACGTCAAAAAGACTGAGAACAGATAGATACTCAGAAAATTACGATTGACTAGGAATTTAGAATTCATCACCTAGTAGACCTCGATTATTGTACGCAGACGTTGCTGTCAATGGGACACCTTCTCTAGGGACTAGGATAAGAACCCTAAAGGTATACTTCTTGGTTTTTAGGGTCTGTACGTGTACTGAAAAGGGTTCTCACGTATTAAGTCGTCATAGTGTCGATTTGAAACTCTTATGTGCACAGACCAATAAAAATTTACTTATTTACAAAGAACATCTAAATAACAGTCAAGGTGTTTGGGAAGAGAGTCAAATAAAACTTGTCCCAAGCACTTTCCGTAGACTACCCCTTACAACACCCTTCACTCTCCTACAGCATTCCTTTTATTTGGGACGACAGACTTTGATATAAACGTCGTAGTCCCCCTGTTAGTAAAACAGTCTAATAAAGTTACACTATAACGTCCAGTAAAATCGTTATTCGTTCCTCATGACACCCTCATGAGTCCTCTCATTAAATTATGTTAGAACCAAAATTCTTTCACAAAAATGTCCTTACAGTAATCACCACTCAGACTTTAATACTGGTCCAAAATGGACCCTCCACTTTACATCCTTCACTTAATTGTCTTCAATAACCTCCAATTCTTTACTCATGTCGTCCCCGTAACACGTCCTGTGACGACAATAGAACTCCCTACTTAATGCTATTTTTTCTCCATATACACACACACTTCTATATAAAACCAAAAAATTAACAGTTCGAAACGATGTGAGAGAACAACCTTTAATCTTAAGGAAGTGATACCGGTTCCTGATACTGGTCATATAATCGAAATGTGAAGTCAAGTCAAGTCAAGTCAGCGAGTCAGTACAGGCTGAGAAACACTGGGGTACTTGACGTCGTGCGGTCCGGAGGGACAGGTAGTGGTTGAGGGCCTCAGGTGGATTTGGGTATAGGTAACACAGTTACTACCGTAGGTTGGTAGAGTAGGAGACAACAGGGGAAGAGGAGGACGGGAGTTAGAAAGGGTCGTAGTCCCAGAAAAGTTTACTGAGTCGAGAAACGTAGTCCACCGGTTTCATGACCTCAAAGTCGAAGTCATAGTCAGGAAGGTTACTTGTGGGTCCTGACTAGAGGGAATCCTACCTGACCAACCTAGAACGTCAGGTTCCCTGAGAGTTCTCAAAAGAGGTTTTGGTGTCAAGTTTTCGTAGTTAAGAAACCACGAGTCGGAAGAAATATCAGTTTGAGAGTGTAGGCATGTACTGGTGAACTTCTTGGTATCAGAACTGATCTGCCTGGAAACAACCGTTTCTTTACAAAGACGAAAAATTATACGATAGATCCAACCAGTATTGAAAAGAAGGTCCTCATTCGTAGAAAATTAAAGTAACGACTTCACTCTTTATCTAAATTCCCGGACCTAGACTATCTGTCTCACGGACTACTTGATACCTCACTCCAAGCACTGTAACATGTCCTCTGTCCCTAGTTCTGGTAGGGGTACCTTTTCTTTCCGTTTTTTCGTTTTACCGACAGACCCCTCCGGGATGTTTATAGACACTTTTCTTCTCTCCGGTTTTCGTTTCCTCTTTTTATTTCTATATTCGTAGACTTACGTCTCAAGGTTTCTTATCGTTCTTCTCTATTCTTTCGGAAGAAGTCGCTAGTCACGTTTCTTTAGCTCCTTTTGTTGTCTTACCCTTTCTGATCTCTAGAGAAGTTCTTTTAATCTCTATGGTTCCCTTGTAAAGTACGTTTCTACCCGAGTTATTTCCTGTCTTTACCATACCTGGATTGTCTTCGTCTTCTATAATTCTTCTCCACCGTTCTTATGTGTCTTCTTGACATGTTTTTTCTAGAAGTTCTGGGTCTATTAGTACTACCACACTAGTGATCAGATCTCGCTCTGTAGAACCTTTCATTTCAGTCCACCCGGAACCTTTCGTAGTGATGCTTGTTTCGGTCACCTCGACTACCTTAAGGTCAACTCGACAAAGTTTAGGACTTTCTACTACGACACTTTCACGACGTGAGTTATACGGTTGTTTAAACCTTTTGAGTCGTCACCGGTGTCCTGACCTTTTCCAGTCAAAAGTAAGGTTAGGGTTTCTTTCCGTTACGGTTTCTTACGACTTTGATGGCGTGTTAACGTGAGTAGAGTGTATGATCATTTCATTACGAGTTTTAAGAGGTTCGGTCCGAAGTCGTTATGCACTTGGCACTTGAGGGACTACAAGTTCGACCAAAATCTTTTCCGTCTCCTTGGTCTCTAGTTTAACGGTTGTAGACGACCTAGTAGCTTTTTCGTTCTC
>SJYO01050590.1:18214055-18477751 GCA_006410555.1 Capra ibex | reverse complement strand
TCATGCAGTTCCGACATATAACAGTGGGACGAATAAATTGAAGATACGTCTCATGTAGTACTCTTTGGGACCTGACCTTCTTTGTGTTCGACCTTGGTTCTAACGGTCCTCTTTATAGTTATTAGAGTGTATACGTCTACTGTGGTGGGAATACCGTCTTTCACTTCTCCTCGATTTTTAGGAGGACTACTTTCACTTTCTCCTCTCGCTTTTTCAACCGACTTTCGAGTTGTAAGTCTTTTGATTCTAGTACCGTAGGCCAGGGTAGTGAAGTACCCTTTATCTACCCCTTTGTCACAGTCTGAAATAAAAAATCCGAGGTTTTAGTGACGTCTACCACTGACGTCGGTACTTTAATTTTCTGCGAGTGAGGAACCTTCTTTTCAATACTGGTTGTATCTATCGTATAAGTTTTCGTCTCTGTAATGAAACGGCTGATTCCAGACAGATCAATTCCGATACCAAAAAGGACACCAGTACATACCTACACTCTCAACCTGACACTTCTTCCGATTCACGGTGTCTTAACTACGAAAACTTGACACCACAACCTCTTCTGAGAACTCTCAGGGAACCTGACGTTCCTCTAGGTTGGTCAGGTAAGACTTCCTCTAGTTGGGACCCTAAAGAAACCTTCCTTACTACGACTTCGACTTTGAGGTCATGAAACCGGTGGAGTACGCTTCTCAACTGAATAACCTTTTCTGAGACTACGACCCTCCCTAACTCCCGTCCTCCTCTTCCCCTGCTGGTTCCTACTCTTCCGACCTACCGTAGTGTCTGAGTCACCTGTACTCAGACTCACTTGAGGCCCTCTACCACTACTTGTCCCTCCGGACCGCACGACGTTAAGTACCCCAGCGTTTCTCAGCCTATTCTGACTCGCTTACTTGACTTGACTTAGTGGTAGACGTCACTAAAACCTCGGGTCTTTTTATCACACTGTCAAAGGTGACAAAGGGGTAGGTAAACGGTACTTCACTACCCTGGTCTGAGGTACTAGAATCAAAAGACTTACAACTCGAAATTCGGTCGAAAAAGTGAGAGGAGAAAGTGAAAGTAATGCTCCGAGAAATCGAGAAGTGAAAGACGGCATTCCCACCACAGTAGACGTATAGACTCCATTCCCCAGTATTTCTTAGTCGTGACCACCAGTATTACTGGACTAGTATTACTGGTCTTTATAACATTGTTTATCAAAGACACTTCGTATTAAAATACATCACACACAACATTTTTCCATATCAATACTTAGTTATCATTCAACGAAGTTCCCGAAATCATTTCTCCAAACGGTAAACCCTAACTACGAAGAAAATGGATTTATTTCATCGTCTAAACTAAGAACATACAATAATTATAAATTCTCCTTTCAAAAGTAGATAAAACCTACTCAACACAGGGAACCTAAAAACATAAGGTCGTTGGTTTGAAATAAACTACGAAAGGTTAAATTCTATCGGCAATTCCATTGAATTAACGATACTCACCTAATCCAGTACAGTATGTTATAAACACTTATAAATCCTTGTCTCCAAACACTTAAAAATTTTTTTACGAGAAATGAACCAGAATACATTGTGAGTAGTGACACGTGTCAGATACTTACCGTAAACTCAAATACGTTCTTCCAACACAGTTCTTGTTCCCACCTTGTAAATCTTAAGTCTCATGATCACTGGTCTCCTTTATATTGACAATTCTTGACCAGAAAAGGTATTACAATAGTAAATGAATTCCTCTATTTAGTCCACAAGTACATTTCTATCGGACGTTATAATTCACGACCGATTCACGAGACCTGACACACATCGCATAACCATTATACGGAGGGGTGATAGGTGAAGGAGACGAAAGAACTATCGTGAAAGTAAAAGGAAACCCATTAATTTGTAGTGGATAAAAATCAGGTATCCCCAAGGAGACTGGTAAGGAGATATGGGGTTTGAAAATTCTCCGGGTCCAAACTGACTACATTCTGAAGGACTAAGCAGTTTGAGAAGGACTCAGAAACACCTTCCTCTTCACGGATGTGTAGTATTATACACTCCACCATTTTACATTCGGAGTCACCGGTCACTGGTAGAAATAGTGGTGTTTCCCCTTGGGTGGATGTTTATGTCTGTCTTTATCTATTATTTCGAATCTGAACAATCCTAAGAGGTTTTCTCTGGTTACCTTATATACGTGTATGTAAGTTTCTCTTTTTATAAATGTCCGTAGAGGGTGAAAGTCTTTCAAGTCAGATACGGTGAAGTGAAAATGTTTTCTGAGTGAATCATGGATAAAAGTGATTGACATTCTTTAGGTTTTTCCTATAAATGAAACCCCCTCCCCCCCCACTGGCCCCCCTTCCACTCTTCACTTTTATCACAAGTCATAAAGAAAACGTCACTGGGACATCTACGTGAACCATGGGTCTCATCGGTCTCCCCGTGGTGGTTCGGGGAAGGAGTAGTCGAGGTGACCCGTAGAGTGAGATCCGATGGTACTGAAACTTGACACAGACACTCGTAGAGACGAAAGAAAACTAAATAAGACACGTAGATAATCGTGCTACACGGGAATCCGTTGACGAAGAAACAACATGTGGTAAAGTCGAATTCCTTAAGAGATGAGAAACTATTGGTCCTTAGGGTGTAAAACTCTTTGTCCGAATACGTCAATGTTCCTGTTCGTTCAGACTTAAGAAGCCAGACCCTCTGAGTCGCTTCTCAACTACAACGGTAGAACTCAGACTCCATCAGACCTCCCTCTTAAGAATCAGACAAAAAGAATCACGGGGAAAGGTACTGACCCACTCTGGGTACGTGTAAAACTTATTATTATATAAAATGAGTCTCGAGTGACTAAATTTACAGTTAGGAATATTTTTATGACTACTCTTAAATAAAAAGTGTTTTCATCTTGTTTGTGATATTTGTAAATACCACCAAATCAGTGATGCAGTATAGGTTGAGAACGGTGGGGTACCTGACATCGGGTGGTCCGAGGAGACAGGTACCCTAAGAGGTCCGTTCTTATGACCTCACCCCACGGTAAAGGAAGAGGTCCCCTAGAAGGGTTAGGTCTTTAGTTTGGACACAGAGGTCGTAACGTCCGTCCAAGAGACGGTTGACTCGATACTCTCTTCGAGTATTTAAAATAAACATTTAAAATTAAGTATTTATTTCACAATAAAATTTTAAAATGTACCTTTACATATTCTAGGTCTTATCTCTTTTGTTAGAAGTCTTTCTTTGTGTCTCGACCTCCTTAGTGTGAGGGACTGAAGTCAGACATGAGGTTTCAATGTCAGTAGGTTTGTTATAACGCGACCGTGTTTTTGTCTGTGCGTTTAGTTACCTTACCTTAACTCTCGAGTCTTTATTTCGGTACGGAAAAAAAAATTTATGACTCGTTGTACATATACTCATATACTCTCCCTTGAGAGTATATGACAACCACTCTTATATTTAACCACGTCGGTGACACCTTTTGTCACACCTTCAAGGAGTCTTTATCAGTTACTTGGATACTGTTTTCCCCGTTCTTGTAGTTTATCTCTTTCCTATCAGAGAAGTCATTCATTCCTTACGACCCTTTTCAGCTGTCGGTGTACGTTGTATTACTTTAATCTTGTAAGAGATTATGGTGTATGTCTTTATTTGAGTTTTATCAAATTTCTGAATTTACATTGTGAGTCATCATATTTTGAGTATCTCCTTTTGAGGGAGTATCAAAGGTATCCATCTTGTGAAACTGTATATAACGTCGTTCAAAAAAACAACAACAACAAGTAGAGGATTTCATTTCCTTTATTTTCGTTTTAATTTGTTTAACCCGGATTAACTTGAATTTTCGAAAAGGGATCGTTTCCTTTGTATCTATTTTGTCTTTCAATTGGATGAGTTACCCTTTCTATAAATGTTTACTGTAAATGTACACAACCAATAATAGGTTGTATACATTTATCGAGTATGTTGTGTTGTAGTCTTTTTTTTTTTTCCGGTCTGGACTTATCTAAAAAGGTTTTTCTTTTACGTCTAATGGTTGTCCGCGTACTTTTCTATGAGTTGTATCGTATAGATAGTCCTTCCTGTTTTTTTTTTTGTTTGTTTACAGTCACCCATACATTTCTTTTCCCTTGAGAGTATATGATAACAACTCTTATATTTAACCATGGTAGTGACATATGTTGTGACACCTTCATAGAGTTTTTTGACTTTTATGTCGATGGTATACTGAGTCGTTCATCTGACACTCACACTTCTTTTTGTGATTAATTCTTTCTATATATATATATTTTATATATTATAAATAAAGTCTTTCTGCGTACGTGGGGTTACAAGTAAATCGTGATAAGGGTTGTCGGTCCTATAACTGTGTTGGATTCACAGGTAGTCATCTGCTTACCTATCTCTTCTACACTACATATGTGTCACCTTATGTTGGGTTTGTATTTCTTCTTGCTGTAAAAGGTAAACAACGTCGTACCAACTTGAATCCCCCGTAATACGATTCACTTTATTCCTTCTACTTATGACCCACTATAGTTAATAAACACCTTGATCTTTTATGTTGTTCGATCACTGATATCGTTTTCTCTTCCTCTGAGTGTCTATCTCTTCTTTGATCCAGTGGTCGTCCCTCCCCTTCCCCATTCTTGTGTTATTCCCATCCCCTCTTCTCCTTGTTTGACAATCCATATTTTATTCGGCGTCCTGTATAACATGTTACGTCCCTTATCTCGGTTATAAAATAATATTGATATCTACTTCATATTGGAAATTTTTAATACTTAGTGATATAATATGTGGACATTGAATATATTGTAACATGTCGTTGACATGCAGTTATTTTTATTTTTTAAATTTATTACAATTACTGTAGATTTTTGATGGAGTGTCGTTGTAGGTACATCTGACTACAAACTCACTTGTTAACCCGTGGTGCCAAAACGGTTCAGTTGTATATTTTAATTGGTAGTGTGAACATTTACTTTTCTGGTACTGAATAAATCTGTCATTGACCATATCTACGAGTGTACACCATGTTCGGTAGTACTATCTCTGTCAATCCTCTCCGACGATTCCCCAATATGACGACGACGATTCAACGAAGTCAGCACAGACTGAGACACGCTGGGGTCTCTGTCGTCGGGTGGTCCGAGAGGGCAGGGACCCTAAGAGGTCCGTTCTTGTGACCTCACCCAATGGTAAAGGAAGAGGGTGTGTACTTTCACTTTTATCTTTCACTTAAACGAGTCAGCAAAGGCTGAGAATCGCTGGGGTACCTGACGTCGGACGGTCGAGGAGGCAGGTACCCTAAAAGGTCCGTTCTCATGACCTCACCCCACGGTAACGGAAGAGGTTCCCCAATATGATGAAGTACCATTTAATCTTTTAAACGTGTAATGAGAGACACAAAGATTCCACCCTTATATAAAGTACTGACCCCTGAACTTATTCGATTGTATATTCCAGTCGTGTAACCTCTATGAATTACAAGTTAAAAACGAGGGAAGAGGTTTAAGGGGGAAAGATATAAACCCCGAGACTCATTCGGAGAACGAATCGGATTTATACCTTTAAACGTTTGATGAACTACAACTCCCAAAGACAAAAGCTCTAATTGACCAAAGGTCCGTCGTAAGGTTCTCAGATCTCAATCTTCACTGGTGTCTCTCTCATAAATTGCGAAACATAAAATATCTATCCTTCGACAAGAGACACTACTACTGAAAAAATTGTTTACTTCAAACTGACAGTACACGAAAAGGTTAGTCTACAGATGTATGTAGAGGTTCAGTCGTGTCGAACTTGTGTACAAACTTTAGTACAGCTGTCTCAACTTCAATCAGTAAGTACCAGAGTATAGATACCTAGTACCGTAATCTCGTAAGGTAATTCTATAATTTCATTCTGTACAGCGTCATCAGCAAATATGTATTAAAATCCTCGGACCTTAGTAATCGTATAAGACCCCCTTACGAATTACGAACCCTCTTAGACGACTATTAGGAAATTTTTACAGTGACTTAGATTAGTGGATCCGGATTTTATATGGGAGGCAGAATATGGAAATCAATAATTCCAGATTCTGAAAACTCCTTCCCAAACCGCACCACTAAATAAATTCAGTGACATTTAAACGTTCTTCTATAGAGACCACACAAAAACGTCACGAAAGTGTGACCGTGAGACAGAGGAGACATGAATTGACAGGGAGTGAGTCGAGGAGCGACTTACAACGTGAACCTAACAGTTTATGGTGAAGTCTGGTCTAGACACGAGGACTTTCAGTACATTTTGAAGTATTTCCTTAAGATGGACTGTAAAAGTGTCTGCCGAGTGAACCTGAGCATTTTAAGTCTACATTTAATTCTTACCTAAAGGTGGATTCGCAAAAACGAACTAAAACCATAAATATACCTCGACTGTAAACCTCTTATTGAATTAACGGGAATCTTAGCCAGGGGAGAAGTGAGGTTTCACCTCCTACCTCCACGGCACAGGTGAACCGATCAGGCCATACAAAGTCCACTTACAGTGTGTGATAATAAATGACCCAAGTCCGGTTGAACCTTGCCTTTAATCATTACACGTTTATATCATTAACCTTACTTAGTGTAAAAAACGGATTGCTACGACTACTGACATACTGAACCGGAGCGCCCGGGCTAAGAAGTTGTCTTTGTACAACTAATAACCGTAGAATCTGTAACAACCCCACTATGTCGACTTAGAGACTTGTTTAGATCTCGTAGGCGTGTCCGACGATGGTGACCCACTCCACTACTTCGTCTACTGCGGAGGAGAGTAATACAACGTGGTCTGTCTCACCGTTCGACAGATACGGAGACTCACAGAGACTCGACAGGAAGGCGGACGGGGTCGGTAGGGAGGAGGTAGGTCACACGACGACCCGGTGTCCCTCCACTGTGTCATTCTGTACCTACCACGGAACTCGGTCACGGTGAGAACTTGAACTGTACATCACGCGTACACTTTAGGTAGTGTAACGTTTGGGGACCACTCTATTTTAATCTCTAAATGTTTTATATGTTTCAATCTCTAATTTCTTAATATTCTAGTAATATAGGTCAAGAGAGAAGGAACAACAACAAGTCAGCGCTTCAGCACAGGTCGAGAAACGATGGGGTGCTTGACGTCGTACGGTCCGAAGGGACAGGAAGTGATATAGGACCTCAAACAAGTTTGAGTACAGGTAACTCAGTCACTACGATAGGTTGGTAGAGTAGGAGACAAAAGGGAGAGAAGACGGAAGTTAGAAAGGGTCGTAGTCTCAGAAAAAGGTTTCTTAGGTGAAAACGTAGTTCACCGGTTTCATAATCTCGAAGTCACAGTCGGGAAGGTTTAATAAATCCTGACTAAAGGAAATCCTAACTGACTAAACTAGAGGAACATCAGGTTCCCTAAGAGTTCTCAGAAGAGGCTGTGATGTCAAGTTTTCGTAGTTAAGAAGGAGTGGGGATCTCTACTATTTTGACTCTAGGTCTTCCCAATTCCGGGAAGGAATTTCACTGTATCCGTCTCTACCCCGTTCTTAAGACAGGAAACCTCAGTGTCACAATAACAATATTATTTCTTCCCGGCTACTTACGTTCTAAACCTGACGTTGGTTTACAATTTAGGTTGTCACTTTTGTTCAACTGAGAATCTCCGAGAAACTGGAGAAGGACCCAAATAAAATGAAGAGAAAAGCGTAAGGGTCTTTCTTCCTGAGAAGTATCTAAAGACGGAACATCTTTATAAGTAAACATCGAACTAAACTCTGATAGGACAGTAGACTAAGTGACTCTATCTCAAGTTCGTTTAAGACAGTCGTTTTCTTTTTTTTTACTCTTTGCTAAAATAGTAAACATACCTATTTAAGATTGTCAAGTCAAGTAAAATCAATAATCAAAAGGGATATCATACTCTACAGGTTAATTTAAGAGGGAGTTTAACCGGTATTTAAAACCACTTTTACTGTCTTCGAAGTAAATCGTTTGTTAAAGACAGTTTCTTAGATTATTACCTTATTAATCTACTAAAAGATATTCCTACTAAAAGTGGACACATGGACTTATTTTTATAAACGAAAGACAAGACTAAACAAAACAACAAAACTAAAAACAAAAACAGGGTTATACCATGTCGTACAGGTTTCACCGACCTTACAGTCTAGTTTACGTCAACAAATGTCTGTGTTTCCACTTAAAACATTATAAGAAAAGGGGTGACTAAACCACCCAAAACTGTGTCACCATATTATTCGAGATGGGTGTAGGAGGAGAATTTATCTCAGTACAAACTATGAGTAGGAAGGTAAGAGTGACCTCGTATTCTTTTGACTAGTCCCGTAAAGGAACCCCATAAGGAAAATCGTGTATGTGAGTGAGTCATAGGTACCGTGTCGGTATCAATCATTATTGAGTAAGACTTTTTGAGGACACTATAAATAATTCCTGACTACTAACCGTGATTAGATCTAGAATCCTTACTCTTTCTTTAGTCTCTCCCTACCATGGAGTTACATTAAATACGAGGTCACGTCGTCTTTATTCCCTTCTGCATTCAGTCCTTTGTACTGTGTTTCAGTAATCGTAACGACTTCCTTTACGTCACTACAAATGGACGTCAGACCTTATAGTGCCTATTTTGCCGTAAACTCGACATTAAGTTTATAAGACCTTTAGGTAAAATAGACTCAAAACAGTGTTCGCTGACAACACTTAGTAGACGGGGAGTTCGGTACATGCCTCTACCCCTTACTTCTCTTTCGTAACATCACCGGACTGTTTACCAGGTACACCGTTGTTACACACTCTTACAGGATCCGGGTGGGTGAAAAATGTCTACTCCTTTCACCCCAAATCGTTCGGATGTTGAAAGGTCATTTAATATATGAGAACCTAAAGTTGGGATTAAAACACTAAGGAGAAAGTGTCAACACGGGAACATCTTTACTTTGTAGTAAAAAAAAGTTTTAAAGAACTAATCAATTTTATGACTCCCATGTTCATTCTCTTCTACTAAGATCTGTAACTTCGTCTTTTCCCCAAATAACTTTTCAATCTTCTACAAGGGTCTTTACTACCTCTAGAAGCAGTCTAAGTCCCTTCTGGTCTCGGTCTCATCTCACTTTCCACATCCATTGTAGTGTTAGTCCAAAAGAGTTCCTTCAATACCGGTCACCTTAGATTTGAAACGATGTAAAAAGAAGAGAGACTGAATAACGAATCGTAGGTTTTTGGAATCTTGTTATAGACTAACTGAATTTCTACACGCTCACGAGTGGGGAAACAGCTCCCGGCCGACCGGTAGAACAAATATGCGGTGACACTGTTGTGACATTCAACAATAGGATTAAGACTTCCACTTCTTTGACTCCGTCTCTCTTATAAGTTATTTAACGAATTCTAGTAGAGAAAATATTAAGAGAGGTATGAGAACTGTGCCGATAAAAAAGTGATTTGTGAGGAACTCCCGTCCTAATCAGAGTAAGTATAAATACAGTGGATATGGACTATACCCCGAAGGGTCCACCGAGTCACCATTTATTAGACGGACAGTGACGTCCTCTGTGTCATCTACGCCCAAGCTAGGGACCCAGTCCTTCTAGGGGACCTCATCCTTTACTGTTGGGTGAGATCATAAGAACGGCCCTTTTAGAGTACCTGTCCCCTCGGACCGCCCGATGTCACGTACCCCAGTGTTTCACAAACTGTACTGACGCACTGACTCGTCCGTCGTCGTCTGTATAGACTTTATCATTGCACCATGTGTCGATTCTGACTTATTTACCAACTTATTAAATTTTATATACCATATTATATTCTCATATATAACGTTACAAAAATGTTTAATTCTATATTATCGAAAGTACTTTACCTGTTTTTAGGTCGTAAAGGATTAAACGAATGTCAAAAGTATAGGTAGTCGAGTAAACTAAAAAAATTCCTTACGGAAGTCAATTTCCCATAATAATAAAATATCACCAAATCAACATTTATTTTAGAGTTCCCATATTAAACGGGTATAACTATGTTGACATTGTTTATCAAGAATTAATATTTATCATATGATACGTTTTTTCTTTAGAAATCATTTGAGACAATAGATTTTTTGGATCTTCAACATGTAATAGAACTGTGTCTTATTGTTTTAATCCTCAACATTTATTTTCTTTTTGTTCGGTGTTTCAATAATAATTTGAAGTTATAATTTAATTTCCTCTTTTATTTTAAGGTTAATGTCAATATTTGTTCACTATTACCGTTGTGTTATATACATTTAATTGTCTTTTACGTAAATGTACACAAATAATGTGTTTTTTTATTCATACTTTTTCAATATATAAAATGATGTTAAAAAAATTTTTTTATACCATTCTTTACATTTCTTTTGTCCTTCTTCCTTTGAACTTGAACTTTTTATAAGTACGTAAATAACCCCTTCTCCTCCACTCTACCTTTTCTTACTTGATCGATAAAAGAGGTCCGACTTCAATTGACATTGTGTGAGGAAGAATGTATGATGATGAAATTCTGTGTGAAATTTCATTTACACTTATCCTTTCTATTTTATTACCCGATCTTTCATCCTATTTTGAGGCTTTGATTCTCGTTAAACTTTTTTATCTTGGTTTCACTAGAGATTGTCGAATTATTTACTGGCCCTCACAGCGTCTTCACTTATCTTAGTCCAATGGTCACGTAACCGTTCTGGTCACGGGAAACGACCTTCTTGAAGTATGGTATATCCGATCTCATTACCAAGAGAAATCATTCGTAACCTTGGTGGACGTTCTGAACCAATTTTATGTCGAATGACAGGAGTAGGGGTGTCGAAGACAAGTCTCGAAGACTCCACCCAGGATTTAAACATAAAGATTCAAGGGTCGTACGACGATGACCAGACTTTTGGTAGGAGTCTCGGTGACACGACCTTATAACCTCTGGGACAGAAATCTCAAGTGGGGACTCTTCTGCCGACCTGGAGAGTGACAAGTTCGCTACAGACTCTAAACAAGAAATAAGATCTCTGCCCGTAATGTATGTAGATCCTTTTCGGTACTTATCGATCGAAGGACAAACCTAGAATCTAACACAGACACACATACAGGTTTAACGACTTTATACCTAGATATATGTTAGTCTTACTACAATTTTACGTAAAAATATTCCGTCCTTGTACAGCTCTTTTGTTTTACTCTCTATGACTTACTTTCTGAAATTGTACATGATATAAAATAATTTGAACCGACATCTATTTCTATCGAAGGGACCACGGAGTCTGCTATTTCACTTTCACTTTCGGAGAGTCAGCACAGACTGTGAAACGCTGGGGTACCTAATCAGGTACCTTAAGAGATCCGGTCTTATGACCTCATCCATCGGAAAGGAAAGAGGTCCCCTAGAAGGGTTCGGTCCCTAGCTTGGGACCAGAGGGTGTGACGTCCGTCTAAGAAATGGTAGACTATGTGTTCCCTTCGGGTTCTTATGATCTCACCCATAGGATAGGGAAGAGGTCCCGTAGAAGGGCTGGGTCCTGAGCTTGGTCCCAGAGGACGTAGTGTCTCCCTAAGAAATGGTTGTCTCAATAGTAGTCCTTTCGGGTCTACCATTTCTTAGACGGACGTTAAGTCCTCTAGAACCAAACTAGGAACCCAGTCCTTCTATCTAATTCTATCGATTTGAAATTGAGAATTCTTCTGATACATCGAAAAGTACAGGAATTTGGTGAAGTTCAGTATAGGATTTCTGATATACTCACTACTATCCTAGTCTCTAGTGACCTCGTGACCTAATCCGTATATAATTTAGATTCAACATTTCTTTTAGAGGTTGAAGTCGTTATATATCCGACATATTTAGTAATTCATATTTGAAAAGTAGATGAAACCACCTCCACACGAGTAAACGATCGAAGACAGACTGGGGACATTCTGGGAAGACACTGGGGTTCCTGACATCGGGTGGTCCGAGGAGACAGGTACCCTAACGGGTCTGTTCTTGTGACCATACTCAACGGTAAAAGAAGAGGTAACCACCTCTACTCTACAAATAATTAGATCATTTTATCGGTTTACTGATACCTTCAGGTAAAATTTTCATACGGAATATATTATCCCTTTGGGTTGCCCATACTAAAAAACGATTTATTGAGAGACGATAATACTAGTCACTTTAGAACTATAGACAGTGACTTTGTTATGAGGTATCAGTAACGACTTTTTTATTGTTACACTAAAGGATCCTCTTTACTATAGACATCTACAAATAAATTAACTATACTAAGACACTTTATATTCAGTCGGACCACTTCACTAACACAACGATATATCACAAAAACAACAAACTGAGACTTCAGTTGTAAACGTCAAGTAAAACGTTTCTTCTACTAGTCCGGAGTACAGAAGTGTTTTCTGAAACACGGAGTGGGTGAAGGACATCATAACCCCTCCATCCACCCTTCTAAAGTAACATGTACTTTAACGTGATCAAATGTGAGTTCACTAGATGGACAACAATAAGTTAAAGTGAACGGTAGCGTTTTTTCCTGAGCATATGTTATTCACACCTCTTCCGTCACCGTGGGGTGAGATCATGAGAACGGACCTTTCTGGGTACCTGCCTCCTCGGACCATCCGACGACAGGTACCCCAGTGTGTCTCAGCCTGCGCTGACTTCACTGAATCGTCGTCGTCGTCGTCGTATGAGATTTACTCATATCGGATAGGTATCCATCTACCCACAGGTACATGTTAGAAAGTTGAAGAGACGTACAAACTTTAAAAAGTATTTTACAACTCTCTACTTTACTTTCTGGTATAACAGAGGTCTTGGTTTGAAGTCAAGTCAAATCAAGTCAGCGAGTCAGCACAGGTTGAGACACTGGGGTACTTAGCGTCGTGAGGTCCGGAGGGATAGGTAGTGGTTTAGGGCCTCAAGTAAGTCTAAGTACAGGTAGCTCCATCACTACGGTAGGTCGGTAGAGTAGGAGACAGTAGGGGAAGAGGACGGGGGTTAGGGAGGGTCGTAGTCTTAGAAAAGGTCACTCAGTTGAAAAGCGTACTCCATCGGTTTTATGGCCTCAAAGTCGAAGTCGTAGTAAGGAAGGTTTGTTTAGGGTCCCAACTAGAAGTCTTACCTGACCAACCTAGAGGAACGTCAGGTTCCCTGAGAGTTCTCAGAAGAGGTTGTGATGTCAAGTTTTCGTAGTTAAGAAGTCACGGGTCGGAAGAAGCGTCAGGTTCAGAGTGTAGGTATGTACTGGTGTCCTTTTTGGTATCGGAATTGATCTGCCTGGAATCAGCTGTTTCATTACAGAGACGAAAACTTATACGATAGATCCAACCAGTATTGAAAAGAAGGTTCCTCACTCGCAGAAAATTAAAGTACGGACGTAAGTGGTAGACGTCACTAAAAACCTCGGGGTTTTTTATTTCAGACTGTGACAAAGGTGACAAAGGGGTAGATAAAGGGTACTTCACTACCCTGGCCTACGGTACTAGAATCAAAAGACTTACAACTCGAAAGTCGGTTGAACAAGTGAGAGGAGAAAGTGAAAGTAGTTCTCCGATAAATCAAAGAGAAGTGAAAGACGGTATTCCCACCACAGTAGACGTATAGACTTCAATAACTATAAAGAGGGCCGTTAGAACTAAGGTCGAACACAAAGGAGGTCAGGTCGCAAAGAGTACCACATGAGACGTATATTCAATTTATTCGTCCCACTGTTATATGTCGAAACTACAGGAGGAAAAAGATAAACCTTGGTTAGACAACAAGGTACAGGTCAAGATTGACAACGAAGGACTGGACGTATGTCTAAAGAGTTCTCCGTCCAGTCCACCAGACCATAAGGGGAGAGAGAGTCTTAAAAGGNATAAATCAAAGAGAAGTGAAAGACGGTATTCCCACCACAGTAGACGTATAGACTTCAATAACTATAAAGAGGGCCGTTAGAACTAAGGTCGAACACAAAGGAGGTCAGGTCGCAAAGAGTACCACATGAGACGTATATTCAATTTATTCGTCCCACTGTTATATGTCGAAACTACAGGAGGAAAAAGATAAACCTTGGTTAGACAACAAGGTACAGGTCAAGATTGACAACGAAGGACTGGACGTATGTCTAAAGAGTTCTCCGTCCAGTCCACCAGACCATAAGGGGAGAGAGAGTCTTAAAAGGCGGCAAAGAACACTAGGTGTGTCAGTTCCCGAAATCGTATCAGTTACTTCGTCTTCAACTACAAAAAGACCTTGAGAGAACGAAAAAGATACTAAGTCCCCTACAACGTTATGCTAGAGACCAAAGAGACGNCAAGGAGACGGAAAAGATTTTGGTCGAACTTGTAGTCCTTCAAGTGTCAAGTGTATAACGACTTCGGACCGAACCTCTTAAAACTTGTAATGAAATGATCGTACACTCTACTCACGTTAACACGTCATCAAACTCGCAAGAAATTGTAACGGAAAGAAACCCTAACCTTACTTTTGACTGGAAAAGGTCAGGACACCGGTGACGACTCAAAAGATTTAAACGACCGTATGACTCACGTCGTGAAAGTGTCGTAGCAGAAAGTCCTAAACTTTATCGAGTCGACCTTAAGGTAGTGGAAGTGATCGAAACAAGCATCAGTACAAAAGATTCCGGGTGAACTGAAGTGTAAGGTCCTACAGACCGAGATCCACTCACTAGTGTGGTAGTACTAATAGACCCAGAACTTCTACAAAAAACATGTCAAGAAGACACATAAGAACGGTGGAGAAGAATTATAGAAGACGAAGACAATCCAGGTATGGTAAAGACAGGAAATAGCTCGGGTAGAAACGTACGTTACAAGGGAACCATAGAGATTAAAAGAACTTCTCTAGAGATCAGAAAGGGTAAGACAACAAAAGGAGATAAAGAAACGTAACTAGTGACTTCTTCCGAAAGAATAGAGAAGAACGATAAGAAACCTTGAGACGTAAGTCTACGAATATAGAAAGGAAAAGAGGAAACGAAAAGTGAAAAGAAAAGTGTCGATAAACATTACGGAGGGGTCTGTCGGTAAAACGAAAAAACGGAAAGAAAAGGTACCCCTACCAGAACTAGGGACAGAGGACATGTCACAGTGCTTGGAGTAAGGTATCAAGTAGTCCGTGAGATAGTCTAGATCCGGGAATTTAGATAAAGAGTGAAGGTGACATATTAGTATTCCCTAAACTAAATCCAGTATGGACTTACCAAATCGTCAAAAGGGATGAAAGAAGTTAAACTCAAACTTAAACCGTTATTCTTCAAGTACTAGACTCGGTGTCAGTCGAGGACCAGAACAAAAACAACTGACATATCTCAAAGAGGTAGAAACCGACGTTTCTTATATTAGTCAGACTAAAGCAACAACTGGTAGACCACTACAGGTACCCATCTCAGAAGAGAACACAACAACCTTCTCCCACAAACGATACTGGTCACGTAAAAGAACCGTTTTGAGATAATCAGAAACGGGACGANGAGATAAACAGAAACGGGACGAAGCAAGGCGCAAGGTTCTAGTTTAAACGGACAATGAGGTCCACAAAGAACTGCAGGATGAAAACGTAAGGTCAGGGGATATTACTTTTCCTGCAGAAAAAACCCACAATCAAGATTTTCCAGAACATCCAGAAGTATCTTGACAAGTTGAAGTCGAAGAAGTCGCAATGACAAACCCCTTATCAGAACCTAATGGTACTATAACTTACCAAACGAAACCTCTGCATGTCTGTAGTAAGACAGCAAAAACTCTAACGTAGGTTCATGACGTAAAACCTGAGAAAACAACTGGTATTACCGATGAGGTGAAGAAGACTCCCTAAGGACGGGCGTCATCATCTATATTACCAGTAGACTCAATTTAAGTGGGTAAGATCAGGTAAAATCAAGTGACTAAGGATCTTACAGCTACAAGTGAGAACGGTAGAGAACAAACTGGTGAAGGTTAAAAGGAACTAAATACCTGGACTGTAAGGTCCAAGGATACGTCAAACGAGAAATATCGTAACCTGGAACGAAGATAGTGGTCAGTGTAGGTGTCGACCCATAACAAAAACGAAACCGAGGCAGGGAAGTAAGAAAGACCTCAATAAAGAGGTGACTAGAGATCATCGTATAACCCGTGGATGACTGGGTCCCTCAAGGAGAAAGTCATAGGTTAGTAAAACGGAAAAGTATGACAAGTACCCCAAGAGTTCCGTTCTTATGACTTCACCGAACGGTAAGGGAAAAGGTCACCTGGTGTAAGACAGTCTTGGATCTAAGTTTAGGGTGGAGAGAACTATAATAGAATCTATTTAGGGAATTGGAAAACACGGAGTCAAAGGAGTTGACACTTTCTATTGAATGATCCAATATTATTTTAATTTTACTCAATCATAAAGGTTTCACGGACCTTCTTAGTAACTGTATCCCTTCCTGATCTAACATATATTACACTTACACACTTACATTGATCAATATTTTATTCGATTTTGAAGTGGATGGTAAACTATTTACAACAAAAGAAAAAGGAATTTTAGTGTCTTTTAATTCGAGTTTTTGAGAAGTCCCTATTACATCAAGTTGGGAGAATTAAGGTTTCTACGTTGCGGTTATCTGTACATTCTTAAGAGTTGATCAGTTCTCGTCTTGGTCCAGACGGTCCTGTCTTGACTTTTAGTTCAAAGGGTCAACTTTCTGGGACACGGTAGTGTGGTCTTCGAAGAAACTGTCACCACCTCTTCTTTCAAATATCTAAAAACAATGTTATAGGAAAATATTAAATTATAACAAACTACGAAAATCCATTCAATGTTATATTATACAAATTTAAAAGTATTTAGACTGACCTAAAGTACACGAGTTTAATTTTAATTAATGGTATCTGTATTAAATTCGTTTATTCATACCTTTATTAAGTTATTTAAATTATAAAAATAAAATGAATGATGTAACAGTAAAACTTTGTATTGTCTTTTTCTTCCGTCAAACAAAATATATTACGGTCGGATAAGAGGAGAACCAAGAAGATCTTTGACTCCTTCGTTTTACTCTTGAATTGTTTAACCGGAGTCCAATCTCACGACTTGTTACCGATGTAATAGGAATTCTAACAGAACATAACAAAATATAAAGTATCAACGTTACCCAACCAGAGTATCAATGAATATTTACTTTCGATCACTGTACTTCAACTTTATATGTCAGTAAGACCAGAAGTGATGTATGACATTTTTAACTTTATTACTACTGTTTTATAGAAATAAACAACTATTATACTACCTAGAAAGTTCTTCCTTCCCTCAAAGGTTGTCTTCCATTAGTAAATATTGGTTTATGCTGAATGTTTCATTAGGTATAATAACTAAACCAGTTTTTCAAATAAGTCTACAATACCTTTTTAAGTTTATTTGAAAAATCGGTTGGGTTAACTTCCGTTTTCCTCTTTCCCCGTCGTCTTCTACTCTACCAATTTATCGTAGTGACTGAGTTACCCGTATTTAAACTCGTTTGAGGTCCTCTATCATATCCCGTCCCTACGGTCTACACCACGTCAGATACCCCGACGTTTTTTCAGTTTCTACTGAATCGATGACTTGTTGTTGCCATAAATGGTCCTTACCAACATTGACAACCTTCCCTCTGTAATTTTCTAAGAAATCCTGAGACTAATAAGAGCCTCTGCCGTCTGAGAGGTTTAAAAACTGTCAGTGTGACAGAAGACGAGGACACGACTTCGTGATCGTACACTCGTTCGTGGTAGTCACTGTCTTCACCTTTTAAAATTATTTCCTTGATGTCCCTACTCAGGGTCTACGATCATGGTACCGGACTCAGGGTAGGACACTTATACGTGTTCGCCTCTAGTCCTCTGGAAATACATGGAGGATCTTCTCATCAGATAAGGGAGTAAGGGTCAGTCATGTGTGTACATAAGTACTCCTGTCGTGTATTTGTATGTGTGTCGACACGTGAGGTCGTCTTTTAGTATCCTGAAAAAGGATCACAATTTTAGAATGGTAAAATATTATCCGTTTGTTCAACTTTTTATTTATATAAACAACCAAAATATGTATATATGTATATATATATATATATATATTTTGGAGAGGTAAGGGAGTACATTTTACAAGATTATTCTGAAATTTACATTTAGGTCAACACATACCTACCACAGTACGAGTCATAACGTAACGTCTTCACACATATGTATAAGAAAGAAAACAAAAAAAAATTTGAAAAATAAGACATAACCTCACATCGGTTAATTGTTATACCACTATCAAAGTGCACCTGTCGTTTCCCTGATTCGGTATGCATATGTCCATAGGTAAGAGGGGGTTTGAGGGTAGGGTAGGTCCGACGGTGTATTGTAACTCGTCTCAAGGTCCACGACATGTCACTCAGGAACGACCAATAGGTAAAAGTTACATCGCCACGTATGTACAGGTAGGGTCTGAGGTATTGGTAGGTTAACGACAATAATGACCGTAGAAGTTTTATTTTCGACCGTATAGAAAAAGTCCACAGGGCGTCTGGGGTTGGGAGATGGGACTCTTAAAACGAAGCGAATCTGGTGTCCTAGACACAAAATACGGTTTAGTAGAGTTTATATCGGAACTGTAACCCACTGTTAGGTTGTTTTTACGTATAACGTAAATTTCGTCTGTTCGGATTAAAATAACTGTGTCTATTGGTAGGAAAGTCTTATGTTTTACATAGGTATCTCAAAGACAAATAAACAAATTAGAATTTTCCCTGGACTTAAAGATTATTAACACCACCCTAAAACGTTTGAACCGATGTGTAACCGAAATTTTTTATTTACGACTACCAACTCAGGATAGGGGTATATTACTAAACTAACCAATTCACGTAGGACACTTCGTCCTTAAACACTTCGAGAGGACATTACACGACTATACCTACCTTGACGACTCCGAGTTGGATCCCTTAATGTCGATTACATACATCAATCCGGTTTCTGAAGGTGATCTAAAGGTCTGATCGAGTGAAAGGTCAAGATGATCTACTTGTTAAAGTGTATAATTTTGATAAAAATTTATTAATAAATTTAAGATGTTACGTACAAAGGGATCAATAACGATTGGGGGGAAACAATTATACAAATTAGTAGTGAGACATCTGTAACAACCTCGAAGGGTCTACCGCGTCACGATTTTCTTAAACGAACGGTTACGTCCTTTGTGTTCTCCACGTCCAGATTAGGGACCTAAACCCTTCCTTTACCATTGAGTGAGGTCATAAGAACGGACCCTTTAGGGTACCTGTCTCCTCGGACCACCCGATGTCAGATACCCAAACGTTTCGTAGTTTGTAATTCGTGTCGTGTAGTTGTAGTGGTTGTCATAACAATGGAAAGAAGACCTTTTTAGTAACTATTTTTAAACATCGAGGTCCATATTATAATCTGGGTACAATATCAATCTTCGTTTAATCATTTAACACAATGATTTCATGTCAATCATTCAATGTGATAATATTTTTTTTTTTCGGAACATAAAGTCACTTAGTATTAGTGTATAAAATGTATCTTCCCTAAACCCAAAGACCAAGGACATATCTCACTAAAACTAAACCCATGAAACTAATGAGTAAGACATCTAGAGCCTCTTCAGGTCGATTGTGTTATAGAAATATCGTACGTAGAACATACCCCACACACATTTCATCAAAGGTCTAACGAAGAGAACCGGTCTGTGTTCATCATTAACCTTTCCGTTTTTTTTTTTTCTTTTTCTTTTTCGTCAGTCCTTATTAAAATTAACACGTAACAACACCGTCAAAATCAGACCGAAAACAACATAAAATTATCACTGTCGACGTGGGACTTAAAGAACAAAGGCACCGATCACGTTAAAGGAAAAGGACTTTCGAGACACATCAACATTGGACCAGAAAACAAAAGGACGAGACTGATTCCTTTAATTAAAAAAACCAATGTTCTACCTATTTCCTCTTTACAAATTTTCACAGTTAACATAAGTAAAAAATTATAGCTCTTTCGTAGGTTAGGACACCAGACAGAAGTTGATTAAAATTTATACTAAAAAAAGACCGGTGGACACCCAAACCGTGTTTAATTAATTTACGAGGTAAAGAAAATAGATTAACTCCGGTAAAGGTGGAGACTACTTATTAAAGTATTTCAAACAATGTTTCCTTTTACGAAACACTCACTGATAAATACGTTTCATTTGTGTATCTTGTCGAGATAAAATGGGAAACGAACACCGTTTCCGGAAGATCTGTAAGACAACTCTCCGTAAGAGAGAGTTTCTTCCAGTCGGAGAAGTGTAAAAATGAATTCTCATACTTTTACATGAACTGGGATTCGAAGTTTCGTCTCTTCATTCGAAATGGTTCGTCCATGTCACACGTAAATTAGTTACTTTACCGTCTTATGCTTTGGTTACCCTGACTCTAACTTAAGTTCCTTCCAGTCCGTCGGACTTCACTAGACTATAAAAGATTTACTTGACAAGCTTCGAGACCGGAAGTTTCAGTAACAGTCAAAAACTACTAAAGAAGTCGACGTCATCATAATGTGTATTGTGTCCTAGTGTTTAGGTCTACGGACACATCCGGTGTATTTCCTTATTTACACTCTGAGTGGTCCATCTACTATTACCCACCAGTATTTTTGACACCGGGTCTGAACCCTCTTATGTACCGATTGGTTTCGTTAGTTGTAGACAAAACAAGGTCGGTCAAAGACGGATTTTCCTTACGACCAGATTACATTATTCTCTAGGGTTTAAAAAGTCTCCTCGAGATTCAGACTTGAAAATGAAATTAACAACCTTTGATTAAACTTTCCTTAGTTTTACGGCGTGTTCGTGACGTCAACTATACAAACCGGGTCGAAGTGGTTCCCTGTACTCCGAAGTATATCAGCTCTCAGGGGTCGAAGAGACATTCTCCTCCCTCCTTCTCAGAGATCTTGACCTCCTTCAACTCCTACTACTGCTCCAAGGGCTAAAACGTCCTTCGTTTTAGTCGTGGTGACAGGTCTAATCTCTACGACTGGTGTCTCTCTTAATTATACTGTCTTTCTTGTGACGAGTGAACCATAATGGAAAAGTAGACGGACGGGATGGAGAAATGGTACCCCGAAGGGAACACCGAGTCTGTCACTTCTTAGACGTTACACCCTCTGGACCCAAACTAACGACCCAGTCCGTCCATTGGATCATTTACCATTGGGTGACGTCATAAGAACGGACCTCTTAAGGTGCCTGTCTCCTCGGACCGCCCGATGTCAGGTACCCCAGCGCTTCTTATCTTGTACTGACTCGATGATTGTGTGTGTGAAAATGGAAGGTCCTATGACCAGGTCAGTACGTTGACGACTCACAATCTCAACTCTGGTATTATTTACACTGTATTGTTTTAATATTTTGACTAATCTTGGAAACTTTCTTATATTTAAGACCGAGTAAGATATCATTCCCAGGGTTCTGATGATTTCTATTATTTCTTGAACGGGTTTAAGATAGTGATCAATCCCGGTCAATCTCGTATTCACGTAACCCATGTTTATAAAAGTTCGTAGATTCATTATTTGGTCAAAAAAAAAAAGATGAGACGGAAGTAATATAATTCTTGAAATTTTATACAATAAGTATCGTATCAAGTAACCTCCCGAAGTACTAACTAGACGAGACCGATAATTACTGTCTACTTATTAGTGAGTCGTAAATGACTTAATGTGTTGGTAAATCTTACGTCAAATACCTCCGAGACTTCTTACTACCTTTCATGAGTAGTAGTCTTGTTTTCGAACTATCTTTTAAGGTGTATGTAACACTAATGTCGATAACAGTATCAACTTAATGTTTTATTGACCTCCCTTCGAATGGTTTTCATCGATAAACTCCACCTAAACATACAGTAAATTTTTGGAAATAAAAAAAAACTTACCAATACAGATATATGAAGAAATTTAAAAATAAAATAACCGTATATCAACTAAATGTTACACAATCGAAAATCGATTGATGTTACACAATCAAAAATCAATCAAAAAAGCAATCAAAAATTGATTGATGTTACACAATCAATCGTTTCACTTCAATATGTGTGCATGTATATGTGTATATATGTGAGTATATGTGTAAGAAAAATAAGGACAGGTAATACCAAGCGGTGTCTTATAGCTTATATCAAGGGACACGATATGTCATCCTGGAACAACAAATAGGTAAGACATATATTTTCACACGTAGATGATTGTAGATTAGAAAATATGAAAACAAACAAAATATGAAAACAAACAAAACAAACAAATATGGAACAACAAATAGGTAAGACATATATTTTCACACGTATGAAAATATACGTAGATTAGGGTGGGAGGGTGCGGTAGGGAGGGGGTGGAGGGATAGGAAACAGTTGGTGTTTAGGTAAGAGACGTAGACACTCAGACAAAGACAAAGTATCTATTGAAACAAACACAGTATAAAATCTCAGATGCATAGTCACTATGACAGACCATAGACAGTAAGACAAAGACTGAATTTAAGTGAGTCGTACTATTAGAGATCCGGGTAAGTACAACGATGTTTACCGTAAAAAAAGTAAGAAAATTACCGACTTATCATAAGGTAACATATATACATAGTGTAGAAGAAAGAGGTAAGTGTACAGTTACCTTTAAGTCCAACAAAGGTACATACAGACATTGAAAATTATGTTTTATTTACATATCGTTGGTCTTAGTTAATAAAAAACATATAGATGACTCTTAGGTCGTTACGAGATCAGACGGTATCACTCTATTCTAAGACAATCTGTCAGTATGGTGACGTAAACTCCATCTCACGAGTCTGAGAAGGAACTAACAAAAGATTTAAAGTACTGTTAAAAAAAATTTATACGTGTTAACCGACTATTAAACTATTAATAGTTTTTTAACTATTAAACCAACGGTACAGTACGTACCCAAGATGAAGGTTGTGATACCTTCCAACTGACATTCTTATGGGTGTCTAAAACCATAAACGGTCCTGTCCGACGACGTCCCACCTCTCACCAGGACTTTGTTGGGTGATTCCTGTAGTTCCCTATTCACATGATAATAACTTTTGTAATAACATACAATGATATATATTAAAGTGTAATAATATATTACATCATAATATTATTATGATAATATGTCTTTCACTCTGTTAATCTCCTTGACTCGAAATTCAGATCTGTAAATGGTAGGATTTTGACTCAAGAAAGGTGACGAGATGTTTGTTTAGATACATCGTAATCCTTTACCGATCCGAGATATATCACTACCGGTTCATCCCTTCTCAGTTCTGATCTCTGTAAAGTAGTGATCAAGCTGACGGTCCCTTAATCTACGATACGGTGTTTTCTTGACTTTCGAACTCTCCTTGTATTGTAGAAAATTCACCATCGGTACCTCATTCCGGTACAACGGTTTCCGTACCATGGACATTAAGTTTCTGTTTCAGTTCAGTTTGTTCATAGGTCGGGGTTCTGTTTCGATAGTATCTCGAGTCAGAAGTACCTCTCCCGTCTGGTCTCATTAATGTTTCTCCCGTCACTCTCGAAAGAGTCACAGTGTAAGTCAGGGCTACAACTCCGGTCTACAAACTATCTCCACTACTCCACTTTATCATATTTACGTATCTTCCTTTTGTCTGTTATGAGTCTAATAACCCTCTTTTTGTACAGGAAAATACTTTACATGAAGAATTTACTGTTCTAATCCTACATAATAATTCCAACTCCTCTGGAAACTGTGTACCTTTAGAGATTTAAGTGTTTATGGTCCATCGTTCCGAAATAAGCCTCACCGTAAAAAAAGATGTTTCTTTATTTCAAATCAGAGTCGTAAGTAACATAAATAAGACACGTACTGCTCTACGATCTCATCGGTGTACCGTTGTGACTCATTCACAACTTACACGAATGACTAGAGAGTTTCCAGAGTCAAATTTTACCACGGAGTCGTTTTAGTGTGCTACACTCCACCTTGAAACCCTAGTGAGTGTTTTTAGGTTTAGAGTTTGCAAGTAGGAAATTGTGTTTCTAAGACAACATTAATATCACGAGTAGTTGAAATCTCTCTTTAGGAGTATCTAAAGTATTTCCGAAGAGGATGTATATCTGTTTCGAATATACAAGTTTAGTTATTTTATAGTAATCTTTTACTAGGGTCCAGTTATAAGTGGATTCGAAGTAGTATGACATATACGTACAATAAAGAAGGTGAAGAGAGAACTCAAAATGGTGGAAGAACATCGATGTAGGGACACTGTCTAAATCGAACACATATCTTTTTTCATCTCTATTTTTACGTCTTTGTTGTAACACTTAGATGGACAATTAAAAGAAAAGAAACTGTTACCATTTAATAAATCAGTACTTCTTTTAACGAATATCAAGACTCGTTAAAACTAAACAAGTTAAACACTGACCAGTTAATCTACTTTAATCATGGTGTATTATTTTGTCGGATTTGCTGCATTAATATTCAGGGGACTGTCTCCTCTATACCGAGAATTTAATGTGTTACACTGGAGTCTCATTTTCCTTGTTAATGTTATTTTTAGTTTAAGTCGATTTTTAAAGAGTCCGGGAAGTTTCGTAACCTAAAGTACCTTCAAACCGAACCTCTCGGTACTAAAACGAATATGTCTTAAGTCAAATTCTATTAGTCACGAAATCTGGGGACAAACAACGATTTTCGACTGTAAGTAGTCTGGATATAAGACCTAAAAGACCTCATGAAATTTGTACGGTACATACTATGACTTTGTAAGACTTATGTTATGTTAAAGTTTATTCCTTCCAGTCAGTTTCAAGGGAAAACGGGTTCCCGTATATACCATACTTAAATAAAAATTCAATGAAGTTTCCATTGGAACTTTAATTCCTTTCATCTTATGTATGAGAGGAGTAGACGTTTACATAAAATAATGTGATCTTAAATCATCTTATACTTTTCACTCTAACTATATACCCCTCTCCTTCCTCTCTCTCTTCCTCCTTCTTTCTCTCTCTCTCGATAAAAACAACTTAATACAACCCACACACATATATATATATATATAAAGAGTTATATATATTTTATTAAACCTTTGAAGTAAAATAATCGAAACAACAACAAATCAGCGATTCTGGACAGGCTGAAGGACATGAGATCGGGTGGTCCGAGGAGACAGGTACCCTAAAGGGTCTGTTCTTACGATCGCATTCGAAAGCAAAGGAAGAGGTCCCCTAGTAGGGCTGGGTCACTAACTTTCGTGTAGAGGAAATAATCGAACACTTGAATATTTATCGTGACCTGTGACATTTACAGACACCTTAAACACTTAGGTAGACACAGACTAAGAAACCATCGAGAACCTGTCGAAGACAGATGAGTCGATTGTCTAGATTACTCTAAAAGACAAAGAAGATCTCAATTAAAGCCTGTGTTTATAAAGGGAGATCTAGAAGGTAAACACATCATAACTCTGTTTATTAGAGGAACCTAAGAAAAGTGAAAGAGACGAAATACAAACACTGAAAAGTCAAAAATAAAAAGATGAACATAAGGAAAGAATACATTCTACCAAATCGGCAAATTCAGAAATTGTTAAAGAAATTTAATTCACGTAATTCGGTAAGATAAGAGACTAAAAATGAAAAGAGAAGGGAAGTAAAAATCAACAAACCGAAAATGAAACCGAAAATGAATATATGAATGTATGATAAATGAAAACGGGAAGGTAAGTACAAAACAAAATTAAATAAGTTATATAAGACACGACAAAAGAAAGAAAATATATAATGTGTAGAAACTTATCCCACTCAAGAAATATCAGATGAGTTATAACATTTTTCGATCATGGTGAAATGTCTGTTCCTTCGTAAGAGGAAGACTGAGTCCAAAATAGAACTTCAGTATAAAAAAATCCAAAAATATAGCGATATCGGTTGTCTCTCGTTATGGATACCACGATGAGTTTTACGTCTTAGTAAGGACGACGGTTTTGTACTGAAAACCGTATATATACAAAATCGTACATACACAAAAGACACACTAAAATAAAGTAAGAGTGAAAGGGACAAAAAACTCCCTAAAAAAAAAGATATGACAGTCACGGTCCCATAGGAATCAAAACCAGGTGTTTTGGTAGAAACATAAGGTTTGTTTAATGACAACTGACCCGTCGAACGTAACCTCTCGACAAGAGATAACGAAACAGACTCTAGTAGACCAAGAAAGTCCTGGAAACACTTAAGGATCCACTGAGGTCCTCCAAGTTGTCGGGAGACGACGTAACTCCTTGAGTCCAAACGTGATTCGTCCAGGTAATATGAGCCTACAAAAAAATCGTCATTTACAATATCACGATGCTTCAGACCTAAAAAACAATAAAAGAATAAATAAAATAAAAATTAACCTCCTACTAACGAAATGGTACAACACAACCGAAGACGGTATGTTGTTGTACTTAGTCGGTGTTCCTGTGTACATAGGGGAGGGAGGATTTGGAGGGGAGTGGGGGTCGGGGTACAATGGGGAGGTCCAGTAGGGTCTCATGGTCCGACTCAAGGAGCACGAGATGTCGTTGAAGGGTGACCCGTAGACATGTGCACCATTATGTAGATAAAATCACTATCCCGGTGGTAGAGGAGTGGCGTTGGGGTGCAACACAGGTGTTGTACCAGACAATAAACAACTTAGGTGTCTACACCTCCTCAGTCCATACCTCCCGGTGGATGTTTAATATGTACCTAATTGAGGACCGAACAAGTTCCCAATCGACTTAGTAAAAGGTGTACATAAAGGAGAAAAACGTACACTATCCCGAACAAGAAGGAAAAGTGTGTGTAGTGGGGACAACGAAACACCACTAAAGGTTATTTTCTTACTTCGGGACGGAAAATCTATGGGTTGAACCTTAATCTACAAAGATTTCCTTTGCCAATGACTTTTCGTTGTGTTATTTCCTTTTATTTTCCACTTTTCTGTATGTATTCCCCCATTTAATATATATGTTTCCCCTAAAATTTTGTACTCAGACAAAATATAATACATAAGAATCTTAAACTTTTAGAGAAGTGTCATAGTAATATCAAACTCCCTCACATCTCATACTACCTTATACCTAAAAAATATAGTCTATTGGAAACAAATTTAGGATGGAACAATGAAATCGTTTAATTAAAAGATTTCTGAAATGCATTTTTCCTTTCTAGTTATCTTAAAGAGTGTGGTCAAACAAAATTTCTAATTCACTGTATGAAATGTATTCCGTGTAACGTACCAGGGACAGAACCAAATTTATTGTGTCTAAATAAAAGGGTATTAAGACTTAAGACCCTTAAAGTACCAGTTGCATGACCGACTAAGTCAAAGACCACTACCGAAAGAAGGATCGAACGTCTGTCGACGGAAGAACGACACAGAAGAGACCCGTTTCTCTCTTTTGTTCGAGACGACAGCGGAGAGTTTTCCCGTGGTTAAGATAGTCGAGACAGAACACTGGACAATTGGAACTATCGAAGGAATGAGGTTTATATCGGTGTGACCCTCAATACCGAAGTATACTTAACACCCCCTGTGTCAAGTTAAGTATCATCAGGAGAAATGTAAAAATTGTGTGGTTAGTTAAAATTATATGGTTTATCTATTAACAAATTTAAATTGAGGTTCTAGAAGAGAATTGTAGAGACACAAAAAAAAAAAAAATTATACTCCATCTTACGTGGTAAAATTATTAGAATTTCACATTTTGAATCTGCGTTGACAGTTATGTCAAGAGAACCCATAACGTGTCTTTCTCCATTGTCCGGACTGATAACACAACCCTTCCTACCGAATTTTCAAATTTACAACTGATCGTAGACCCTCGAACTAAAAAATATCAAAAACGGGATTGGATTGTCTTCTTACCGAGTGACGAGGAGTTGACGAATATGTTCGTCATCCAAAACACGACTTTTAGGTGACAAAGATCCTTAGACTGTTAATCTACACACGGTTCTTCTCCGACGAAATTTACCCCAAAAGGGTTACCAAGTCACCCATTTCTTAGTCGGACGTTACGTCATCTGTGTCCTCTGTACCTAAACTAACGACCCAGTCTTTCTAGGGAACCTTTTCCTTTACCGTTGGGTGAGGTTATGAGAACGGCCCCTTTAGGGTACCTGTCTCCTCGGACCACCCAATGTCCTGTACTGACTCGCTGATTCTTGTGTGCGTGGGTGTGTCTCTTACGAATGTAGTGGCCACGGAATATTTTTGAGACCCCTGACTTAGACTTTACTTAAAAGGACTGTCTATTGTAAAGTGTCTATGTAAGGTTTACTTAACGAGAATACACTCAGTTGAGCCTTCTTCTTTAACCTTCGAACGGGGACCAAAGGGTAACAGAAATGAGACATACGGAAAAGAGAAACGGCTAAAACGTTCAAAAGGAGGTAGGGAAAAATGTGACACTACATTTTTTAGTACAAACACTAAAGATGACATACGACTCAGGACAATCAGAAGGACCATTTACCAACTTGGACTCCACCGAAACCCTTTGAAGACTATATCTATATATGGATCTCCACTTTAAAGACCCAGTGAATTAAAAACTCGTTGACGTTTAACAAAATGTCTCGTCGGTGTGGTAAAATGTAAGGATGGTAGTAATAAACTTCAAAGACTATAGAGATATAAAAATTTAATTAAAAATTACCGTATATCAACGAAAAGTTACAAAATCAAAGACGACGACGACGACGATTCAACGAAGTCAGCACAGGCTGAGACACACTGGGGTATCTACCGTCGGGTGGTCCGAGGGGGTAAGGACCCTAAGAGGTCCGTCCTTGTGGCCTCACCCAACGGTAAAGGAAGAGGTCACGTACTTTCACTTTTCACTTTGACTTCAGTGAGTCAGCACAGGCTGACAAGCGTGGGGTACCTGACTTCGGATGGTCCGAGGAGACAGGTACCGTAAAAGGTCCGTTCTCCTGACCTCACCCCACGGTAACGGAAGAGGGACGACATCAAAGATGAAATGTCGTTTTACTTATTCGGTGTATATATGTATATAGGGGAAGGAAAAGTTGAAGGAAAGGCAAGTCTAGTGGAGATGTAAAAACAGTTGTGAAATTTTTTTTTTAATACATATATGGATGACCCACATTTCACCACGGAGTAAACCATAAATAAAGGGATCACAGCTCACTACAACTTGTAGAAAAACACACGAATAGACGGTAAACATATAGAAAAAAAAGAAAAAGACTCTTCACAGATAAGTCTAGGAAACAGTCAAAAATTTTTTAACCAAAGAGAATAGTAACAATTCAATGTTCTTAAAAATATACATAAGACTTATGGTCGGAGAATGGTCTACATACTAAACGTTTATAAAAGACGACAAGACACCAGGTACTATAAAATTCACGAAGTATTTCCAATCGATATTAATAATACAAAATTAGTAGTATAGAAGTTTAGTAGTGATCGGAAAGAAGTCAAATGGTTTTATCAGAGTAAATATAAAAGAGATTTACATATATAAAAGTACCAATATAAATTACTGGGACATCGAAAACGACATAACTATCGTGTGACTTAAGGGATACACACAACCGGTTCATAAAGTGTGTAAAGTCATTAATAGACACCTTCCGAATATTTATTGGAGTCAATGTACGACCTTTAAAACGGATCTCATCTTCGTAAAGTTGACAGTTGGTGGTTGAGGATTTAACGGAAACTCCTTTACAATTGTTAACGAGTTTAGGATGAAGTTCTACGGAAAACCCAGTTCTAGGGTTTTCAAATCACTTCTTATCAAGGAATAGTAAACTGTCGTCAATAATGAGTCCGTTTTATCAAAATAAAGTGAGTTAGAAAAAGTCTGGTAATCGAAGTTCGTGAAATTGGTTATCAAGAGTCAACTAAAGAGTTCTCATGTTTTCTGAGTTTCCTATCAACATCACAAACTTTATGTACAAGCAGAATTGAAATAATGATTTTCTCTTGTTTAAGAGGGATTAATAACAAAGGGAATAGTGAATTTTGTAAAATAAAAGTGAAAACGATGAAATTTAGGAGACTTTATGAGATCTCTGAATCGGTATCACTTATAAATCAAAACTCCAAAATTATACTCGACTTGTAAAAAGAAACCTACCTGACTACGATTTCGACTTTGAGGTTATGAAACCGATGGAGTACGCTTCTCAACTGAGTAACCTTTTCTGAGACTACGACCCTCCCTAACCCCCGTCCTCCTCTTTCCCTACTGTCTCCTACTCTACCGACCTACCGTAGTGGATGAGCTACCTGTACCCAAACTCACTTGAGGCCCTCAACCACCACCTGTCCCTCCGGACCGCACGATGCCAAGTACCCCAACGTTTCTCAGCCTGTACTGACTCATTGACTTTACTTGACTTGACTCGACTTTGTAAAAATGAAACACAGAAATTTACACCTGTGTGTGTCTCCATACTTTGCTATCTGGGTCTTACTCAGTCCCTAAAATTTAGGACTTAAGTACCTAACAGAAGTCCCTTCTCACAGGTTATTGGGATCTTTAAAACACATTTTCAAACACATCTACAGTTAAGGCAGAAAGGCAGAAGAAAAGTTACATAAGACACTGAGTCTCTTACTATTCTTGACGGATGACCTGATCTACCACTGAACCGGGACAGGTGTAGTCTAAAAAACAAAAGCAGTTATTTCATTTACCATTGCCCTAGTATGAATAGTTATTAGTGGAATTTGCATTTACCCAACTTGCGGGGTTGGTTTTCTGTTTCTGACCGGCTTACCTATGTTTTTGTTCTGGGGAGATATACGACGAATGTTCTCTGGGTGGAGTTTTGTTCCCTGTGTATGTCTGACTTTCACTTCCCGTCCTTTTTCTATATGGTGCGTTTGTCTCTGGTTTTCTTTCGTCCTCACCGTTATGAGTATAGGCTATTTTATCTGAAATTTTGTTTCCGACACTTTTCTCTGTTTCTTCCGGTGATGTATTACTAGTTTCCTTGTTAGGTTCTTCTTCTATATTGTTAATATTTATATATACATGGGTTATATCCTCGTGGCGTTATACATTCTCTTTACTATTGTTCATACTTTCCCCTTTAGTTGTTATTGTGTTATTATCACCCTCTGAAATTATGGGGTGAGTGTGGATACCTGTCTAGTTGATTTGTCTTTTAATTGTTTCTTTGCGTTTGAAATTTACTATGTAATCTAGTCAATCTGGATTAACTATAGATATCCTGTAAAGTGGGGTTTCGTTACCAGTCAGATAAAAATTTTAATTTAATGTTCGTATTCGAACAGTCACTTATCCAAAAATTACTTAAATTCCCTCTTTGACATAAACAGGAACAAGTAATAACATAGAAGTCGTACACCTTGTCTCATGTACGAGTCTTTTGTGAGCAACATACTTACTCATCTACTTACTTACTCACCCTTACTTAAGAAGATTTCTCACGGGATCGTAATCATTTTCCGAAATATTTCTGTGGTAAAATTTTAGTTTACTTTTCAGTTAAAAGTGTCTTTTAAATTTTCAACTGAAAGAATTACCTTATTCGGAATAGATAAAGAGAGTTTTCTAGAAGTTCTTCGTCGTCCAAGACAACATTTATCATGAACTGGTGGGTAGTCCTATAAAACATAAGGCGTGACCAAGGGGATGTATGGTGAATTATTGCTAACGGTATAACAAAGGAAGGAAGTGATTGAGTAAGTAGTCTCTACCTAATCCATGGATGGGACACGGTCTTTCTTTCTTTTTCGGACCCTTTGTTTCTGGTGTAGTTGAGTTTAAGGACACAAGCTTCTTGAATGTACGTTATCTGTCTCCACTATTTTATAGTAGTATAAGACCTTCATAACATCATAGGTTCTCCAAACCCCTTGTCCTCTTCTCCGACAAAGGTACCTCCTGTACAAAATAACGGACGGTTTTTATCTCCATAGAGGATAAAAACAAGGTGTAGTATCATGAAAAAATACAGTAACTTTATCTTTACGGTACTGTAGTTTTCTGTCTTTGGTTTCCTTAAGTGTAAAGAAATTAAGGAGAATTTTTCTCTGTAACGAATATAAGAAAAATCGGGAAAGACTTCTACTGGAAGAAACTAAATTTTCATAGGATTCGTACTTACAACTGTAGTAAGTAAGTCTTTGGATCCCTTTCTAATTTCTACCCAACACACGTCGAACGTGAACTCACGAATAACTTAGTAAGTCCGATGATTAAAACCCTCCACCTCCACCCCCTTATTCTCCTCTTTATACACGACTAGATGAAATAATAAAAAGAACCCCGTTTTTTTACACATAGGAACCGTTATATATAAGTCTTTTAACGATAACGTAGACCTGACGATTCCTTTTTCATGCAGAAGGATAGATGTTCTTGTAATTTTTCATTGATCTCAACTAAGAGAGGAAGCGTAGAGGTTGTGGGAGGTGGGGTTTAGTCTCTGAAATTCATCCTTTACACATCTGTACAACACAAAGGAAGGAACATATCCTGAGTAATTCACAGTCCGTAACAAGAATCGTAAAGTTTTTATAATTCCGTAAGACATGAGTGTCTATTGGGCTATTGTATACGTGACGACGACGACGACTCAGCGAAGTCCGCACAGGCTGAGACACACTGGAGTATCTGCCGTCGGGTGGTCCGAGGCGGTAGGGACCCTAAGAGGTCCGTTCTTGCGACCTCACTCAACGGTAGTGAAAGAGGTTACGTACTTTCACTTTTCACTTTCCCTTCAACGAGTCAGCACAGGTTGAGAAGTGTTGGGGTACCTGACGTCAGGTGGTCGGAAGAGGTAGGTACCCTAAGAGGTCCGTCCTCATGATCTCACCCCACGGTAGCGGAAGAGGCTTGTATACGTGATCATAGAGTGTTTACTCTTTCGTCTCTGTGTCTTAGGTTCGTTGAACAAGTTCCAGTAGGTGTCCGTCTCGAGTTTAAACTTGGGTCCATGACAACAGACACCCGAAGGAACCACCGAGTCTACCGTTTCTTAGAGGGGCGTTACGTCACCTGACCTTAAGATAGGGACCCAGCCCTTCTTGGGGACCTCCTCCAGTGCCGTTGAGTGAGGTAATAAGAACGGACCTCTTAGGGTTCCTGTTTCCTCGGACCACCGGATATCAGGTACCCTAGCGTTTCTCAGTTAGTGTTGACTTCGCTGAATCGGACGGGTGTGACAATAGACTTCGGGTACGAAAATTAAGG
Source organism: Capra ibex (assembly GCA_006410555.1). Classification (NCBI taxonomy): domain Eukaryota; kingdom Metazoa; phylum Chordata; class Mammalia; order Artiodactyla; family Bovidae; genus Capra; species Capra ibex. Next base: position 18,444,492 of record SJYO01050590.1, on the reverse strand, counting down.
ACACGATATTCATAACATGTCCAAAACCGTACCAGATGTACACTTCTAACCAGTTCTTAACGTCAAAGGATTAGGGTACACGTACAAAACTCTCTCTTTTTCTTTTTGTGGAGTACTATCACGGTCCTACGGGGTCCGAGGGTACACCTGAAAAACACACACACAAAGTGAAACAATCAGACATTTTACTCCTATATTAGAGTGAAACAATCAGGTATTTTACTCGTTACTATGGTTGAAAGTGAATGTGTCACGACCAACCTCTTAACGGTCTTTATACCCTCTCCCTTCGAGACTCTGCCCATATCGACGACGGCAGGGACGAACAGAGGACAATGGCGAGGGAGGTGGGGCCCCGAGGTCCATGAGACCCACACACACACTCCCCACACCCTCGTCTCTCACCCCTCACTCTTTCACCCTTTCGTAAATAATGTGATTCGTGGAAGGATGACGGAATCCTCAACACGTCCGTGAGGACGGAGACGAACGTCACAAATAGAGGGTTTATGGGAAGACCAAACAAAGGAGCGAAGGAGACGCAGAACGCAGTGCAGTAGAAGGTATTCCCCGGAGTGACCGGACAAATTTTAGAGTCACGGGACGGTCCTGAGACACAGGAAGAGCAGATGAAGGGTTGTGATGAGTGGAGAGTCGTGCGACACACTCAACGGAGGGGTCGGGCCTCGTCCTCGAGAAAATCCTGTCACACAACTAAATGAAGACAGACAGGAGTTGTACAACTAACAGACGGAGGATCGACCCTGAGTCCTTTATGAACAGCTTACTTACTTTCTACAAGTAGACCTTGGAGAGAGACAGTCAACGAAGACGAATCAACGACATAACGAATTCGTTTGTTCATAAAAAACAATATTTGCATCTCTTCCAGTCCCAGTGGGTGGAGAGACCAATGTCCAGATACCGTTCCTTAAACCCGTAGTCAACAGTCACTTTACTTCGTCTCTCCACCTACTGAATAAGTCTCCCAGGTTGTTGAATTACCTGTTCGAAAAATGGAACAGAAACCTTTCGGTTTCTTAACAAAAGGGGGAAGAAAACTATTCGGACACTTAAGTTAAGTTACCGTAAAAAATGAAGGTAAATAGGGAAATGTCTTTCTTAAAAACGAAAACACAAACGGGTTTAGTCGCACGTACGGTGAAATGGAATACTGTCTTACTGTGTCTTTTCCGTCTTACCGGTTATTAATCTACATTTAAAATACGAACAGTAAAACTTTCCAATACTTAGGGGAGAAAATAATTCAAAAGATATCTCTTATGAAATCCTGTTTTATGGGAAAGAGATGTAGTTTTACAACCATTAAGGGGGTTTCTTGATGAAATATTAAACTTTCTTAATCATTGTTCATGTCGTATACTACTTATGTGAATGGGAAAGACAAGAGATGATTTTCCTTTATCCGAAAGTGAATAAAAGAGGACTTGGTTTCAAAGTTCTGAATTTATAACTGTTTTATCTAAGGAAGGAAGGGATTCCCTACTGAGACAGTAAAAAGAGGTGATATAAAGATCCATTTTTGTCTGATTGGGGCGACAATAGACTTGTTATTTGACCTCCCTCGGATACCATGATACTTTTTTAAGGTGACTGTTAGTTGTTTAGTTCTAAGACCAATCTTGAGGTAGTGACTCATAGACACACTGGTAACTTGGAGACTTTTAGAAACAAAGGAGTGGAGTTTTTATCTCAACCTAATTTTTATACTTTGGTGAGTGTAAATTACTGTGGTAGGAATAAACTGTATACTTGTAGAGGAAACAATGAACAACCCCCAATTATGCATCTCCCGTCAAGATGAAATATAGTACCACGATGACTCATAACCGAAGATTCTCCTTCTTTGGTTACTTAGGAACAAAACGTTGGAGACTATTTCCACCAATAGAGGTCCGTAGAGAGAGAGGTAGGGGCTCACTCCTCCTCACAGTCTGGACAGTTATCCCAACAACATCCCATTCACTCTGTTCCGGATGATTCATAAAAATGAAACGTTGTCTCGGACCGGATTACTACATGAGTCACTGCCTGTGAGTAAAAGTAATAAGACACACAGAGATTTATCCTCCGTCTCTATAATGGAAAACTCTGTCCCTTCCATCTGCAACTGAATACTAAAGTATTCGTAGAAAAAAAAACGGTTTTGAGTCGAGTAGAGATGGATTCAACTAACACCAATGTAAATAGGAAGAGATCGTCCTGAAGACCTAAGTCAGTCACTCCCTCCATGTTGTATTTAGACTAAACCCAAAAGAATGGTTGAAAGATAATTTTATGGTTACAGGGTAACTCTTCTGAGTACGGACCTTGGGTGACGGACGGTATTCGAATTAGAATTAAAAAAAGAAGAAGAGTCGAAGTAGTCCTTGTGGTACTATCGGAACAAAGGATTCGTTGTTATACTTTTTATCGATTTCATGGATGTGTGGTCTTTCTCTTCGTATGCTTTAAGTTTAAATCATCTAGAAAGGACAATCCCTATACAACAAGGTCAAAACGAACTTGTCAAGAGTCTAATGAGTGAAAGTGCGAGGGACCATATATAGAGATATATTACTGTGTAAGTGATACACGGTTTAATTTTTGGACTTGGTAAATTCCTTTCTGTCTGTACCCCATGAAGTCGACGGTTTCTCTGTCCACGTTTCCAAGTACTTATAAGGAACTTTTCGACGCCACGTACATTGTACTTTCACGACGGACGTCCGTAAGGCACAAGTTCGTTAAATTACAGTCCCTTCCACCACCCTTTGAACCCCACAGTAACTCCCCTATTATTATGGTCCTCAAGTGGGGTCTTCTCGTATTCGTCTACCAGAGATTCTTTCACACTTTAATACTGACTCACGTCGTTTCTGTTGGAGTTGAAAAACCGGTATGTAAAAAACAAAAAACAAAAACAAATAAATCAACTTTTCCTCTTACACAATCGACACCCTCCGAGTCTTGACCCCTTTCACGTGACAAAGAGGGTCGGTGTGTCTCCGAACCTGTCTGGACCTACTGTCATAAGAACTCTGTACTACTCCTTTCGTAGTCCACGGTTTTGTCCAGACTATATTAGTAACTGTGGAGGGTAACGTGTGTTCCTAAATAAGGGTAAATGAAAAACCTACCCTCTATGAGATGAGTGGGTCCTGTATGTTCTCTCCATCAAGGTCGTAAACTGGACTCTTAGTATGTGGAATAGTTAACATCGTCGGTGGACCCCTAACTTCGTCGGATGGTAGTAACGACTACAAGGGAGCCAAAAGAAAAAGTTTACCACTGAGTACTGACATCTAGAGAACGTACACTTATTATACGTATATGCACACGGGGTGGAGGTTTAGAGAAGTCAGTCTTAAACCCCTCTTCTTACATCAAGACATAAGTAAAAATTGACCGGATCCTCATAGAAAGATGTGTGTTTCTTATGTATTTATGTGTAATCCTGATAATGGTGACAAAATCCAATTAATAGAAAAGTTTTCAAGTGGCACTTTCATATACTTAAGATCGACCTTCAAATCTCGAATCCTTTACTAATGGTATGTCAAAGAATAACCAAAGGTCATTCTTTATCACAGGACACTACCCCTTTCTATACCCTTTTTGTTCAAAACTATGGTAAACAACAACAACAAGCTAACGGGTCAGTACAGACTGAGAAACACTGGGGTACCTAACGTCCTGTGGTCCGGAGACACGGGGAGTGTCAGAGGGTTGCAAACGGGTTCAAGTACAGGTAACGTAGCCACTACGATAGGTAGGTAGAGTAGGAGACTGAGGGAGACGAGGAAGACGAGAGATAGAAAAGGACGTAGTCCCAGAAAAGGAGACCAAACCGACAAGTGTAATCCACTGGTTTGATGATCTCGAAGTCGAAGTCATAGTCAGGAAGGTCACTCATAAGGCCCAACTAAAGGAAATTCTGACTGACTAGAGGAACATCACGTTCCCTGAGAGTCCTCAGAGGAGGTTGTGATTAAACTTCCGTAGTCAAAAAACCACGAGATGGAAGAAATGTCAGGTCGAGAGTGTTGGTACACACCAGTGATCCTTCTGGTATCGGAACTGGTATACTTGGAAACAACCGTCTTACTACAGAGATGAAAAGTTATGTGACACATCCAACCAGTATCAAAAGGACGGTTCGATAGTATACATAGGTCTTTGGTCCCGTGTCAAGTTTCCTCCTCTGGAGATCCCTCGTCAACTAGTATCCTCACTGTTCCACTTCCAACTCCGTATTTTTATTTGTAATCCAGGTGTCTCTCTTCTAAAACAGATGGTGTAACAAATTACCGGACAAACACACGTACATCTCTTAACAGTTCTCCTTTATCTTCTCTTTCTTCTGGTTATTGTACGTAATTCGGTGACTTATTTAACTGTACGTGACAGATACTTATGTCAAAGTTAATCCTCAGTAAATCGACGTCTACTATTTTAAGTCGAGTCTAACCGATTTTATTTCCGTCAGTAAACGAGTATATGGACTCGTAGAATCCCTATTCGGAACGAAACCAGTCTTCACTGAAGTTTCGAGTTTCTTATAGTGACTTCGAGATAGGAAACCGAAACAAAATCGTAGTAACTAAAGAAATGCGAAAGATACACCCCCAGAAACCTTCAAGGTCCGAAGAAGGGTGGTTCGTAAAGTTCCGACATCTCCATAAAAACGGGATCCTTATAGACTCTATAAATCTCGATAGATCACCTCTTCCTTCACCATTGGGTGAGGTCACAAGAACGGACCTCTTAGGGCCCCTGTCCCCTCGGACCACCCGACGGCAGAGACCCCGGCGTGTCTCAGCCTGTGCCGACTTCGCTGAATCGTCATCGTCGGTTTTAGATAGTCAATATAAGTATACACAAAGATCAGAGAAGAAACAAGAGAATTCATTTATCACTACATAAATTTGTAATTCTCAATCGATATCACTTCGTGTCTCCAAAAATCCTGTTTTTGATAGACACTATTACATTATCCCCTCTGTAGAATATGAAGGGTTTTAGGTTTCTTAAAATGTTGTGTCTCACCCGGGATAACGTGGTACTTAAAATCAATTATCACGACATAGGTAACCGAATAAACAATATTGTGTACACGGTGTATCTCGTTCTACAATTATCATCTTTGACACTCGTTCCCTCTTTCCTATATACTTTTGAAGTACATGAACGAAAAAAAAAAAAAAACCTGAAATTAACCAATGGTTATAACACAACCAAAGACGATATATTGTTTTACTTAGTCTACACTCGAGTCAGTGAGTCAACACCGACTGAGAAACACTGGGGTACCTGACATCGGACGATCTGAGGAGACAGGTACCTTAAAAGGTCCGTTCTTATGACCTCACCCAACGGTAAAGGAAGAGATCTTAGTCGATGTATATATGTATATAGGGGAAGAAGTACTCGGAGGGAAGATGGGTGGGGAGGGGTAGGGTGTGTAGATCTAGTAGTGTTTCGTGGTTCGACTCACGGTCGAGTTAAAAAGACATTACGATTTGAATAAAATCTTTGATCAGATAATTAATACCTCTTTCCTTACCGTTGGGTGAGGCCATAAGAACGGACCTTTTAAGGTACCTGCCTCCTCGGACCATCCGATGTCAGGTACCCCAAAGTTTCTCAGTGTGTTCTGGCTCGCTGAAGTGAAAGTCTGAGGTACTCTCTACCAGTCAAGAGAATAAACCTTATCCAGTCACGTAGAGATAGGACAAATTTGTACTCATCAATTAATTATCCCCCGAAGGGGGGCACCGAGTCTCCATTTATTAGACGGACGTCACGTCCTCTACGTCCTCGGTTCCCACGTTAGGGACCCAACCCTTCTAGGGGACCTCCTCTCGTATCGTAGGGTGAGGTCATAAGAACGGACCTCTTAGGGTACCTGTCTCCTATCCCAGTATCCCAGGGTTTCTCAGGCTGTGCTGACTTCGGTGATTCGTGGCGTGTCGTATTGTATCGTGTCATTTAATAATTCTCTCTAATAAAAGACTTCTGTTTCCCTCTTCTGTGCAGAGGAAAGGGAAGTAGTATTTTCTATTGAACTTGGAGAAATCTGGACAGGTACAGGTGAGGGTGGGGCTGGGGTTGAAAATTTTGAAGCCCGAAACCACTTTCGGATCTTCGTTCCAGGTCACTAGCGTCAAGAATCTTTACACTGACCTACTCAGTGACGAATTTGGAGTGAAAAGAGTCGACTATCACCTCTGTCCAGACGTTAGTGTATCATAAGGGAACCTCTGGGGACTAGGTCGCTGGACTAGTTACTACTGGACTCCGGAGATAAATTTTAAAAAAGAATTAGACAAAAGAAAAGTCAGTGACTGTCACATAACATAAAGACACAACTAAGCAATTTTCGTCTTTAATTTGGGACCTCTGTGGTATAAGGGTAGAGACCTTATTCCGGATTTAAACTGTTCTCGGTCAAATTACCTACTTAATAATAATCAGTTGACTATCGGTATAAATCTCCTTACTTTCTCCGACCCTATTTAAGTCCCTTACCGTTATACATACCGACCTTTAAAAGAATCCGAGGTTTTAGTGACTCCTACCACGGACGTCGGCACTTTAATTTTATGCGAACGAGAAATCTTCTTTTCGATACTGTTTGGATCTGTCGTATAATTTTCCGTCTCTGTAGTACAACGACCGTTTACAGGCATATCAGTTTCGATACCAAAAAGGTTGTACCAAAAAGTTGAGAGTCCTAAACTCTCAACTTGATGTTTCTTCCGACTCGTGGTTTCTTGACTACGAAAGTTTAACACCACAACCTCTCCTGAGAACTCTCAAGGGATCTGACGTTCCTCTAGTGTGGTCAGTTAGGATTTCCTTTAGTTGGGACTTATACGTAACCTTCCTGACTACGACTTCGACTTCGAGGTTATGAAACCGGTGGACTACACTTCTCGGACTGAGTAACCTTTTCTGGGACTACGACCCTTTCTGACTCCTGTTCTCTTCCCCCGTTGTCTCCTACTCTACCAACCTACCGTAGCGGTTGAGCTACTCGTACTCAAACTCGTTTGAGACCGTCTGTCACTTCCCGTTCCTTCGGACCATACGACGTCAAGTACTCCAACGTTTCTCAACCTGTCCTGAATCACTGGTTTGTTGTCGTCACTAGTCTTCGTCTTATTTAGAACCTTACCTTTTCACGTTCAAACCGATCTCTCAACCCTCCACAAGGACCGAAGTCAGGTATTGACGGACACTGGAGAGTAATAACGGACTGAGTAAAAACGGGACCACCCCTCCGGGGTTGGGTCCTCTCGAAATCGAGGATCACTTGACTATAGACTTCGACCCGTAGGACCGATGGGGAAAGGTCCGAGTTTTCGGGTTCTTTGGAAGTAGGACTAACCCACCTCCGGTAGGTGAACGTTTCTTCGTCGTTGTTCCTCGAGTGTTATGATTTACTGACATTTCAGTCATGGATGACCGGAGTCGGATCGATATTTCAGGAGACGACTGATAAAAACATCCTTGTCTCACTCAGGTCTTTCGTTGGTTTACGAGTAGAAACACCCCAACCCTAAACTTGTGAACCCTCTACGACCCAGTCACTTCCACCCGTTTCGAATCTTGACGTAGCCAGGAGTCACCTTCCCCCTCCCCCACGGTTCCTGGGCTTCCTTCCACCTCTTTATTCTACTACGACAGGACTTTACGTCGGTTCTCTTTGACACATCCACCCTTTTCGTCCGGCTGTTACCATGTAAAGGTAGTTTACACTACTACAATTTTTTATCAGATAACTAATCTTTTTGTTTCAATTGAAACGAATAGACTCATAACAGACAGACAGGAAGATCTTGTTTGGGAGGACTCCCGTCCTACCGTAGCAGAAACACGTGACATGCAGGAGATGTACTTTGGAACTTTCACTACATATCATGTCCGGGTGCTTACGATTAGTCGTTGACAAACCCAGTTTTTACAAATTAATTCTTAGGAAGACTAAAATCTTTTCTTTACACCAGGTGTATTGTACGGGTCATAATATATTGTAGAGGTCGACTTGGACCCAGTCGTAAGGTATTAACTTGTGTAAACTTGAGACATCGTTTTTTATACTTATAAGTACGATTCAATATATATCGGAGAGTATTCAAGTCCAGTCAAAACGGAGGTCAACTCAATGTCTTATAAACGTAAACAACTTTTAAATATAAAGAAAAACATGGACCCCGAACTGTAGTGTCAGTGGGTTAATGAAAAAAAAATTAAGTTCATATCAACCAAACGTCACGACACGGTTGGAGACGACATGTACATGTCTTTTCACTGAGTCAAAATGTGTGTATACGTGAAAAAAAATTATAAGAAGAGACAACACCAAATAGGGTCCTCTAACCTATACGAAGGGACATGATATGTCATCGTGGAACAACGAATACGTAAGATTCGTAGATCGTTGGGGTTTACGGGTCACAAAAAACCAAAAAAAAAACGAACAAACAAAAAATTCCTCATTACTTAGGTAACAAGGACATTACCCAATCTTACACTCCAATCCCAGTCTCATCTTACACAACTGAGGATGTTTAGGAAGGAGGTCGTTGTTCCTTAGAAAGACTAATCTGTGGTAAACATAGAGAAGTGCGAACGGGTGGAGGGGTAGTAACGATTCGAGACCGTACTACATGCTAATCCAGAAACAATACAGACTGTACTATACACCATCGTCGTCGTAATAAAACAATTGGTCTCTTGTTTCTTTTTCATCTCAAATGCAGAACAAGTCTAAAAGAAAACGAAAGACGAAAGTGTGTATATAGAAGACAGTTATCTGAAGAGACGAAGAACGACAAATTTTCGAGACTAAACTCCCCCAATTTTATTCCTTCTACTTTCGTTCCTTTTTACTTTCTTCGCAGAATATGAAATTCGTCCTTAAAGACAGAGGAGACTATAGACAAAACGGAGAGGAGGTAAGTTGACTTGGTGATTTATCTTGGTTTACCTTATTGATCAGTTATTTTTACGACACACCGTCGACTAAAGTGTGTTTCCGGGAACACACCCCGGAAACTTGCAGGGAGTGATAAATAAATTATTTTTACTTGTTGTGATGTAACATAAACATTACTATCAAACTGTCGACAGGGTAGTAGTAAAGATGTTAGTCACTAAGTTAAAATTTCCTTAAGAGTGCGAGTCCTTTTTAGTGACAATGTTCTAAAGTAAACAAAGACTTAAAGGAATCCAATGTCGGGTATGCAAAACACTCATTAGACCTGGGTGTCTCTACGACGACTTGAATCCCGAAAATCGGTATTACTAAAAGACACTAGTAGTCTTTCCGACCTACCTCCTCTACCGTGTGTCGGTTGGTTTGGATCACCACCACAAGGGTACACCTTATTAACCAAGAGGAGTGACCCGAAGGTGGAACTTTTTCTCTTTACCCTGGTACTAAGATCTCGTACGGGTTGTTTGGTCGAATGGTCCTGATGCACAAGGAACAGCGGTCACCGTACCGAAACGAAACGACACGTTAGGTTATTCTGTCACACAAGGGGAATTAATGAATGTGTGTGTGTGTCCGTGTGTGTTTGTGTGTATGTCGCAAATGAGGGACCTAACCAGTTCCCGAGACGTCTTTCGTCTCATTTTCTGTATTGTGTCGTTTCGGTGACACCAAACGTAGTCCTACGAAGACTCGTACGTATTACGTCGGCTGATGGACAGGAGGTCTACACTGGGTCTATTTTGAGTGAAGATTCGGGTACCCGAACACAAGACTCGAGTATGAGTTCCGGAACACAAGATGTAATCTAAAGGATCTCAAACGAAAGGGTCAACTCTGACGGTCACTTCACACAGACGGGTTCTGGTCCACAAATTAGTCTGTCGGTCAAACCACAGTCTCCTTCTGACTGACATATAATACCCGGACCTGAGAACCGACGACACTCCCATGAAAGATGGACGGTACTCCTACTTCCCGGATTTGTCGGGAGTCCACGTTGTGGACTCTTACGGTGTCGTTAATGTTCATCTTTACTTGGCTATACAAATCAAAACTCCTACTTTAGTATCATGACGAACACACAGGAAAGGGTCGTCTCAACACAGTGACTCAAACGTTTTCTACTTTTTATAAAGGTCGCTTTCTCTTCGTGTAACTGGTTTCCCGATGCGAACGTTTTGTGTTGGAAAGTGGGTGGGATGTACCAACGATGTCTCACTAGATCGCGTACCTTGTTTTGAGACGTCCCAACAAAAAGAAGTAACCACAGGCATTAACCAGATCCCGACTTTCAGTAGACACGAGTTAAGTATTAACTTCCATGATCAAAAGGTCGACGTCTTACGCGTCATTACTTGTCTCCCACGACTCGAGACTATTATTTTTAGGTCATCCAGACTGTCCCCAAGTTTTCAGACAGAAAATAGTTCGTGGGGGTCCATTCTACTATGACTATGTACTCCAATGATCCGGTACGAAACTCCTTAGTAATAAAATTTCGATCGAACTGAAAAAAAAAAAAAAAATTGATTCAGTAGAAGATACTTTATAAATGGGACTTAAGGAGGGACGACAGACCATACCGAGTCGGGGAATTACTGAAAGGAGGGTTAGAGTCAATGGACAAGTGTCCACGGGATATTTTTATAGATATAAATCGTAGTCACCTAAAAAGATTCGAGGGGAACGAACGAGGACATACGTACAATAGAACACGACTGGAAAGCGAACCTTAGCTTAAACGAGATGAGAATGAGGATCCCTGGACTATGAGTCTGGAGACAGGACGAAGGACCGTAGATGGTAGTAAGAACAGTCAGAGTCTTTGGAAGTCTGAAAAGGGCAGGAAAGGGTCCTCGGGTCAGACCGAGGACCATCGGATTTTCTCATTGTAGGAAAAAGTTTCTCTCTTAAAATCCCTGTAGACCCCTGAAACCAAAAAGGTCACCAGTACATACTTACACTCTCAACCTGTCACTTCTTTCGACTCACGGTTTCTTAACTACGAAAACTTGACACCACAACCTCTTCTGAGAACTCTTAGGGAACCTGATGTTCCTCCAGGTCGGTCAGATAGGATTTTCTCTGGTCAGGACCCACAAGTAACCTCCCTGACTACGATTTCGACTTTGAGGTTATGAAACCGGTGGACTACGCTTCTCAACTGAGTAACCTTTTCTGGGATTACGACTCTTCCTAACTCCCGTCCTCCTCTTCCCCTGTTGTCCCCTACTCTACAGACCTACCGTAGTGATTGAGCTACCTGTACCCAAACCCATCTGAGACCCTCAACCACTACCTGTCCCTCCGGACCGCACGACGCTAAGTACCCCAGCGTTTCTCAACCTGTGCTGACTCGCTGACTTGACTTGACTTGACCCCTAAAACCCCTGTCCTTACCCAGTTTAATTAAGTTTCTTATTTATCTTATCTCTCACTTTAGTAAATACAGGGGTTTGATGTAGATTTTATTCACTGTAGATCGATAATGAATTAGACGTCGAAACTCTATAGTCATTAAAATGAGTGTAGATTACCATCTCACAACAAAATAATGACAAAAAAATACATACATACACTTTCAGCGAGTCGCCACAGGTTGAGAAACGTTGGGGTACCAGACATCGGACGATCCGAGGAGATAGGTGTCCTAAAGGGTCCGTTCTTATGACCTCACACAACGGTAAGGGAAGAGGTCCCCTAGAAGACCTGGGTTCCTAGTTTGGGTCCAGAGGACATGACGTCCGTCTAAGAATTGGTAAACTCGATGAGAATCTTATAGTAAAATGAAAATCTACTTTTAGTCAAAACAAAGGTAATGTCTATATCACGTCAAAATCAGACACTAGACCTTTTTATGTAAATTATAATTTATTAGAGAAGATTAAATTTAAGATACTGAGACGTAGAGAAAGTCATCAGATTTTGAAACTTCTCATTGGGACCGTGATGTAAAATAAAGACCTTACGAACGTTCCTCCAATGTCCTTCTTCGACTGAATGTATGTAACCAAAACAGAGGGGCGTTTTTTTACCTAAGATTTTTCTTTTCTTAGTTTACGTTTTCCTCAAACTCTTAGTGACCGTCACAAAAAATCATTGACAATTTAGAAACTACTCGTTTTTCTCTCTTTCTAATCCTCATCGGACTAGAACTTGGATTTATTCAAAGACCAGTACTTTAGAGACCATCAAGTCTGCCACTTCTTAGACGGAAGTTACGTTCTCTGGGTCCAAGATAGGGACATAACCCTTCTAGGGGACCTCCTCCTTTACCGTTGGGTGAGGTCATAAGAATGGACCTCTTAGGGGTACCTGTCTCTTTGAAACGTCCGATGTCAGGTACCCCAGTGTCTCAGTCTGTACTGACTCGTTGATTGGGAAAGTTGAAAGAACTTTAGAAATGAGAAATGACTTTTAGGTCTGTAAGAGGAGAGAAACAACTTTGTACTTTCCTCCCAAAGAAATTGTATCTAGAAGAGAGAAAACACATTTTTATAGGGAAAATAAGACTTTGTCCAGGTCCTGTCAAAGACACCTTATCTGAAACCCTAGTACCCACCATATGATCTTCATTGGATCACTGGCCAACCGTTAATCAACGGTTCCTCTCCTCTTGGGTCTTTTAGTCTTACATATCCATAGTCGTAAACGTGATTTTAGGGGTTCGACCCTGACTCTAATCCCTAGACCTTAGAAACTTCAATATAGACTCGAAGACCGGTGGTCAGACGAAGGGGACAGGAAAAATTGGAACTAAAAAATCTTAAGGACCTTCGTACTTTCCAGTAATGGAAGACGAGGAGAATCTCTAGGGATTTTTGTCACAGTCGAGTAAAGAGATTGAAGAGGTTCCGTCGTCCCGTGGTCACACTGAAAAGTGAATAAACATTAGGGTTTTACTTTTGTAGTAAGGGTTATCCGACAGTAAATTTATTCTACTCTAAGTAATGTATATTTCGGTACTTTACTTTTCTGTGAACGACGAACCTTCCTTTCGATACTGTTTTGATCCGTCGTATAAGTTTTCGTCTCTGTAGTGAAACGACTGTTTCAAGGTAGATCAGTTTCGATACTAAATAGGTCATCAGGACATGTTTACACTCTCAACCTGGTATTTTCTTCCGACTCTTGACTTCTTAGCTACCAAAGTTTAACACCACGACTTCTTACGAGAATTCTCAGGAAACCTGTCGTTCCTATAGTTTGGTCAGTTAGGATTTCCCCTAGTTAGGATTTACAAGTGATCTTCCTGACCACGACTTCGACTTCGAGGTTATGAAACCGGTAGACTACACTTCTCGACTGAGTTACTTTTGTTGTGACTACGACCCTTTATGACTCCCGTCCTTCCCTTCTCCTACTGTCTAATACTCTACCAACCTACCGTAGTGGTTGAGTCACCTGAACTTAAACTCGTTTGAGTCCATCTGTCACTTCCTGTCCCTTCGGACCACACGACGTCAGGTACCCCAGTGTTTCTCAGTCTGTGTTGAATCACTGACTTGTTGTTGTTGTTACCGTTTTTACAACACACATAAACAACACCTATTTCAAAATGATGTCCCACCATCTAATCACCCCGAGGGACTCCTGCGGAGAAGAAACAGTTACACCACGTCGGGACCCACAAGAGTGTCAATCGAAGAACCTAAGTTGTTACTCACAAGAGTCCTCCCCAAGAAAATATGTCGAAATCAGGGACTGAAACTCTCTAGGTAGTAAAAGAAACACACCTAGGTAAAATATCAAAAGACAAGAACCGACGAATGGAGTGTTGGCAATCAGTACACGATTTTAAGGGAGAGATTCATAAAAGTGCGTTCTAAATCAATCAATCTAAAACGAGTTTTCTCTTTCAGATCTCCACTCACGTTTCGGTTACAACCAACTACAAGACGAGAATCCTTTACCTCTAGATCCTAGGCTTCCCAGACATAATCATCAAGAGTCTAAAATCACATGTTTTTTAGGGAACCTCTTGATTCAATTTTCTAAGTATCTACGGCCTAAAAAGTCCACATCAGTCGGACCTGACCCCAAAATTTTTTATTCGTACGGTACTAATGTTATGTCCACCAGGTTTCAGATTGCAACTCCACAGAGAAAAGGAGAACAAAAGACTCAACGAGGAAAGGGAGCGATCCGACTACTAGTACCGGTAAGCTGACGCATATGTCTTGTTGAATGATACTATTTACTTTTCCACTTGAACAGTCCAAACTTACCACTTACGTTTCAGAAAACCGCTTACGTCTCAGAACATATATTAGGAAGTTCGGTGACTTTTCAGTGAAACACGGATGTTGTGTGTCTTGTTCGAGTTCACTACGGAACGAGGCAGAAAGTAGACTCTTACAGTGAGAGTCCCACCAAATTGGGTCCGTGGAGTTGCAAACCCCTTTCATTTTGTTGAGAAATTGAATAAAAAAAAGAGTTTCTGATCATTGGGACTAAAATTTCGATAATTTCAATCCTATAGACAAAAAATATGGACCTAACGTTGAAAGATTTTAGAGGGGGAGTGAGAAACACTTTGGGTTATCAAGTACGAACTCCGTCACTTAAAGAAATCTACTTTTGACTTTACGGTCAGGGAAATACGCTTACAATTAAAGATCCGTCACTCGAACCAATTGGTTCTCTTTTATTTTTGAAATCTACTTTACACAATAAATATCACTTACGTTTCGTAGTAATAATAGTTAAGAATAATGTTTTATGTGTATTTTTTATAGGAAAAACAATAAATTTATACCGTACCTATGTAACTCTTTATCATGTCTACAATTAGGTGTCGGAGAGTCGACGTAGGACCTATTAGTAATAATACAAAATAAGAATAAACCTTAATGATCATTATCTGACATAAAGAGATACTTTAAGTTTAGTCCCTTGTGGTTACTTAACTCTACTAACTATAATATATATATATATATATATATGTGTGTGTGTATTAAAACCTTAACCTCGCTATCTTTATATAGAGAGAATCTTTTATTAGATGGGTCGAACTACGACAATCACTAGAACTACTCATTACAAACAGTGAATTGTTCTATGCGATTTTTAAGTATATTAAGAAACTCTAACTTAACGTGGCTGGGAACTGGTCATAGATTTAAACAAAACTTTTATTGATACAGTAACAACTTTTAGACTTTGCATTTATACATCTTAAACCTTATAGACTGAAATTTGGTACTCATAAATCTTTCTATGTTTAAACAAATGAAAATAAGGTACGAAAATAATACACAAGAAACTTTTTAAGACAAAAACAACAAACTTAGAGAGTAATCGTACTCTAACATATGTACCTGATTCCTCTCTACTACCACCACCATTATTTAAGTACTGTAAAAACTTACTCCTACAGTACACGTAGACATAAATACCCTTCTATAAGTACTGAAGGCCTCTTCCGTTACCGTGGGGTGAGGTCATGAGAACGGATCTTTTAGGGTACCTACCTCCTCGGACCACCCGACGTCAGGTACCCCAGCGATTCTCAGCCTGTGCTGACTCACTGAAGTGAAAGTGAACGGTGAAAGTACGTAATCTCTTCCTTTACCGTTGGGTGAGGTCACAAGAACGGACCTCCTAGGGTCCCTGTCCCCTCGGACCGCCCGACGGCAGATACCCCAGCGTCTCAGCCTGTGCTGACTTCACTGAATCGTCGTCGTCGTCGTAAGTACTGAAGAAGGAGTAGGATCGATCACATCTTCGTGACTGACTGAGGTCACCATATAAAGTATCTACTCTTCTAACTTCGTATCTCCCTGATCCACTAGGAGGCATCAAGTATCTCAATCGACTGTTTTCCGTAACTTAGAACCAAGGATCAGAAAGACTTAGGTATAAGACGAACAAGAGAGTTGTTCCAGTCTCCGACAGGGATTAGGAGATTTTATTTTATGGTAAGTCAAACTAAAAGAACTCAGGAATTAAAAAGAAGATAGGATTGGAGTTGTACGCTTCAAAATTTCGGACCTAAATTTCGTAATTTTCTTCAGTGGAATAGTACAAAGTGGATCTACGGGTTGAGACGAAAGATGAAAAAGGAGTCAGGACCAAGTGGACTTACTTAAGTCAGAGTAGGATAGTGGATAGTTGTCCTCCGACCAATAATTCCAGAAGGTCCTAGTGTCAACATTAAGTGTAGGTAGGTTTATTAGTGTATATTCCCCTTTTGCCTAACGGTCGATATCCCACGATAAGTCATAGTGAATGTAGTATCGGTGACCGAGAAGACAGAGTTTTAAACAATCCGTCACGAATTCAGTCGACCGATTTGTAATTTTTCACTTTTTATGAAGTCTATCTCGTTAGGAATACCTGGTACAAACTACAAATTCGATCACATCAACTATGGTGCTTTGTTCGTCTTTACCTATTCTATGTCGGTACGACAGGTCCTCGAATGTCGAGTTTCTTCCCCTTTCTTTCTAGGTTTACGTACATTATGTGTTTCTACACAGGTGTCTCTCTATATTAAATATTTAGTATACCAATTTCCTTCTGGACTCCCAGATTTTTTTGGAAGATCCCTTTTTCTTTACTCTAACATTTCTTACTTTCGGTGAAAGGACCATACCCATCACAACGACTTTGAGACAAATAGTCACGTCTTATCCTTGTATCTCTGATTCATGTGACGACGAAGAGTAATAATGATATAGATGTTATACTAACAAACGAAAGTTCATACTATAGGGGAATTGTCTCGTCTCTACAAAATTGAAACACTGTAATCTGTCCGAAGATCCCACTGTCTTCGTGCTTTCCGTCCATCCTCCGTGTTTTACACTCAAAATTACAAAACGGGCCGGTTTCGTCGGGGTTGTCCGATTACGGAAGTTTCAACACACTGGGAGGAACGGGTGGCCTCCCCATCACTCCTCAGAGTATCACAAGTTCGTTGTCCCACACTAGTTGAGTACCTGCTAGGACCCTAACCAACCGTAGTTCCACTTCAAAGTTCGTAGTAGTTGAAAGACTAAACTACGTCAGATCCCAGAAACAAAAAATCAAAGGTAGATCATCCCCAGACGAAGTATATTTTTGTTGAACCTTACTCACAGTCCAGAAATAGATATAGAAATTCCTTTGACCTTCAAGTCACTGAGACAACACGTCGTCGACATATCAGACCTAATAATGATCAAGGGGTCTGGTTGTCGATAAGAGAAAGATATAGAAGTGCAAAGAGTTAGTAATTGACAACTCAGTACACACACGTACGTACGATTCAGTGAAGTCAACATAGACTAAGAAATGATGGGATACTTAATATTTACCGGTCCGAGGAGACAGGTGCCCTAAAGGATCCGTTCTTATGACCTCACCCAACGGTACGGGGTGAAGTCCCCTAGAAGGACTGGGTCCTTAGTTTGGGTACAGACAACGTAGAGGACGTGACCGTCCGTTTCTACCTTGACCACTTATTTGTTGAGCGGAAAGTTTCGTCTTTTACGTTCTCTACACCCAAACCAGGGACCTAACCCTTCTAGGGGACCTTTTCCCTTACCGTTGGGTGAGGTTACAAGAACGGACCCTTTAGGGTACCTGTCTCCTCGGACCGCACGATGTCGGGTACCCGTACTGATTTGTACTTACGTGTGTCCGAGAAAGAAGTCTTCTGTTCCTGTGTCCCGGAACACGTTCCAAAGTCACTACTCCACACAAAACTGGTTATAAATAATCCACAAACGAGATCTTCATATACGTGTGATGTAACAATGAAGTTTAGAACAAACAACTAATAAGGTAAGAAACTTGAAACGTCGAGGTACTGCTATTTAAACACGTAGAACGTAGACAATAACTCTTAAATCTTTAAGTATGGAGTAAACATAATTATATGAGTTCTGAGAAACTTCAACTTTATCTGATCAGACCGACATTGACTTGAACGTATGACTCAGTCAGGGTCGACACTCTATACATGTGTTCACGGGGGTACATAATCAAGTATTGTCCAATTTTTTTTTTTTGGTGATAAGTAAATGGTTCGTATCAAACTCGTAGTACTGAGATCGAATAAGAAATAAATGGATGTATACGTTAAAGACTTTCAAAATATGTATAAAATCGTCACTACGAAGAGTAATAATTACATGAATGCTTTAGTAATAACGAATGAAGGTTGATACAATAGGGTAATGTCTCCTCTTTGTAAAATTGAAACACTGTAATCTGTCGGAAGGTCCTACTGTCGGCGTGTTTTCCGTACATCCTCCGTGTTTTACACTTGTTTTAGTCTCCGACCGGATTCCAGTCTATCTTGTCATTCTTCACCTCTTCTCTTTTCCCTTACGGTTCGGTAAAACCAAGACCTTAAATAACCATTTTATTCAGTAGTCATACTTTATACTCTCAGGTATAATGACGAAGTATTAAGTGTCACTAATGAGAAGTAATCCTTTACAGTAGGTCTCCGACCTGACTTAGACAACACATAATGATAAAAAACAAACAAATGGAGAAAATAAAAATAAAACAACAATAAAGGACATTAAGAGGGATAGTCCTTATACAAGTAAAACCCTGTAAAAGAAAAGAGTAAAGTCTACTGATGTGTGACGTACCAGGTTAAAAGTAAGTTCTTGGTTCAGTACATTACAAGGGAAACCTGAGACTCCTCTTTTTTCACTTCGAGTCAACACTTCAATTTCCCTTAGGTTTTGGAGTGTAGTCCAAACAACTGAATTTTCGTACACAAAAGTACGTATGTGAAAGATAATCATTTTGGTTGTTTACGAATACCTCACGACGAATGTATTTCTCGGAAATCTGTCTGTAGTAACCTATAGGACTCTACGATTTTTCTACGAGTATAAGTACTTGTCAAATCATGGGTTGAAACAAAGACTGTTATGATCTTTAATTTATAGGGCTAACTGGTAAAGTGACTTTTGGAATTATAATGAATTGTATAAAAAAATTTTGTAAAAAATTTTTACGTAGTTATTTGACCGTCCTTTCATTCCTTACAAATCATTTACTAGACCTTGGGTTTCTTCGTTTGACTTGTGATTTTAGTACAAACTGGAACTACTTGATACACTTAACATCGAAACCTAAAACATCAAAGTGTCCCCTGATCCCAGTGTTGTGTTCCGGATCGGAGTTGGTTGACCTCTTAGATTGTACTCTTTTGGAAGGTCTTATATGAACCTTAAGTTCCCTATATTAGTATACCACTTATATTTTCTTCATCGGAACGGAGGGTTTCCTGACTTTTCGTTTTCATTAGTGAATAAACTTTGGAACCGTGATGTACTAAAATCATTGTCTACTTCGTGTCTACTTTTCTCGTAATCATGTCACGTTCTATGTAGACTTCTTTAACAGACTTTCGTCGTCTATTTCTCCTCGTTTTACACTATCTCTTCTCTAATTCGTTTTTATAAGTGTATAGATTAGTCTTAAGGTGTTCCTTATTTTTTCTTTACTCCGTCTTCGTAATAAATTCCTCTTTTGATTCTTAAAGGGTTTCGATTAATTTGTAAGTTTAGATGTCTAAATCATTTGGATTAAATAACTGATACGGTTTCGGATACTGACACATCTAGTGTTATTTGACACCTTTTAAGACTTTCTCTACCCTTATGGTGTGGAGGACTGGACGGAGAACTCTTTAGACGTACGTCCAGTCCTTCGTTGTCAAGCTTGACCTGTACCTTGTTGTCTGACCAAGGTTTATCCTTTTCCTCATGCAGTTCCGACATGTAACAGTGGGACGAATAAATTGAAGATACGTCTCATGTAGTACTCTTTGCGACCTGACCTTCTTTGTGTTCGACCTTAGTTCTAACGGTCCTCTTTATAGTTATTGGAGTCTATACGTCTACTGTGGTGGGAATATCGTCTTTCACTTTTCCTTGATTTTTCGGAGAACTACTTTCACTTTCTCCTCTCACTTTTTCAACCGAAATCAAGTTGTAAGTCTTTTACTTATAGTACCGTAGACCAGGGTAGTGAAGTACCCTTTATCTACCCCTTTGTCACCTATGTCAAAGTCTGGAATAAAACCCCCCGAGGTTTTAGTGGTGTCTACCATTGACGTCGGTATTTTAATTTTCTGCGAATGAGGAACCTTCTTTTCAATACTGGTTGGATCTATCGTATAAGTTTTCGTCTCTGTAACGATACCAAAAAGGTCACCAGTACATACCTACACTCTCAACCTGACACTTCTTCCGACTTGCGGTTTCTCAACTACGTAAACTTGACACCACAACCTCTTTTGAGAACTCTCAGGGAACCTGACGTTCCTCTAGGTTGGTCAGGTAAAACTTCCTCTAGTCGGGACCCTAAAGAAACCTTCCTTACTACGATTTCGACTTTGAGATCATGAGACCGGTGGAGTACGCTCCTCAACTGAGTAACCTTTTCTGGGACTACGACCCTCCCTAACTCCCGTCCTCCTCTTCCCCTGCTGTCTCCTACTCTACCGACCTACCGTAGTGACTGAGCTACCTGCACTCAGACTCACTTGAGGCCCTCAACCACTACCTGTCCCTCCGGACCGCACGACGCTAAGTACCTCAGTGTTTCTCAGCCTGTACTGACTCGTTGACTTGATTTGACTTACCTAAAGTTCGTCACGTTTGTTTTTATTTCGGGATATACCTCAATAGTACCACTTTGTCTTTTATGAATTGAGCTTCCGTACTAACATTCGTATCCGGTGTCAACATTATGTCGATTGAAAGTTTCTCTACTGTTAATTTGGTCGTCGACTGAAGAGTTATCGTTGTTTTTTTCGTTTTCTCTTCTGTCTTAGAAGTTATACGACTCTCTTTAATTGATATTTTAAAAACATATCGTCTTTATGAAGAATATTTCTTCTTGTTTCATTTACTCAAAAATCCATCTGTCTTTGACTTCAAACTGAGGTCGTCTGGGACGGATTTCTTTTAAGACTTTCTATATGAAATTTGTCTTATTTTTATTAGGGTCCATCTGACGGAAATCTATACTCACTTACTATTCATTTCGTTTACCATTCCCAATCATAAAGGTGTATTTTTGGTTAACGTGATTTGTTGTTTTTATCATTTTCGTATGATAGAACACTTCTAATTTTCTCTTTTAAATTTTCAGTACTGTTATAATCTTTATTTAACTTTTCTATACATGACGTGTCACCTTAGACATACCAATTTTTTTACTTGATTTCAACCTAGGGATGGAGTATCGTATATGTTTCTAGTTAAGGTTCACTTATCTTCTAGTTGTACACTTTAAACCGTTTTACAAAGTTTCCTTTATCCCTACGTATAAATTCTGAAATCTCCCTTCTTTTTTTAAGTTAATATTGGTTTTTCTTGTTTAGTATCTTCTTTTATAAATTGAAGTGATTACAATTACGAGAACTTGACACCACAACCTCTTCTGAGAACTCTCAGGGAACCTGATGCTCCTCTAGGTTGGTCAGGTAAGATTTCCTCTAGTCGGGACCCTAAAGAAACCTTCCTTACTACGATTTCGACTTCGAGGTCCTGAAACCGGTGGATTACGCTTCTCAACTGAGTGACCTTTTCTGAGACTACGACCCTCCCTAACCTCCGTCCTCCTCTTCCCCTGTTGTCTCCTACTCTACCGACCTACCGTAGTGACTGAGCTACCTACGCTCAGACTTACTTGAGGCCCTCAACCATTACCTGTCCCTCCGGACCACACGACGTTAAGTACCCCAGCGTTTCTCAGCCTGTGCTGACTCGTTGATTTGACTCGACTTGACTTGACTTACAATTTTTAACGACAAGTCGTCTTATATGACCCTACTCATTTTAATATTCGAAGATTGACCCTCTTCTATAAACACTATGTATAATAAATGTTTCAGACTTGATAAATTTTCTTCCGTTACCGTGGGGTGAGGTCATGAGAACGGACCTTTTAGGGTACCTGTCTCCTCGGACCATCCGACGTCAGGTACCCCAGCGATTCTCAGCCTGTGTTGACTCGCTGAAGCGAAAGTTAAAAGTGAGTACGTAACCTCTTCCTTTACCGTTGGGTGAGATCATGAGAACGGATCGTTTAGGGTCCCTACCCTCTCGCACCACCCGACGACAGATACCCCGACGTGTCTCAGCCTGTGCTGACTTCGCTGAATCGTCGTCGTCTTGATAAATTTCTTAAGGATGTTTAGTTTTCCATTGTCTGTACATTGGATTAATTTTGTAATGGTTTTCTGAAGAATCTTTTCTGATAATTTATAGGTAATTTGTATGTTATTCTAATGGTGATCATTTACACGGGATACACACGAATCAGTCAGCACAGGCTGAGACGTTGGGGTACCTGACATTGAACGGTCCGAGAAACAGGTACCCTTAAAAGGTTCGTTCTTATGACCTCACACAACGGTACGGGAGGAGGAGGTCCCCTAGTAGGGTTTGGTTCCGAACTTGGGTCCAGAGGACGTAACGTCCGCTTAAGAAATGGGAAATGACAGACTCGGTGGTCCCTTATTTGTCGGGGGTAATTATTTATGTTTACATGTTTAATTTTGATTTTACTGTCTGAGAAAGTTTGAGTAGTCTAACTGTCTTTAATCGTTCTTGTTTAAATCGTATTCATTATATGACTTACATTGGACCGTACAAGTATGTTCCCTTGGGTCACTTCATCACTTTTACTTACTTGATCTCGGTGTTGTTGTGCTAGTATTCTTGTATTGAAACTCATTTGTCTCGTTTAGTGTTTTTTTATGTTTCTCATGTTAGGACATAAACAAGTCAAGGTTTCGTCCATTCTATCTCATCAACAAATTCCTATGACGACGACGACGACGATTCAGTGAAGTCAGCACAGGCTGAGATACGCTGGGGTCTCTGCCGTCGGGTGGTCCGAGGGGGTAGGGACCCTAAGAGGTCCTTCCTTGTGACCTCACCCAACGGTAAAGGAAGAGGTTACGTCCTTTCACTTTTCACTTTCACTTCAGTGAGTCAGCACAGGCTAAGAAGCGCTGGGGTACCTGACGTCGGATGGTCCGAGGAGGTAGGTACCCTAAAAGGTCCGTTCACATGACCTCACCCCACGGTAACGGAAGAGGCCAATTCCTATGATCGTATGTACTATTTTAGTATTTCTTTTAGTTTTCTTACTTTATCGTTTTTAAACCTCAATAGTGTGTGGTAAGTCTCCCTTTACTAACCTTACTTTTACCTTTATCCTCTGAAGTTTTCACTATTATAAGACAAAGAATCCCTAGAAATGACAGGACACTAAGAAACATTGAATGTACATAGAATATTTATATTAAAACAGGGATAAGAGTAAATTACTATATTTGGAATTCGATTATTAGTGATACATCATCATACACTTTTGGTTTTTTATATACCGTACACATAGTGTCAAATCCCCTTCTTCTCTAACCTTAGTAGGTTCTCAATATCTCCTTCTTAAACTCGACTCCATCTATGAAAAGTTTAATCTTCCTACCACCGTAATTGTATCATCTTTAATAAAATGTTAAATCAAACACACGGTCAAGTAAATAAGTAGTTTGTATCGTAATAAGAAACCTGGTAAAGTGATTAAAAAGTCCGACTTTAGATCAGGTACCTCAACTGAGTCCTTACTGGGACCGACTTAATACATCCTAAAGGTGTGTTCTAAGGAAGTACCATCAAGACGAAACTTGATCCCACATATAATCCTAAGATCTTTTATGTAGGAAATCCTTTCCACACATTTGGTGGTATAATTCGTCGACGTTACAAGGTCATGGTACGATCCAAACTTCTTAAGTTTCGACTTATTTGATGTACAAGTTCAACATACGAAACCACCACTCACGGATCTCTTCCTTCGCGTTCCAATTCACACTCTTTTTCTACAGGTCCAAGATCCCATCGCACTCCTTTCTTCCAGACGAAGTCCTTTCTCTCCCTCGTACAGTTATTTTCAAAGGGTCTTTTCCTATATGAATTGACTTAAATCCCGATTAGTAGAAAACAGTATTCCTACCTTTCTCCTTCATATAACATCTTTCTTTTTTTATAGGAGAGGTTATCTGGTATATTAATCCTACTTGTACATAAATAGTAGGTTTGGTCCTGTGAATACTCTCGTTTTCCGGTGACAATTATTAAAAGATCCTGTTATTCAAATATGGGTTTTGACGGGACCTGTGTAGTCTTATACATCAATAAGAGGGATATAATTCAACTTAAGTTTCGATATAGTTTATAAAAAAATTACGAATTACATCATTTTTATGTATTTATTTATTTACGTTCTCCTTTTCCAAGGATGTGTGTATTTACTACTATATTACCGGGGGTCAAAAATCATGTAGTGGTTCGCATTCAAGTTTACACTCGTTATTTACTTTTCTTTTAAACGTCGTCTTAAACCGTTCAACGACGAAACAAAGAGGGGTTTCACACTGGAAATTAATTGAGACGGAAACATTGTAACACAAAGATCTATATCCCCGAACGAAACAATAAATTTTGTTCGTCTCCTTGTCTTTGGATAATACAAAAATTTCTAACGACCCTTTGTGACTCTTCTTTTGAAAATTAGTGTACGTGATCCTTAACCAATGTCACATGAAAGAAAAGGAAATAATATGAAAGTCGTCAAAGAGTACTTTATTATCGAGTAACCATGGATCCTCGATTTTTTGAGGGAAAACAACTTCGTTTCTCGTTCTCTTTCTTACCTCTCTAGTCTATAAAAGTTGTAGAAAGAACGACTTGAAATAGACCCGAGTCCGACTGAAACTCCCCCTCTTTAAGTTCCACTAAAGAGGTACCTCCAGAAACGGTAATCCGAAAAGGGAGTTCGTGGGACTAACCGGAGAGAAGAAACACAAATAAGGGACTTGTCTCGGAATAGAAAAGTCAAAGGACGGGAAGTTAAAACTTTCCTAACTGAGTCTGGGTCTTTTTGAATCCTTCAAAACTGAACACGTGTGAACGGAACATAATTTCAAGGGACTCCTTTACACTGTAATGGATACCGAGAGTCGGAAGGAAAGGACAGTCTTTCCTACCAGTTCATGAGCTACCTTCATGAAACTGACACTTCAATCATAAGTCGAACCAAACGTCTGATATCTAAGGTCCAGTCTTTCCAGGAAGGGGAAGAATCGACGGTCAAACTTTGTCACTTGTTTCTTTTCCCCTACAAAACGATGTCATGTAGGGTATCTATCGAAGGGTGATTCTAGACTTTTACCATGGAAGGTCTCGAAGTGTCACAAACCAACACGTGTCTGGGAGGAGACTTCTCCCACCACAACACAACGGGGTTCACTACGTCTTTAGTCGAATACTCTGAGTGGGTAAACAGAACCGGGAACCCTTTTAGAGACACACGGTTTATTCGTATGGAGAGATACTGGTCAAGAATTTTCTGAGGAGTTTGTGACTTTTATTTAACACTTAAAAAGTTCTGACAAAGTCATACCTTATTATATTCCTTAAGTCACGTCAGGGTAAGTTGACCTTACTTATCACTGACGTAACGTTATTTTGAACCATATCCCGAAACATTTCCTCTGAGTCGACGTAAAGCGTCGTTCACGAAATAAAAGATTTATTACGCAACATGCATTTTCGCCCATTATTTCCTCTAATTACCTGAAAGATGTCTTGTAAATTCAACTCTACTGTACACATCTGTCTGGGCGTCTCCACAAGAGTAAGAGGGATGTTTCTGAAAAGATTTTTCTGAGTGCACCAGAGTAAGGGCTCAAGGTATGAGACGAACACCGAGTGTAATATAACGTTAAAGGAGAAACTTGAAAATCTAAACAGTACAATTTAACGAGGTGATAGTAAACTTCACTCTCAATACTATCTCTACACTGGTCGACTGAGTTTTTTATAGATCCCGTCCGTCAGTCGAGACCTCTAAGTACTCGTATATCTGGACGATCCTATATTGGACCGACAAGAGAAAAATAACGAATAATGAAAGAACAGACACAGTCTTGTGTCTTAATGACAGTTCGAATTCTTGTCAAAGTTAAAGATTATGGGTAAAAGAATATTTGTTTGTGTGTTTCTCAATACAAGGTAAAGAGCTAGTCCAGGTGGAAGGGGTCGGGCAAAGATATAAAAGCGAAAAGTTTCTGTGTCTGTACTTGTTTGTATGTGGACCCTTCCTGATCCCCGTCCTCCTCTTCCCCTGTTGTCTCCTACTCTACCGACCTACCGTAGTGACTGAGCTACCTGCGCTCAGACTCACTTGAGGTCCTCAACCACTACCTGTCCCTCCGGACCGCACGACTCTAAGTACCCCAGCGCTTCTCAGCCTGTGCTGACTCACTGACTTGACTTGACTATGACACCATCCGATCCTACGAAGTATTCAACATATGTGTGTGTCGATTTTATAGGTCGGTTCTTCATTTTATAAATCACTTTACGGTGTCGTAACGAACTCTTGAAACTCACAGTTCAAGATTCACTGACTGTCCTGAACTATGTCTGTTTGATAGACTTCACTTCCGTCTTACGGGCGGATTTGTTCATTCCTCTTAAGGCATCCTCCGACCCCCCTCGACACTAAATAGAACTGGTTCCTATGACTCCTTCTGAAGTAATCTTTTGCACACCAAATTCTAACGTCACACTCTCTGTAGAACCACCTTTTTTTCGTGAGTGGGATTGTACAAAAACAACTATTGGTCATAGGTTTTAGACTTTCATTGACTGGAAAGTAAAAAAGTAAATTTAGGAAAATGTGTTACGTGTGGTCGGACTCACGGGGTCTTACAATATTCTCCCACGTGTCACTCATATATACATATATCACTTTCACTTTTCACTTCAGCGAGTCAGTACAGACTGAGAAACGCTGGGGTGTCTGACATCGGATGGTCCGAGGAGGGAGGTAGTTCATGAGGTAGTTCATGAGTTCGTTCTCATGAACTATACATTCTCATACATATACGTACGTAAATTTATACCACAAAAAATAAACAACCAAACTTCCTTTATTTTACTGACTAAGAGTGAGAAATTAGGACAACAACGAAGACTAGTTAAAAGAAACACGAGATCAGAACGAAATAAAAATCAGGGGATCCCACTTACGAGGATCCTTTGACAACTACTATTAAGTCTATGAGACTGATACGACAAAAGCAATGGACTAAACCCAAATTGGCTTTTCAAGTAAACCCGAGAAGACATTCTACAATACTCTTTTGGGTTTACTTGAAAAACCAGTTCGGTTATAAAATACATCCTATCGCCCCTTCCTTCTCCCTTTTTTTGTTCTGTCAGTAACATAATATAATCAAACTTTCAAACATGTATAATTTTGTTGAATGACTTTCCGGGAAACGAATTTTATTCGAGAGACCTTACAATAACCGACAAATCATTTTTTCTTTCCTTTGTTTTTCATCTAAAACAATGATTTCAAAACGACAAATTTACACACTCAGGATGATTTTGATTAAATAACCCGGTCTGACACATGAGTCTAAACCTACTAGACTCATTTGTTTGTTCTTTTGGGAGAAACGCAGACAATGGATTACCGGACTAGATGTCAAATAACCCGACCAACTAACTACAAACTCACGGTCATCGATTCCTCTAGAAGTTTCACTATGTACCAATTCCGATCAAACCAAGGATTCTGTCGAGATTTAGTTATCTTAAGGAGACGAAACATCAGTCGGTAAAGTCAGTATAATTCCTGGTTCAGTTTCGTTTAGACGACGTTAAAGTAGTTTATGAGTCGGTTGATGGGCTTTCACCCCATAAGACAATAGAGATATCTGGATAATTTCTTACTGACGTTTGGTCTTTTTCTCGAAAATGACTCCTCACGATAAACTTCTACGAATATGTTCTACGATGCCTTTTAAAGGTTTTTTCTTTTTTCCTCACCTCACAGGCATCGTGACATTTATCAGCATTTTTGTCCACAATTTTAAAATTATAGTCAAATGGATTTTTCCTACACGAGTACAGTATTTGCAAACACAACTGTGGTAAAGATACATCTCGAAAAGATTAAAAAAAAATGGTACCAATTTTTTTTTCAGTGTGTACTATAAAGTACGATAAACATCGAAAAAATATATATAAAATCTGTTAAGTCTTTATAACAAATTACAATGTTTTGAAATAGATGACCGTAAAAATATGATATCCACCTTCAATTTGCCTTGTCTACAACTATAACCATACCTAAAGGCGATGTCACAACAACTTCCGTCGAACAACTAGTTATTGGGGTTATTTTGGGTTCTACGACCTTACATGGTCACGTATCGTTGTTTGAGCAAACCTTGTTAACAATCGTCTCTTCGTTTCGAAGTCAAACGAACATTCATCGTTAATATAGTATAACGTTTACACTGAAACTTAAAAACACGGTAACATGGTTAGTTGGAAATTTCGTCAAATAGAATTTCTAGTTTCTCTAAAGTTAAATAGTATAACCAGAAGAAATGGAAAACATTATAAACGTTTTATAGAAAAAACACCCTATTTACCATTTAGACTTACCCTTCTACATAAGAAGACTTGAATTTTCCCAACTCTATCAAACTGATATACTATTGAACCAATATAGTACGAGATATGTGTATTTAAGTGTATGTGAGTTTAAATATGTGTATTTCAAATGTATATGTTGTCCAATATGTGTGTGTGTAAAATTCCTCTCACACATATTCGTTCGTTACCTTGACGGTCATTGAATTATTAGTTACATGCTTTACTAAATCGGTGTTTCGAGTGTCGACCTTTTCTTTTGGAACCATCACATAATTAGGACATTAAGAGATCAAGAAAAAGAAGAAACTTTCTTTTCCCTGTAAAACTTTCGGTAATGTATTTGTTTTTCATCTCTGTTAGTTTCGAAATGGAAAAGGTAAAGACCAAATCTTGTAAGTTTTTGTTTAAACGGTAGAGAATTCTGATGACGGATTATTTTCAAACACTCGTATACCTTTTTATCACCTTAAATCTTTATCGTTCAACTTTCATTTTAGGTACCCGTCCTCGTCAATCATGTGTAAATTTTATCTACGGAATCTCCTACCGACAAGTCGACATAAAATTTCGTAAATACATAAACGAATACTAATATACAAAGGAACACATTTTAGGGTTGAGTATATCACCACGTAATTACAGTGTGCAAAGGATTAATGTTTTAGACAACCGTCATTGTGACATTTTATCAGAGTAATTATTTTAGAAGAACCCTTTGAGTTGTGGTTTATATGGATTATGGGTCACGAATTAGATAATAACGGTAAACTACCGTAAAAATAATTAACTCTTTATCAAAAGATTCATAATCCATATATACCTTGAGGTCCTAATAAAATAAAAAATTAAAGAAGACTCCATCAGAAGGTTTGTTAGATTCCACTAGTCTTTTTTTTTTCCTCCCATATAGACTAACTCACCATATCCTGGTTTCACAAATAAAGAGAACCAAATTGTGTTTAGATTATAAATATAAATTGTTCCTCTAAAAGAACATAAGTAAAATTTTTTACTAGTATTTGAGGATCTCATCCCTTTGGAGGCATAATTTAAAGAAAATAAAAACCTAAAGTGTCACATCCTTTAAAATTTTTTGTCATTGTTATTATCGTGGTCTTTTCTCTAATTGTATGGTTCTCGTTGAAAAGTAAAAAGATTAAATACTGTTAATTTTGTATTTAATGATTGAGAATTCCGAGAGGAAAACATTTTCAGGTATGAAAGATGATGGTTTTTATAACCTTTCTGTCTTAGAGTATAAGTCGATGTCAGTAAATTTGTCCCCGAAGGGTCCACCGTGTCATCATTTCTTAGGTGGACGGTTACGTCCTGTGTGTTCTCGACACCTAAGGTAGGGACCTACCTTTTCTAGGGGACCTTCTCTTTTATCGTTGGGTAAAGTCATAGGAACGGATTTTTTAAGGTACCTGTCTCCTCGTATCACCCGATATCAGGTACCCCGGTATTTCTCAGCCTACGTGTAAATTTATCCTGTCAAGTCGGTTTCATTTTCGAGAGAGTGAGTAAAACGTAAACTCACCGGACTCAAACCGTAGATGAGACGAAAGGGGTGAGAAGTACGGATTATAAGATGTTGGGAGTCTTAGGAACCAACTATTAGTAAGTCAAACTTTTGAAGACTTCTGTCTCTTGAAGAGACAAGTAATGTTTCGTAGGACTTGACATCAACGAGATCAACACGTTTTTGTGTTTTTGTTCAAGTTTATAGAGAAGGAACTTTAACTTCATCCATAAATTTAGAGAGTAGAATTAAAGACCATGAAATAGTAAAACCAATCCTAAGTTTAGACTTTTATACCAGTATGAGGGACAGGGTATAAATAAAAGAAGAGATCCATGAATTAGGTGTTGGTTAAAGAAGTGTTGTGTTAATGTGAGTTAATATATAGTTCGTCACTGGGAAATCTTTACATGAATTAAGATACGTACATAGAACTGGAAACGTCTCCTGTCACCCTTGTCATCATAGGATACTTTAATCGCAGAGAAAACCGCTTACCCTGACTGTTACTATGAGTGACCAAAACAAAAACAAAAATTTCAAGGTTAGAGTATAAAGTTGAAATAAAGTCTCCTAACTAAAAAGTACTTACCGATAATTAGATCTCGAGGGGTTAGTACAATAAAATAATGGATTTAAGTCTTATAATATAAATGAAGATAATATAAGTGGAAGACTCATCACTGGGAAACAAGGTAGTGTCAACTTTATCAAATTTTAGAAAAAAATTTTTTTAGACCGCATAACTAATAGGAAGAGCAAGTCGCATCGTCTTTTACACTATTCGCACACAGGTAAGTTTATTAACTATTTTTTACAACTGGACCTGTCCCGTCGGACGGTCATCTCTTACAGGTGATTTTACTCTAATTTAAATATTTAGTTATAGGAAGTGTATGAGAACAAGTCAATCGATGTTTAAATGGACTTGTACGATGTGAACATGGGCAAAGAGGATGAACAAGAATCTCACTACTCCTGGAAACGGACCACCTTTAGCTCTACATGACAAAGATGTGTAGGCGAATATGGACGAGAGACACGTAGAAGAGATCGAAAAGGGATTGGTAAATAGTATTTTGTCGGCCTCATTAGAAAATTTGTACATTTACTTTAGTAAGGTGAAAGGACGTAATGTGGAACATGACGTGAATCTTATTTAGAGTTTAAGTAATGGTATCAGAGTAAAAGTAAAGAACTTCTACTGTTTACCAGAAAACGTGGTCCCGGAACTATAAAAGTGAGAGGGACGGAATAAACGAAAAGGGGCCTAGGAAGTGTACGAGTGAAGGATACTAAAAGACAAGAGTTTACTCTATACTGGAGGGTTCTCTTTAAAAGGTATCGTGGTACAGAGTGGACTCGGAGGGTCCACTGCGACCATCATTTCTTGGGCGGACGACCACGTCTTTTACGTCTAAACTGGGGACCTAACTCTTCTAGGGGACCTCCTCCCGTACCGTTGGATGAGGTCATAAGAACGGACCTCTTAGGGTACCTGTCTCCTAGTATCGCTTGATGTCAGGTACCCCGACGTTTTCTCAGCCTGTCCTGACTTCGTTAAATCGTGCGTGCGCACAGATTAGATGAGGTCATGAGAACGTACCTTTTAGGGTACCTGTCTCCTCGGACCATCCGACGTCAGGTACCCCAGCGATTCTCAACCTGTGCTGATTCGCTGAAGTGAAAGTGAAAAGTGAAAGTACGTAACCGCTTCCTTTATCGTTGGGTGAGGTCATGAGAACGGACCTCTTAGGGTACGTGCCTCCTCGGACCATCCGACGTCAGGTACCCCAGCGATTCTCAGTCTGTGCTGACTCGCTGAAGTGAAAGTGAAAAGTAAAAGTACGTAACCTCTTCCTTTACCGTTGGGTGAAGTCACAAGAAAGGACCTCTTAGGGTCCCTGCCCCCTCGGACCACCCGACGGTAGATACCCCAGCGTGTCTCAGCCTGTGCTGACTTCGCTGAGTCTTCGTCGTCATCGTCGTACAAATTGGATCTGTGTCAGAGACTCTTTCGTCAAGGATCGTAAAGAAGGTCTTTTCCGTTACCGTAGGGTGAGGTCGTGAGAACGGGCCTTTTAGGGTACTTACCTCCTCGGACCACCCGACGTCAGGTACCCCAGCGTGTCTCAGCCTGTACTGACTTGTTGAAGTGAAAGTTAAAAGTGAACGTGCGTAACCTCTTCCTTTACCGTTGGGTGAGGTCACAAGAACGGACCTCTTAGGGTCCCTGCCTCCTCGGACCACCCGACGGGAGAGACCCCAGCGTGACTCAGCCTGTGCTGACTTCGCTGAATCGTCGTCGTCGCCGTCGTCGTAAAGAAGAGGACAGGAGACAGACAGAAGAACATCGGGAGATGAAAAGATGTATTGTCGTAGAAAAAGTTAGTAATCCTGAATGGTACTGTGCTTTGTTAAAACACATAAAGAAAAAAGAGAGGTAAGCTGAGGGAATTATATTAGATTCAAGACGACGACGACGACGATTCAATGAAGTCAGCACAGACTGAGACGCACTGGGGTATCTGTCGTCGGGTGGTCCGAGGGGACAGGGACCCTAAGAGGTACTGGGGAGACATAGAGGTCTCAGATCTTACTAAATATATATCCTTATTTCCTTAAGGAACTAGTTAATGGACAAGTTACTATGGTGTTTCTTTTATATACATATTTAAATAAACCCCCTACTATGTATAAAAAACATTTGAACGTGGGAAAGAGAACATCAGTGAAAGATCTCAGACAGTGGAACTAATAATTACATCAAACATCTAGAAAGAAAAGATAGGAAAAATTTAATTTTTTTTTAATTTACTGTAACTGAGAGAAGTTTTCAAGAAAAATTAACAAATCTTATTTTATAGATAAAAATTCACTGTACTCCATTTCATACTGTTAGTGTACAAAACTTACAATGACTTACAAACGAAAGAGGGGTTCGTAAAAGTATTAGTAACTCCCTTTTGTTTATAAAAGAAAACTAGTATGAATCACGTGTCATTATGTGTTCACTCTGATAAAGAAGTCAAAATTAATTTAATAAAATACCGACTTTACCTGGAATCACAAAAGGACTGAACATAGAAAAAATTTTTTTAACTTATAACTTTATTGGTGTAATGACAATAAATGTATTAATTATTCATATTCGGTTTCTTGTCGTCCAAATCAAGGATTAGACCCCGTGGAACAGGACACAGACGAAATCTAAGTGAAACTAAATATTCCCTTTTTTTGAGAAGTAGAAATAGATTATACAAGATGGAAGTTTAGAGTAAATATATGGAAGATATTAAAATAGACATACTGTGAGAATATTCCAACTATAGTAATGCCAAATAAAAATTTTATAATAGTACGACGAAAGTATCTGTCTTAAACCATTAGAGAACATAAGTCGTAAATTTTTTACTTAATTAAGTGTATTCGTTTTTAATATCAATTACCTCCACTACGGAGAGTCCTGGAGGTGAAAAGAATCAAGTTATAGAAGTCCTGTCTTTAGCAAGGAACTAATTTGTCCGTGTCGTGCTAACTACTCCACACCTGTAAAAGTACTCGCGTCTCACAACATTGAACCTCCTGTAAAACAAAAGGTAGGAGACGTTATAATTCGGTCCCCGTCGGTGAAGAGATAGACAGTGACTCGGACAAAGATTACCGTCTGATGGTTACGGGAAAGGTGGTAGATCAGGAACACAAAGTGGAACCCGATCGTTTGAAATAGCTAATCAAATGGTCCCAGAGAGGTCGTGGACCGTAAATCATTTGAACGTTATTATTGACAACTTATTTACTTATTCAATATTCCTAACCTACAATTTCAGTAGTCCGGTACACACCCTGTACTCAACTTGGTGAGACAAGTTCCTGAAAGACTACGAGGAAACCATCACGAAACCTCTACCTACGTTTATAAAGATGGAACTCGAACACATCTTCTGTCAATCATAGGATTAAGGTCTATTCCCATAAACCCCAGTCCTCCGGAATCGGATTATTTTTTCAAGTACGTGACTCGTGTAGTTTTTGCGGTGACTTCAACTAAACATAGGAGTTTTGGACCGGACTCTAATACGTATCAAAGTCATTTCACAAATCGTTGAAGGAAAGTCGAGAGGTGGAACGTTCCCCTTTTCGTTCAACCAACGAGAAATTAAGAATCCATCCGTTGACTTCGTCTTCTAGTCCGGTCCTGACCTTCCTTAAAGTCAAATAATAAAAAGTGACGAAGCACCACCCCTAAAAAAGTCCCCGACATAGATATATCTTACTTCACGAGGTCGAGGTGGTAGGAGTGGTGGGTGAAGCGTTGGTTCACACGTATACACAAGTTAACGTACTCATTACGGGTTGACAAACGTTGTGATACCCGACATCGGGTGGTCCGACGAGGTAGGTACCCCTAAGAAGTCCGTTCTTATGACCTCACCCAACGGTGTTAGTGAAGGTCCCCTAGAAGGGTCGGGTCCCTAGTTTGGGTGTAGAGAATACAGAGGACGTAACGGTCCACCCAAGAAATGGTGATCGTGGTGGTATGGTCGGGTTTAGACGAACTCTTAGTGGAACGTGTCAATCAGTTGTCCCGTTAAAACAAGAGACTGTATATCTATACCTAAAATTTTCATTATGTGTGAATGTCCGAATGTTTTATAGGTTCAGTGATAAAATTTTGAACATCTACAGCCGAACTCTTTGACTCTATGAGAAAACGGATTCAAATTTATCTCACGTTACAACAGGTAACGGGGGAAGGTGAAACACACAAAATATGACGACGATCTTGACTCTGAAGAGTAGGTGATGAAGAAAAAATCCTAACAATATTTCTAATTTAAAATTCGGTACTCTTATTAAGGATCATTTTCGTGTCTTACTAAGGATTGTACTTTTTTACTACTTTATCGACGGAGATACAAAAAGTAGACAGAAAAGAAGAGAAAGGGGATAAAAGGTGAAGAAAAGACAGAAAATTTTTATTCTTATTGTTGATTGGAAATAATTCTCCAATCCATATACTCTATTCTTGTGTTCAGGACTCCAGTCTCATGGAGCCAACTTTAACAAATAAGATATTGGGACACTGGACCCTGTCGCAGGAAGAGAGACGGAGTCAAAGAAATAGGCATTTTACCTCATTCTAGTACCGTAAGTCGGGGTAATGAAGTACCGTCTACCTTCCCCTTTTCCACCTGCATCACTGTCTAAAGGAGAAGAACTCGAGATTTTTAGCGACGTCTGTACTTAAGTCTTCTGCTAACGAAGAACCGTCCTTTCGATACTGAGTGGATCTGTCACACAACTTTTCGTCTCTCTAATGAAACGACTGTTTCCAGACATATCAGTTCTGATACCAGAAGGGTCACCAGTACATTCTAACACTTTCGACCTGGCATATCTTCCGTCTCACGATTTCTTAACTACGGAAGTTTGACACCAGGACCTCTTTTGAGAACTCTCAGGGAACCTGACGTTCTAGTTTGGTCAGTTAGAATTCCCTTTAGTCGGGACTTATGAGAAACCTTCCTGACTACGACTTCGAATTCGAGGTCATAAAACCAGTAGACTACGTTTGTCGGTTGAGTAACCTCTTCAGGGACTACGACCCTTTCTAACTCCCGTCTTTCTTTTCTCTCGCAGTCTCCTACTTTACCGACCTTCGTTATCGGACTTGAACCCGTTTAAAGTCCTCTACCACTCTTTGTCCTTTCGGATCACAGGACGTCAAGTACCCCAACGTTTCTCAGCCTGTACTGATCCGCTGCCCTTATTGTTGTTTTATGAGGATCTAACAACAGATCGTGTGTAATTATTTACAATCGACAATAATAAAAAATAATACTAAATTAATGAGGTGCAGTCTCTAATACGATTCGTGAAACCTTCGTAGGTAAATCAAAAGTTGTATTGGACTTCTTCATATCCGTAATTAAAATAGAGTATCTAATTCTTAGACGTCTAATCACTTTACTCGATTGAAATTGGTTCCCACGTCACTTTCCCTCTCCTGGGTCCTAGTCTTAGACCGGTGGAATGAAAACCCGTCTATTGTCCACATCAAGGGGATACTGTCGATTTTGATGACAAAGAGTACCTTAAGTACAACTTTGATATCTACACTTACTAATCATTTTACAAAGAAAACATCTGTGTTTGAACTAAAGATTTATACAAATGTTGGAAAGTATCTGAAGTAATAATAAAACAAACAAAAATCAAAAAATTAATATCCGAAGGAACTACAACAGTATTACAACTAAATGGTAATTATAGATTTTGGTATTACACATATGGTGTTAATACGTATATAAACACTGAGATTAAAATTATATTAACCAAAGTCCAAGGTATTACTCTTATTAATTATTGTTATAAAGAAGAGATTTTCAATTATACGTTTAAAGGTTAAATAACGATCCAACATTTTGTAAGACTTATAACTACAAAATACTATTTATTCACACCCAACCGTTTGAAATGTAGGGGTTCGTTATTTACTGTATAATAGTATTTAAAAAAAGAAAATGAGGGTATAATAAGGAGCGGCTGTACTCTTTCTCTACATGAAATTTACATCTAATAATACTTCTCGAAGGTTCTCTGATTAGGTTATTGAGGTCTGAAATCGGACAGTCTGACTAACGAAGTATTTGTAACAAACCCCGGAACAAGGACCTTCTTCAAGTCGATAAAATGTTGTCAAACCTAGAAGTCTTGTTTTCTGAATACGATGAGTAGTAGAGGACGACCCCTACTGATATTAAGTATGTATTCATGGAGGTTTAACGACTACCATTTTAATTCAGTGAGTCGTTTTCAGTCAGGGGACGGACGACAGAACCGGTACCGTTCCACTACAAGAAAACTTCCTTCGCTACCTATATGACTTGAGACAACCATGGAATGTACTTCATCCTTTTCTGTGATCCAACCATGTGATAAGTTTGGGACGGATAGATGGAGGACTCGAACATAATACCCCTTCCTTTCTTTTCTCCCTTCCTTTCTTTTTTCCTTCCTACTTCTATTATATACTTTCTCTCAGAATCCACGTTTTTTGTGGGGTACAAGATGAAGATACTGGAGAGAGATATATACATATTCTATGTAGTTATTTCGTTAGGTAAGACTCTAACTAAAGTCAATTGAATAGTCAATACACCGTCAGTTACGAAAAATGCCACTTTTCTAGTGTAACTACTCGTCATCTACTAGTCTTTCGTAGTGGCTTTTTCTGAGAAGAACACCCCTGATATCACTCGGAACAGACTCAAAAGGAACTCATGGTAGAGTGTTAACATCGTTACTACCATTATTTCTAATTACACAATTTTAATCTCACAACATGACATGAACTGACTCCGAAAACCGTTGTCCCAAAAACTCGGAACTAGTAACACATAAGTGTCATTTAAAGTTTACAAGTAACGAAAATTATAGGTTATTAATCAAATAGAAAGTATCGGTTTCTTACTTTATACGTTAGTCTTGTTATTGACCCCAAAACTATCTACCGGTTTGGGTCCTGAATGAACTGACTAAAAATTAATCTTTCCTACGAATTTATCCGTTTGAAAACAAGACTCGTTATTTTACAACTACCTACTGACCTATTTATTAAACATTTATAAATCCAGTTAATTTAGAATTGATTCTTTATAAACCTACCGTTTCGACGATTGTATATAGTTACTTCCCGAAAATAAGAGGTAATTTTTTTTATTGTAAAAGAGTAAACTCATCAATCTTCTTAAGTTTGGTTTTAAACGACTCAAAGACTTTATGACAAAAATCATCCACGAAAGACGGTGAAATAACAAGTCAGTGACTCAGTACAGGTTGAGACGTTGGGGTACCCAACTCCGTGTGGTCCGAAGGGACAGGAAGTGGTTGAGGGTCTCAAACAAGTTTGAGTACGGTAATTCAGTCACTACGGTAGGTTGGTAAAGCAGGAGACAGCGTGGGCAGAGGAGGACGGGAGTTTGAAAGGGTCGTAGTACCAGAAATGGTTACCCAGTCGAGAAGTCTAATCCACCGGTTTCATGACCTTGCAGGCGTAGTCAGGAAGGTGACTTATAAGCCTCAACCAAAGGAAATTCTAACAAACGGTGGATGACATTATGATTTCTCTGTAATAACCACTGTCACGCACAGATAACTTTTAAAGCATTTTATTTGAAATATTGATCAGTCATGTACCCACACGACAACTAAGAATCACTACATCCGTCAATACTTAAAACTATATTTTTTATTAACTTTAAGTGTTCATATGTCGTAATGAGAGTAAACGAAAGAGGGAGAAGGTACTATGAGTCATTACATACGTTCAGTTCACTTTCACTTTCAGTGAGTCAGCACACGTTGAGAAACTCTGGGGTACCTGATATCTCAGGTATCTTAAGAGGTCCGGTTTTATGACCTCATCCATCGGAAAGAGAAGAGGTCCTCTAGAAGGACTGGGTCTTTATCTTGACCCCAGAGGACGTAACGCCCGTCTAAGAAGGGACTCGATAGTCCCTTCGAGAAGTCATTGCATCTCTATGATCAATTGGTTTAAACAAATAATATATGTGTTATTGAGTCAGGTTAAACCACAGACCCACTGTTTCTCATGATGGACGACAATGACGACGATTCAGCGAAGTCAGCACAGACTGAGACACGCTGGGGTATCTACCGTCGGGTGGTCCGAGACGGCGGGGTCCCTAAGAGGTCCTTTCTTGTGACCTCACCCAACGGTAAAGGAAGAGGTTACGTACTTTCACTTTTCACTTTCACTTCAGCGAGTCAACACAGGTTGAGAATCGCTGGGGTACCTGACGTCGGATGGTCCGAGGAGACAGGTACCCTAAAAGGTCCGTTCTCATGACCTCACCCAACAGTAACGGAAGAGACTCATCATGTACTCACTTAGTTACTTATGTCTCAAGAAAAAAAAAAAAAATTAAGTCTTCGTAAGATTCTTATAAACCAGTTAGTAGTTAATCCACAACGGTCTATTAACTTTCATCTTTGTCTTAACTTACCCTCCTCCACAGTTGTATCTCTTATCGTAGGGTAAGAAAAGGTTCTCAAACATACACTGTTTAATTCTAAGTTTAAGTTTTAGGTTAACTGGTGAACATCACCAAATTTTACCATTAAATGGTTTTCTACTCCGTCAGGATTCTACCGTCTCCTTATCCTACCCCTCTGGGGAAAGAGGGAGTGTTTAAGTAGTTTTCTTGTAAAGTTACGACTCGTTTGAGGTGTTTTGTTGAAGACTTACGACCGTCTCCTGTAGTCCGTGGGTCTTTTCGTCTAGTAACAGAATTTTTTGTCCATCCTTTTTTATATTTTCTACTTTTTTCTCTGTTTCCTCCACCCCTCTCTCGAGGTAGGACCCTTCCCTTAGGGTAGGACCCTTCCCTTAGATTTCTTCTCTCCAAAGGTTTGTGGTCCTTTGTGAGAGGGACGGCTCAGACACCGCTCGGAACCTTCGTGTCTCCCGTTGTATTGTCCTTCCTTTTTATTTATTTATTAATTTTGGTTGTCTAATGTTCGGGGGTCACCTTTTCGTCGTGTCTTCGGACGTAGGTGGTGATCGTTCACCTCCGTCCCGTCCCTCCTCGCCCTCCGCGTCCGACGTCACGAAGAATTCTTAGCCCGTCCTTGCGGGGTGTACATTGGTTTGGCTTGATTGAACCCGATCGTTGGGTCTGACACCCTATCGATGGTGACCTTTTCGAGCTTGTATTCTGTGGCGGTCCTGGCACGTGTCTTGTTTCCTGCCTTGCCTTTATCGGTCGACGTCTGGTAGGGGACGGTCCCTGTCCGTCGGTCTCGGCATTCCCGACCTTCCCCCGTTAGCGTCGGGGTCTCTCTGAAATGGATTGTTTGACTTTTGTCCGAAGAGACGATTCTGAAGACCCCCACGACCTGTCAGTGGTAGACGGAGTGTTCCCCGCGGTCGCCATGTGGGTCTTTTGACTCGTCGTCTCTGCCCTTTCCGCTATTCAGCGTCGTTGGTGTGAGTGGTGTGTGGACTCGATGAGCCTGGACCCTTCCCGTGTTTTGCGTCAGGGTTGACTTAGACGCGGAGACTCCCGATGGACTCACGGCTTGGACTCGCCGAATCTGGCCCCTCCACGTGCGTCGGATCCCGGCCGGAGTCTGCTAAGGGCCGCCTCGTTGTATCTCGGACTCACCAAACACGCGGCGCTCGTCCCCGTCCGGGTCGCCCCGACTCTGTGACGCACGTGTGCTGTCACAATAAACAAACGTCGTAGGGAGGGAGGGGTGTCGTGCTGACTTGTTCACTCGGATTTTTTTTTTTTTTTACAGGTGGTGGTGGGGGGTACAGTCCTGCCTTTAGTCTGTGACTTCTCTGGTCGTTTGTCTTCTTCAATTTGTCTCCCTTGGTGGAACCTTCACTGGGGTGTGACGGGTGTTGTGGTCTCTTTCAGTGTCTTTATGGAAATGATAAAAATGTTAGTAAGAAAAAAAAGAAAAAGAAAAAAAAAAAAACAACAAACAACTACAACAACTCACCAACAAAAAAGAAAAAAAGATTGAAAAATTTTAACAATTCAGGAGATAAAGAGGAAATTAAAAACAAAGATATTGGATGATAATGAAAAGTTTTTTTTTCTGGGATAAAAAATTTCGTTTACGGTATATATCAGATACACACCAACAACAACAACAAAAAATTATTAAGAACACCGAAAAAAAAAAGAAAAAGAAGAAGAAAAGAAATTATAACATAAAAACTTTTAGGTTGGAGATGAGATCTAAAAATTAGAAACGAAAAACCAAAAACAACAGTTAAGACATGTAAATTTTTGGGTTTGAAGTGATGGGTTAAAATGGACTCTCGCTCTAATGACCGAACTAGTGAGAGAGGAGGAAACCTGAGCGGAAAAAGAGGTGGTCCACCGGAGACAGAGAAGGGAGGGGGAAGAGAAGAGATGGGTTGAGACTTAGAGACACACAAGGTCTGTCACCTCTTGTGGATTCCTTGACCAATGACCGACCTAGACAGAGAGAGGAAAAGTAAAGCGAGAGAATAGGAGGACCGGTGGAGACAGATGAAGGAGGGAGAGGAGAAGGGACATATTGAGGCACTTATGGAGACTCGCCAGGTCTGACACCTCGCGTGTATTCCTTCACTAATGACCGATCGAACGCGAGAGGAGAAAACTAGGGTGGAGTAGAGTAAGGTCAGTGGAGATTGATGGGGGAGGGAGAAGAGAAGAGGTACATTGAGTCACTTGGAGAGACCCACAGGGAGTTACACCTCTTTGAACAGTAGAAATTGGATCTACAAAATAGTAGCCACGACATATCTACCTCTTCAGAACTCCGATGACATTTTTATTTTGACTTTCGGTCTTCGTCCTCCGAATTCAGGTCTAGGACTCTTGTAGTCTCTTGAGGACTTAGGTCCCTTGTAATTGGTTATCCTCGAGTAGTTTGCGGAGGTATGGATGTGACTTTGGTTCGTGGTGGGTTCCGGATTGTTCAAGGTCTCGTTCTATATGGTACGTTTAAGAGGTCGTTGTGTCCTTGTGTGGGGACTCGAAGTTATATGTCCGTCGAGTTTCAATGAGGTTTGGTAACTGCAGAGTATTGGGTAATGACCAGTGAGGTAACGTGAGGTCTCTCTTCTTTGGGTCGAGGTGGGTGGTCTTGAGGTTGTGTTCGGAGGGATTGGTTCTTTGGAACTGTTCGGTGACTATGTTGGGGTGGGTGTCACTCCTTCGAGGTATTATTTCTCTTGAGGTGTTTAAGGGTCTTATATCTTTCCGGTGGGGTTTGCGTCGTTATATTGGTTCTAATTCTCTGTCTCCTTATGAGTCGTCCATTTCCTTGTCCTCGTTACGGGTGGGTTGGTTTGGTTTCTCCTCCTCTATCCCTTAGATGGACTCTTTCTTAAGGTTTATAACTATCACTTTTACTAGGTTTTAAAACTTTAGTTTTACCTTAGTGTCTATTTATCGGACCTCTGTTCCTAACTCTTCTACGTTCTTTCCAAAGTGTTCCTGGATCTTCTTTATTTTTTCTCAGTTATATATTACTTATTACGTTATTTACTCTAGTTTTTGTGACACCTCCGTTGTTTATCATCTTATTGCCTCCGTCTTCTATCCTAATCACTTTATCTTCTATCTTACCATCTTTATTTACTTAGTCTCTCCTTTTTTCTTTTTGCTTACTTTTCTTTACTCCTGTTAGAGTCTTTGGAGGTCCTGTTATACTTTGCGAGGTTGTAAGCTTAATATCCTCAGGGTCTTCTTCTTCTGTTTTTCTTTCTGGTACTCTTTTAGGAACTCCTCTATTATCAACTTTTAAAGGGATTTTACCCCTTCCTTTATTAGTGGGTTCAGGTTCTTTGTGTCTCTCAATGTTT
This sequence comes from Capra ibex, assembly GCA_006410555.1. Lineage (NCBI taxonomy): Eukaryota > Metazoa > Chordata > Mammalia > Artiodactyla > Bovidae > Capra > Capra ibex. The sequence continues at coordinate 18,402,076 of SJYO01050590.1, read as the reverse complement.
ATCCTATTTGTGTTCCGTTTTATGGGGTTCTGTGTATAATTAGTTTAATTGTTTCTAGTTTGTGTTTCTTGTTTATAATTTTCGTCGTTCCCCTTTTGTTGTTTATTGTGTGTTCCCCTAAGGGTATTCCTATTGTCGACTAGAAAGTTATCTTTGAGAAGTCCGGTCCTCTCTTACCGTTCTGTAGGAATTTCACTACTTTCTTTTATTGGATGTCGGGTCTAATGACATGGGTCGTTCCTAGAGTAAGTTTATACTTCCTCTTTAGTTTTCGAAATGTCTGTTCGTTTTCGACTCTCTTAAGTCGTGGTGGTTTGGTCGAGAGGTTGTTTACGATTTCCTATAAGTTATCTGTCCTTTGTGTTTTTCCCACATATTTGGGCTTGGGTTTTGTTATTTCATTTACCGTTGCCCTAGTATGAATAGTTGTTAATGGAATTTGCATTTACCCAACTTACGGGGTTGGTTTTCCGTTTCTGACCGACTTACCTATGTTTTTATTCTGGGGATATATACGACGGATGTTCTCTGGGTGGAGTTTTGTTCCCTGTGTATGTCTGACTTTCACTTCCCGACCTTTTTCTATACAGTGTGTTTATCTCTGGTTTTCTTTCGTCCTCACCGTTATCAGTATAGTCTATTTTATCTGAAATTTTGTTTCCGACACCTTTCTCTGTTTCTTCCGGTGATGTATTACTAGTTTCATAGTTAGGTTCTTCTTCTATATTGTTAATATTTATATATACGTGTGTTGTATATTCGTGGTGTTATACATTCTGTTTACGATTGTTCATACTTTCCCTTGTAATTGTTATTGTGTTATTATCGCCCTCTGAAATTATGGGGTGAGTGTGGATACCTGTCTAGTTGATTTGTCTTTTAATTGTTTCTTTGTGTTTGAAATTTACTATGTTATCTGGTTAATCTGGATTAACTACAGATCTCCTATAAAGTGGGGTTTTGTTACTTAAAGTGGAAAAAGAGTTCACGAGTACCTTGGAAGAGGTCCTATCTAGTGTAGGACCCGGTATTTAGATTGGAACTATTTAAGTTTTTTTTTAACTTTAGTAAGGTTCGTAGAAAAGACTGGTATTACGTAATTCTAATCTAGAGTTAATGTCCTCTTTTTGATAATTTTTAAGGTTGTATACCTCTGACTTGTTGTGCGAAGACTATTGGTTGTTTAGTGTCTTCTTTGGTTTTTTCTTTAGTTTTATACGTATCTTTGTTTACTTTTACTTTTGTGTTGGGTTTTGGACACCCTGTGATATTTTCGTCACGATTCTCCTTTCAAGTATCGTTATGTCCCTATGGAGTTCTTTGTTCTTTTTTCAGTTTATTTATTGGATTTAGATGTGGATTTCGGTGATCTTTTCCTTCTTTCCCTCTTGGGGTCTCAATCATCTTCCTTTCTTTAGAAATTTTAATCCCGTCTTTATTTACGTTTTCTTTGTTTTCTCTGGTATCGTTTTTAGTTGTTTCGGTTTTCGACCAAGAAACTTTCCTATTTATTTTAACTGTTTGGTAATCGGTCTGAGTAGTTCTTCGTTTCTCTCTTTTTAGTTTAGTTATTTTAATCTTTACTTTTACCTCTCTAGTGTTGTCTGTTGTGTCTTTATGTTTCCTAGTATTCTCTGATGATAGTCGTTAATATACGGTTATTTTACCTGTTACACCTTCTTTACTTGTTTAAGAATCTTTTCATGTTGAAAGGTTTTGACTGGGTCCTTCTTTATCTTTTAGAGTTGTCTGGGTAGTGTTCGTGCTTTTAACTTCAACATTAGTCTTTAGAAGGTCGTTTGTTTTCGGGTCCAGGTCTACCGAAGTGTCGCCTTAAGATGGTTTTTAAAGCTTTTCTCGATTGTGGATAGGAAGAGTTTGAGAAGGTCTTTTAACGTATCCTTCTATTTGAAAGTTTGAGTAAAATACTCCGGTGGTAGTGGGATTACGGTTTTGGACTGTTTCTACGATGTTTTTTTCTTTTGATGTCCGGTTATAGTGACTACTTGGATCTACGTTTTTAGGAGTTGTTTTAAGATCGTTAGTCTTAGGTTGTTGTGTAATTTTTATAGTATGTGGTACTGGTTCACCCGAAATAGGGTCCCTACGTTCCTAAGAAGTTATAGACGTTTAGTTAGTCACATTAAGTGGTGTAATTGTTATACTAATAGAGTTATCTACGTCTCTTCCGGAAACTGTTTTCAGTTGTAGGTAAATACTATTTTTGAGAGGTCTTTCGTCCTTATCTTCCTTGTATGGAGTTGTATTATTTTCGATAGATAATGTTTGGGTGTCTTTTGTAATAGGAGTTACCACTTTTTAACTTTCGTAAAGGGGATTTCAGTCCTTGTTCTGATCCCACGGGTGAAAGTGGCGATGATAAGTTGTATCAAGACCTTCAAAACCGGTGTCGTTAGTCTCGTCTTTTTCTTTATTTTACTTAGGTTTAAGTTTTTCTTCTTCATTTTGAGAGTGACAAACGTCTACTGTACTAGGAGATGTATCTTTTGGGATTTCTGAGGTGGTCTTTTAATGATCTCGATTAGTTACTTATATCATTTCAACGTCCTATATTTTAGTTGTGTGTCTTTAGGGAACGTAAGGATATGTGCTTATTACTCTTTCATCTTTTTCTTTAATTCCTTTGTTAAGGTAAGTGGTAACGTTGCTTTTCTTATTTTATGAATCCTTATATAGATGGATTTCTTTGATTTTGGATATATATCTTCTGATATTTTGTGACTACTTTCTGTAGGTTTCTCCTGTGATTATCTACCTCTTTATATGGTACAAGTACCTAACCTTCTTAGTTATATCACTTTTACTCATATGATGGGTTTCGTTAGATGTCTAAGTTTCGTTAGGGATAGTTCGATGGTCGCCATAAAAAGTGTCTTGATCTTGTTTATTAAAGTGCTAAACATACCTTTATGTTTTTTGGAGCTTATCGGTTTCGTTAGAACTCTTTCTTCTTACCTTGACCTCCTTAGTTGGACGCACTGAAGTCCGAGATGATGTTTCGGTGTCAGTAGTTCTATCATACCATGACCGTGTTTCTGTCTTTATATCTAGTTACCTTGTTTTATCTTTCGGGTCTCTATTTAGGTGTGTGTATACCTGTGGAATAGAAACTGTTTCCTCCGTTCTTATATGTTACCTCATTTCTGTTAGAGAAATTGTTCACCACGACCCTTTTGACCAGTTGGTGAACATTTTCTTACTTTGATCTAGTGAAAGATTGTGGTGTGTGTTTTTATTTGAGTTTTACCTAATTTATAGATCTGTATTCTGGTCTTTGTTATTTTGAGGATTTCCTCTTGTATCCGTTTTGTGAGAGGTTGTATATAGTGTCGTCCTAGGAGATACTAGGTGGTGGGTCTTATGACCTTTATTTTCGTTTTTATTTGTTTACCCTAGATTAATTTCAATTTTCGAAGACGTGTTGTTTCCTTTGATATTCGTTCCACTTTTCTGTCGGAAGACTTACCCTCTTTTATTATCGTTTACTTCGTTGACTGTTTGTTGATTAGAGTTTTTATATGTTCGTTGAATACGTCGAGTTAAGGTCTTTTTATTTGCTGGGTTAGTTTTTTACCCGGTTTCTTGATTTATCTGTAAAGAGGTTTCTTCTGTATACCTACCGATTGTTTGTGTACTTTTCTACGAGTCGTAGTGAGTAATAATCTCTTTATGTTTAGTTCTGGTGTTACTCCATGGTGAAGTGTGGTCAGTCTTACCGACACTAGGTTTTCAGATGTTCGTTATTTACGACCTCTCCCACACCTCTTTTCCCTCGGGAGAACGTGACAACCACCCTTACGTTCGATCATGTCGGTGACACCTCTTATCACACCTCTGAGGAATTGTTTAACGTTTATCTTGACGGAATACTGGGTCGTTAGGGTGACGACCCGTATGTGTGGCTCCTTTGGTCTTATCTTTCTCTGTGNTGTACCTTTGTTGGATCTACAGGTAGTCGTCTACTTACCTATTCTTTCGACACCATGTATATGTGTTACCTTATAATAAGTCGGTAATTTTTCTTATGTAAACTTAGTCAAGATTACTCTACCTACTTTGACCTCGGCTAATATGTCTCACTTCATTCGGTCTTTCATTTTGTGGTTATGTCATATGACTGTGTATATATACCTTAAATCTTTCTACCATTACTACTGAGACATACGCTCTATCGTTTTCTCTGTGTCTACACATCTCGTCTGAAAACCTGAGACTCCCTCTCCCTCTCCCACCTTACTAAACCCTCTTACCGTAACTTTGTACATATTATAGTACACTCTTTGCTTAACGGTCAGATACAAACTACGTCCTATGTCCTACGAACCTCGACCACGAGCCCTTACTAGGTCTCTCTACTATACCCCACCCTCCACCCTCCCTCCAAGTACAAAACCTTGGGTACATGTGGACACCACCTAAGTACAGTTACATACCGTTTTGGTTATGTCATAACATTTCATTTTATTTCATTTTTATTTTTAATTTTTTTTATTTTCGTTTTCTTTACCATTAAATGGTTTTCTATTAAGTAGATCTTGAAAGTCACACTTCTGAAACAAGCGATTTTACCTTTTGTGAAACCTTTTGACGTAATATGACTCTTCGTTGTTTACGACTTACTTTTACTCTTACGTCAAACACCTTGCTTAACCTTTTACCCGGAAAATTCTATATGAATTTAATTCCTGGACCTCTAGTAGACCGTAATTCGTAAACTTGGAATTTAAGGTACCGTTCAAGGAAAACTCTCTGTTTTCTCTTCTGTGTCCTCTTCCGTGACACTAGTAGTCCGTCTCTGACCTCTCTTCGACGGAGCCGTGTGTCCTGACGGTTGGCGACAGTCTCCGATCTTCCCGAGTCCCCGGTAAGAGCAGATCTCGGAAGTGTCACTCGTGTCGGACTGGTATGGAAGACTACGAATCAACGAGTCAGCACGGGTCGAGAAACGCTGGGATACCTGACATCGGGCGGTCCGAGGAGACAGGTACTCCTAAGAGGTCCGTTCTTATGACCTCACTCAACGGTACGGGAGGAGGTCTCCTAGAAGGGTTGGGTCCCTCGCTTAGGTCCAGAGGGTGTAACAATCCGTCCAAGAAATGACAGACTCGGTGGGTCCTTCGGGTTCTTATGACCTCACCCATCGGATAAGGGAAGAAGTCCCCTAGAAGGATTGGGTTCTTAGTTTGGCCCCAGAGGACGTAACGTCTTCCTAAGAAAATGGTCGACTCGATGGTACCTTCGAGTGTAGAACCAAAGTCCGATTTTGGGAAGTCTTACTCTCTCTTATTCGAAGACATTAACATTCGTTGGTTTAAAAACCATTGAACTAATACAGGTATGATCCTTTAATCACTGGTCACATACCGTCCTAGAAATGGAAAAGAAAGGACTGGTGTAAATAGTTCCTTTTTAATTTTGGTGCATCCTCACTGTGACTTCAGTCCACGAAAACATTGAGTCGACATAGTCCTTCGTTTCATAACTCTCCCTATTGGAACTAATTTACACCCTATTAGTCCCGGTCAAAACACAGTACGAAACACAAAAGGAGACCCCTCATATTTTCCCCTAAAATTAGACATACATCATACTAGACTACTTTATGACTTTTTTACATCGACGTCTTCGAGTCTCGTCGTAAAAGAAAAGTGGTCGTATAAAGACGGAGAGAGGTCCTTATCGGAATATATCCGGAAAAGACTTTGTCCGTCCTTACCGAGTAAGAGGTATCTCATTCCTAAACTTCTAAGACTCATCAAGAAAAGAAACCGGGGATCTAGGAGAGAGACCTGAAGAAAAAAGATCCAGTAAAAGGGACTCAAACTGGAAAGAGTCCGTACGATTTCAGGAGCTTTGGCCGACAATGGTGCAACTTTCATAGACTGGCTGGACACAGACATTGTCAAAGTGATACCAGGGAGTACATAACAATACTAAGCACAATACTGTAAAGACTAACGTCTTCGGGGACACGCCAGTTCCCGACTACGGTGACAGAAGGGCGAGGCGTGGAAAGTGACTCACTCGAGATTTAGCCTTGTTCGGGGAACCGAGGATCGACTGCACATAAAATACGTGGTAGGACCGATAAAAAATGAAATATCGATATACACTAGGGACCTGTCTTGTTGACGGAATTTCAAGTCTCCAATTTAGTGTTTAAGTTTCTGTACTACTTTCCACACACACACAGGGAGGTGCATACGTACAGACACAAAAAGGTTCTTAATTTAATAAGACAATCTATAAAATGGTCTCTAATTTGAGACACGATTGGCCCAGACACTAAATAAGGACTATATACATAATCCTACATGTGATTAATGTTCATGTCGCAATTAGACGACGGTTTATAAACGTAACAAGATATAGTAATCGCAAAGTGTAAAAAACAAACAAAAGATATCGTAAAGGAAGAGGGAGTAGGGTTTAAGTTACAATATTATACTCGTTGGATAATCGAACTGAAACATTTTAAATTAATATAGAGTATCTGATAGAAAATTCATCGGTTTAAATACTCCCGCTCAATCATACTCTCTCAGTTGTTTACCTAAAAGAATGAAAATTAAGTTGTCAATGAAAGAGGATGACATAAGTTTACAATAGTGGATCTCTTATCCGTAAATACTTATTTATCCACGACTTATTCAGGAACACCTTATTTAATTTGACTTACTTATATACTTAGTCGGTCACATTCTTATTCTCTTTGTCTTTACGGAACCGGAAACGGTCGGATACTCCATGACAAAACAAGATTTTATCAGACAAAGGGACTTAACTCATGAAAAAATAAACAGAGATTTGTTATAAGTGATTTCACAACGGAAACTCAAAATAATGGTGAAAAGAAATCATTGTCAAAATAATTGAATACAGTGTATGGTATATTAAGTTGTCAAATTCTATATGCTAAATGAATTAAAAATCGTATAAGTTGTTTCAAACATATTGGAAATGGTGGTAGATCAAAGTTTCGGCAAAGTAACAGAATTTTTCTTAGGGACAAGAGTAATTATCAGTAAGGAGTAAGGTGGGTGGGGACTGTTGGTGACTAAATGAAAGATACTTACACGGGTAGGAGCTGTAAAGTAAACTCACCTTAAAACAATTTACACCGGAAACACTGAAAAAAGTAAATCGTACTACAATCGTTCCAAGTAGATACAACATCGTACATGAAGTAAAGAAAAATACCTGTTCATTATCCGGTGACATACCTTTATTATGGTAAAACACGTAAGTAGTCAACAACCTGTAAACCCAAAAGTGAAAACCCGACAAGACTCATTACATTATATTTATAAGTAAAAACCCAAAAAGTTCCACCTGTATACAAAAATAAAGAAAACTCATATAAGGATCCTCACCTTAACAATCCAGTTTACCATTACGATACAATTGTAAATTCGTTGACCGTTTGACAACATATTTAACAGAGTTAGTAAAATATTAGATGATTCTCATGTACTCCCAAGATTAGAGGTGTGTAGGAATAGTTGTGAAGAATAACAGTAAAAAATAACATCGACAGTATCACTCACACTTCATCATAGAACGATACCAAAATTAAAAGTAAAGGGACTACCGACAACTACAACTTGTTGAATAATACGTAATGTTGAATAATACGTAATATTGCAACGAAAACCTCTACACGAACGGACGATTCAGTGAAGTCAGCACAGACTGTGAAACGTTACCTGTGGATACCTGACATCGAACGGTCCGAGGAGACAGACACCCTAAGAGGTCCGTTCTTATGACCGCACCTCACCCAACGGTACGAAAGGAACTCTCCTAGAAGGTCTAGGTCCCTAGTTTGGGTTCAGAGGACACCGAGGACGTGACGTCCACTTAATAAATGACGACTAGGTGATCCCTTCGGACCAAAAACCTCTAGATATAAAGTCAAATCAAGTCAACGATTTCAACACAGGACGAGAAACGTTGGGGTACCCGAAGTGGTACGGTCCGAAGGGACAGATAGTGGTTGAGGGCCTCGAACGAGGTTGGGTACAGGTAGCTCAACCACTACGGTAGGTTGGTAGAGTAGGAGACAGCAGGTAGGGGAAGAGAAGGACGGAAGTTAGAAAGGGTCGTAGTCCCCGAAAGGTTACTCAGTCAAGAAGTGTAGTCCACCGGTTTCATAACCTCGAAGTCGAAGTCGTAGTCAGGAAGGTCACTTATAAGCCCTGACTAAAGGAAATCCTACCTGACCAACCTAGAGGAACGTCAGGTTCCCTGAGAGTTCTTAGAAGAGGTTGTGGTGTCAAGTTTTCGTAGTTAAAACACCGTAAGTCGAAAGAAATACCAGGTCGAGACTGTAGGTATGTACTGATGACCTTTTTGGTATCGAAACTGATCTACCCGGAAACAGTCGTTTCATTACAGAAACGAAAAATTATACAACAGATCCAACCAGTATCGAAAAGAAGGTTCCTGGTTCACAGAAAATTAAAGTACCGACGTCAGTGGTAGACGTCACTAAACCGCGGGTTCTTTTATTTCAGAGAGTGATAAAGGTAACAAAGGGGCAGATAAAGGGTATTTCATTACCCTGACCTACGGTACTAGAATCAACAAACTTACAACTCAAAATTCGGTCCAAAAATGAAAGGAGAAAGTGGAAGTTCTCCGAGAAATCAAGAAGTGAAAGACGGTATCCCACCACAGTAGACGTATAGACTCCAATAACTATAAAGAGTGCCGTTAAACTAAGGTCGAACGCATAGTAGGTCGGGTCGTAAAGGGTACTACATGAGACGTATATTCAATTTATTCGTGCCACTGTTATATGTCGGCACTGCTGAGGAAAGGGTTAAATCTTGGTCAGACAAAAAGGTGTAGGTCAAGATTGACAACGAAGAACTGGACGTATGTCTAAAGAGTCCTCCGTCCATTCCACCAGACTATAAAGGTAGAGAAATTCTTAAAAGGTGTCAAACAACACTAGGTGTGTCAAAGTTTAGAATACGAGTAAAAACTAACATAACAAACCACAAGGTAACAACATAATATTATAATGAATTAAGACCTATGTTTAAAGCATAGTCTATATACTAAAAGACAGAAAGTGAAAGAACTATTACAGTATACTTGGTGGTTTCAAAAGTAACACTACTCCAGTCAAATAGATAAAAACAAAACAAGAACCACAGTACGAGAACCATAGTATAGATTCTTAGGTCTGAGTGTTTTTTAATTAGAATACAAAAGATTATTTTTAAAATATCAAAATCGAGAATTCAAAACCTGATACTAGGTAAAAAAACCAAACAAAAGTTAACATCCTATTAACGAAATGTCAAAAAACAAAACAAAAAAAAAAAACCAAAGACGGGATGTCCTCGGACTTAGTAGATATATTAGATAAAACTCAATTCAAAACCTACATAACTTCAACCCTCAGGTTGAAGTAAGAAAAATTTACAAAATTTACATAAGAAGACGTACACATATAAGTAAACAGGTTTTTGACAATTACTTTTCTACTAAGAAAAGACAGTACTCTAGTTTCTTTGTACTACGCATATAACGTAATTGATATCTGAGGTAGGACGAAAGGGATATTCGTTTCGTATAACGGAAACCCTTTACAGTACACTTTAAATTATAGCTATTTAAGATCCTATAGATTAGAATTTATTGTAGTGTAACCTCGGAACTGTTGGATTAAATGACCAAGAGATTTAAATTCCTTCTTGAGTAAAAAAAAAAAAAATGAGGAGTCTCAGAGTCAAGACAAAAGGAGTTTGTTGGAGAGTATGTTCTTACAGACGTTAAAGAATTCTCGTTAGTCACAAAATGTCCGGTCCGTGTGAGGTTTAGGTATCTCTTTATTAGAAGAGATTCCGTAACTTCAGGATCCTATTGATAATTTATTCGTTGGTCTGGCAAATTGTAACCGATCGTGTAGAGGTGAAGATTGGGAAGGTTTTTGACTTCTCCATTAACCACACATAAACGTATACAATTTCCCAGGAAACACCAAAAAGAGTCTTGTTTCTTCTGAGAACTGGGTTCCAAATAAAACTTTACAGTCAAAAGGATAGTGGTGATCTCATGAACATTCATTAAAGAGTATTTAAAAGAATCTGGAAAGTTAGGGGAGTAACGGAAATATTATAAGAGACATAAATGGTGGTTGTCCGACACACTGGAACTTTTCAAAGGTGTAAAGAAGTTGGGGTCACAGGAGTAGATATCTTCCACGGATTACTATTATAAAATCTCAATACTTTTAATTTATACGGTCCCTTTACATGAAATATACAAATAGTTGTACGGAAGTGGACAAGTACATGTTTTACATGGATTCGTGTGTTTACGATACGAAAGAAAAATTTTTTTGAAAAGTACGGAAAAAATTATCAATAAATAAACCGACATAACTCAGAATCAACACCGTACACTCTAGATGGCAACACCAAGTGTCCGACAGATCAACACCAAATACTCGAGGTCTCACGTACCCGAATGACCAACATGACACACCCGAATCAACGGGGAACTGTACACCCTAGAATCAAGGGTCTGGTCACTAGCTTGGGTACGGGGGACGTAACGTTCTGTTTAAGAATTGGTGACCTGGTGGTCCCTTCGGGAAGAGACGACACAGAGGATCACGAGGTCATGAGACATTCACGGGACCATGATCGCACCAAAACAGACCCAGAGAGTGACCAATAACATGTGAGAGTTTTAGTCTGACGTAATTACTAAAATGTAAAACGAGTCGTAATTTGTACCACCATCTAAAAGGTTCCAAAACTGTTGTCAATAGTTAACCAGATTCTATAATTCGAAGTAACATGAACTTGGTTGGTAACTAGTTGGAAGCATATTAAGTTGGAATCATTAGTGTTAGACTGTAAAGATGATTCGTTAATAGATATCACCATCCTTTAACAATTAGGAGGACGTATAAACTTTTTAATTCATGGAAACCCTTTATGATGGTGTAGGAGGTTCATGTACACAACACTTTTTAACTCAATAGTTATGAGTCACACCTCTAAAGGAAACACACAAACAAAAAGAAGGAAGGGAATTTATAAATTACTTATGGTTGATCCATCATTCACGACACAATCTACTCCTCCTTGTGCAGTTACTTGAACTGTTTATACTTCGAATGTAGGAGGTCCCTTTTGTTTGTAACCCGTTGATTGGTGCCACCCTACAATCCTTTCAGTTTCTAGAACTAAAGATTCCTTGTTTTCTGTCTTATTCGTCGTTTCCTTTCTCTTACCTCTCTACCGGACTTTCATCACAAACTTTTGACTAGTTTTGTTCGTAAATCACGGATAAAGAATTGTTGTAACATGGGTATGTCTCTCTTTGATTGTAATGACCCCCTGTTTGGTGGTCGATATCTTTCTCTTTTGTAAAGTACTTAAATCCTTAAACCTGTTACCATTTCATTCTCGGAGGGTCTTAAAATAGAGGACAGACATCAAAAAGGTTTACTTAGGATGAGGGAGTGAGGGAGAGGATTGGGAGATAAGGGTCTTTTAGCTCAGAATAGTCGTGAAGAAGGTTTAGTTTCAGCTTTCAATGTTATTCCTAAACCCCCCAAACCACGTTTTAAGATTATTATTGACGGAGACGGTGTGTCCGATTTCACCAGAAGGAGTCATGACAGAAAAGTCAGGAAACAACTAAAGGAAATACACAGGGAATTATTCTCAGATATAGATAGTCAGACAGACAACGAGTAGTGAGGGTCGTCTTCGAAATGACTACGGAACGAAAAAAGTCATGAAAAAACAACCTATTCGTCGGTTCATTCAGTAAGATTTACCTTCGTTCCTAAGGTCTCTTTGTGAAGATCCTCACCGTTGGAACTGTCAAATTGAACATGTCGAGTTGTACGTTTATTTAAGTCTCTGTTTCTATTTACACGAAGGGAAACTCTTCTCTACAGCGAGACCTCCTTCTCTTTCCTCTCGAGGGTTTCTGAAACAAATGAGACAATAGTACACCGACGACACGTGTATTGAAAGACTAGTCTTCCTACAAAACTGGTGCAAACTACTAGTCACCAGTACACGAACCAAAACTTTTATATGGATAGCAATCACATCAGTTTTTTACATTTAAATATCTTCACGACAAATAGTGGAAAACATCAACAAATTTATACGTCCACCAACAAACTCATAAGAAAATCACAAGGACAACCGTCTATTATCTCTACTATTAATCGGACACCTTATGAAGTTCCATCTTTTACGTTCCGGGTGACCCTTTTACGAAGATGGACTCTCAAGGTTAGATCTTTGGGGGTCTACGACCTAAGACTAGGGGACAGAAAGAGACTAAACAAGATACTGGTTGTAGAATTACCCAAAGGGAGCACCGAGTCGACCATTTCTTAGGCGGACGGTACACCCTCTGGACACAAACTAGGGACCCAACCCTTCTAAGGGGACCTCTTCCCTTTCCGATGGGTGAGGTCGTAAGAAGGGGCCTTTTAGGGATACCTGTCTCCTCGGACCACCCGATATCAAGTACTCCACCGTCTCTCAACCTGAACTGACTCACTGATTCGTGCGTCGTGCCGAGAAACTGAAGGAACAGGACTACCGGGTCGTACATCATGGTACGAGGTATCCGTCGTCCGCAAGTTATTTTCGAGAATTTAATTTATCGAGTGTGAATCATCAAAACGTAAAAAAAGAGATTAACCAATCTCCGTTCTTCTTGAATTTTATAATGTATGTCGTCATGTACACACTACAGTAAATGACAAACGGTTGGTTTACAACTTCGATCTTTTGTAAACACATATTTATAATGTACTCAACTCCAAAATTTTAACTACTTTACATTCATTAAACCCGTTTCTCACCGTGAATCTCTACTTGCTTACATAATGTAGACGTCTCGGAAGTACAAATAATGAAACTCACAGTAACGGTAAAGGAGACCTTCAATTCGTAGTGTGTACATAGGAAGTAAACTGGTTCACCGGAACTACGGAGATTTTACTTAACATTTAGGCCCTTATATTTAATGTTAGTGTAGTATTCTTAGAAGGAGAATTGGAACCGTCACTACACTTTATCACGTAAAATTCGACCAAACCTTCCAATTCTTCCTTTAGAATAAAATCAACTAATTATAAAGTAGTTACAACGATGTCAATCGTTCATCCGCTAAACTGATGAACCGAGTTATAAGTTAGACAATTGATGTTCAACAGAATATAAACTTTCACACAAATAATTTTTTTTTTTTCTTTTAACAACTTCATAAATGACCAAACGACCGTGTCAGAACAAATCCGTCGACATCTCTCAATTCCTTTATTTATACCTCCTCGAATAGGAATTTAACGGAGGTTTTGTTAGGATTACTATAGGGGACAAAGAAGACTCCTGACATTTCGGTTCCTTTGACAGTGAGACAGGTGTCTTATACAAAACCAAGAAGGACAGTCACCCAACGAGATGAAAGAGGGACTATTAGATTCTATGTTGACACTACGGAACCTTTTTATTGATTATCGATTTTACAGATATGACAAATCTTTCGTGAAAGTTTAGACAGTAATTGAAACCAGTAATGTTTCCGGGGCACTCCATACTAAATAGTAGTAATAGTAGGGTGGGATATTGACACCGTACCCATGGAGTTGTACTCTTCGACGAAGGAGTCTAAGGGTGGTGATTACTCACGGTCCAGATCCCTAGTTTAAAGTCTGAAGACTGAAGTTCAGGATTAAAGAAAGGTGATATGGTGCAACAATAAAAATCAATTTTACCCGAGGAAAGAATTCAGTTTAGTTCCCTAGAAATGAGTACTCCACAGACTACAGACAGTAATAAAACACTTCTACTATAAACCCCCACATGGAAGTTTACGTACAAGGGTCTGGATCATAGATAACTCTAACATGGTATATAAAAAATTTTCCGTCTTAAATATGTTAAATTTCTGTAAAAAACGAGGACTGAACTAAAGGAAGAAGATTACAAATTATAATTCCTTAAAAAAAGAAAATATTTAACTACTATCATCTTCTACCACCACTCTCACCACCAACAAAATTTGTGGTTATAAATCTTTGTAGACACAACCAAATTACGTGGAGGGAAAAATGTTTATTCAGATAACGGGGTAATTTACGTTCTCTGATATTTGATCACAAAAATTTTTGTCGTACTCGACTATTTTATTCACCGTCCATTTGACGAAGAATGACCGTCATAGTCGGGAATCTTTTGCATTCGACTCAGTTGTAGGTGTCGTTCGTCTGAACTTTCACGGTCGTGCGAAAGACATCCGTAGTTACGGTCGGAGACACCACGAGGGACCTCCGGTAGAGAACCCGGAGTAGTGGACATAATACAGAATAAAAGTCCCAATAAAATTAATATAGGACAACGACTTCTTCTTTCCCGAAGGGTCCACTGCGATGACCATTTCTTGGGTGGACGGTTACATCCTCTGCATTCTGCACACCTAAGTTAGGGACCCAACGTTTCTGAGGACCTCCCTTCCTATACCTTTGAGTGAGGTCATAAGAATGGACCATGTCTTCTCGGACCGTCCGGTGTCAGGTATCCCAGTGTTTCTCACTTTGTGCTGACTTTACTGAATCGCTCGTGACTTTTTCTTTTCTCATGGAAGAGAAATAGAGAAGGGTAAATCGAAACCTCCGTCGATAACCTCGAAATGTTGGTAAATCTTACTCCGTCACAGAACGGAAAACGTGGGTCCGTGTACGGGTAGGAAATTGGGTCCGTCGGTAAAAGGAAGAAAGGTTCTCTGCTTCACACGATATCTTGGGAAGTGGTCAATCCGAGGTATTTTCTGTTCCTTAGAACGTTCGACGGTTACAAGCTTTTAGTAATAGAGGAAAAATAGGGTGAAGAAAGACGTGTCGATAATGCGTGTACAGTGATGTGACCGGATTTCCTTGCACCCTTTATTTACTTATCTTTGTCAGGTCTCTATTAGTAATCTAACCTGAATCACTTCCCTACATTTTAAGTTCACAGTACACCAATTCTTGACGATAAATTTTGCAACTAGACCACCCCTATCGTTCTCAAATTTTCGTTGTGAGTCACCTACCGTTTCGTAAGTCTCCCTAAGACAATGGTAGACTCCGTGCCGAGTCCCTGGGACGATGATCTTTGTTGTCTAATGAAGTCCTCTGTGCCCGGTACGTATACGTCGACCATCTCTGGTGTACAAAATAAGACAAAAGGAAAAAAACCAGACGAAAAGATAATTTTTGGGTCCCACCCTTCGGGTACACTAACTTTTCATGACGAAGAGGACGTGGTCATCACAGATCTTCATCCGTACAAGACCTTATCTCGCACTTACTCAGTGTGCCGACGGTCCCTAAACAAAAGGTTCGGTCGTGACTTTCGTTTTATATTTACGTCATCAGGTTTACTGGGAGTTTTAAGGGACTTCAACACGCAGATCTACGGGCGTAACCTTTGTCCGCACGACAATGAAAGTGGTCCTACTCTTGTATGTTCATTGACAAAGGAACCGAATCTTAGTCTGTTTCTTCAGTCAAATCCTAATTCACTTGGACAACTTACTTTCTATCTATATAAATTTATATCTTTTCAATGAGGGAAACACACTTCAACGACTTTTACCTTCGATTCATCTACAAACACGGGGTAGAGAAAAAACTTTTAAATAAACCGACACGACCGAGAATCACCATCGTCCGTCCTAAAAAAAAAAGAAAGACAAAATCATCACCGTACGTATGAGGAATCAACGTTGTACACCCCTGGATCAAAGGACTGGTCCCGAACTTGGGTCCAGGGGACTTAACCCTCACACCTCAGAATCGGTGACCCGGTGGCTCCTTTAGGATACCCAAAGGTATTTCTACCGAGGTAGAAGTTACGTTATGTCCTATAACAGGTCAACTCAAGTACCGTCCGTCTTGACGGGTGTGACAAATATGTCGACAGAGAAGACAGATTGTATATGGTGGGGTGTCACGTCGGGGACTGTTCAGGAAGACACGGGCAAAGGAAGAGAAATTACCCCTACTACAATCATAGTTACTGACACAATTTTCTAAGTGACTTTGTTTCATATGCCCGTATCAAAGAAGGTTAAAATCTTCATACTGTACACAACAATCTTTTTTTGTTAAATTTTTCTAGATTCTTCGTTATAGACTTTCCTCATTTGTATTGACTCTCCTTAGAACGTGAGATTATCCTCTCTTTCCATATTCCATAATTATTTCATAATTAAAGTCCTTCAATACAACAAGTCAGTGATTCAAAACAGACTGAGAAACACTGGGGTACCTGACGTAATGTGGTTCGAGGAGACAGGAGGTGATAGAGGATCTCAAACCAGTTTAGTTAAAGGTAACTCAACTACTTCGACAGATTGATAGAGTAGGAGACGGTGGGTGAAGAAAAGGGAAGTTAGAAAAGGTCGTAGTCCTAGAAAAGGTTACTCAACCAAGATACGTAGTCCACCGACTTCATAACCTCGAAGTCGTAGTCAGGAAGGTCATTTATAAGTCTCAACTAAAGGAAACCCTAACTTACCAAACTAGAGGAACGACAAGTTCCCTGAGAGTTCTCAGAAGAGATCGTGGAATTAAACTTTCTAGTTAAGAAACCACGAGTCGGAAGAAATACCAGGTTGAGTGTAGATATGCACTGATGACTTATTTGGTATCGAAACTGACATACCTGGAAACAGTCGTTTCCCTACAGAGACGAAAAATTACGGGACAGATCCAAACAGTATCGAAGGGAAGGTTCCTCGGTCCTCCAATATGGTACGTACTTTTCTGACGGCACACGTATCATACAACACCTTCACACCTCCCCGTTGTATGTTTGATAAGACCCCAGGGGTCTTACGGGGGTTCTCCCTGTCACTGACTCGGAGTATAACTGTCTACCAACTGTCAATTTTTCCGGGTCTTGACCGTCCTACAAAATAAATCGTGTTCGATATTTCCGTTCGTTCGGACTGAGAAGTCACTACCCGCCCCGTTACCTTTGTGAGGTATGTAGTTCCAACAGTTCATACTCAACCCCCACCCTCCGGTCCTCTTTCCACTCAACCTCTCCACTCCCGGTCCATACCCCCCGGTGTGAACTATATTACTTGAACTCAATCAGAAAACCACTCCCTACTAAAACTTCCATTAAAATTCGTCGTCTTACTATATTAGTCCAAAGACACAGAGTCTTTAAATGATGCACCGAAGTAAAACCTCACATGTAAATTCCCCAACTTTACAGTCTCGGATCTCTTTGTGAATCCTACTGAGCAACTATAAGGTCCGTCCTTTACAACTCTCAGATAGGATTTCTGTGTTCGTCTTCTATTACTTACTCCATAGAACATGTTTTTATAAAGACCCCATTTTAGTAACCCCAAACCACCTACCAGACTCAGACACACTCGTCCCCCTCACCTTCTCTATTTCACTGAACTCTCGAAACAGAACGTACTACCCCACAGTAACTCAAACCTTCGTCCAATCCCAACATCTAATTCTATTCCGTTTACATGAAAGTCTGTATGTCTCAGTACTAAATAAGAGACTTGAACCCGTGAATACTTACACCTTTTACGGCAATGATTATTAAAACGGTCCTGTTATGTACACTTGCTGTTGATAGTTCCCTTTGGATCTTTCACTTCAGTGGAATAGGTATCCTGTAAGTTCATACATACTTACAGATACGATTAGTCTGATAACTTATATACTCCTATTATGTAGTTGTCCTAACTTCTAAATGTGATTCCTGTGTACGAGAATTTCCAATCTTAGTTTTAGTACTCTCACTTATCCGACGGATTTTTTTCTTTTTTCTTGTCACTCGGTTCCCGTAGTATCCCTTGTAATCATAAACTTCCCTTCCCTTCAAACTTTCTTAGGTGTTTCCTCTACTTCTTTCTTCGTCGTCTCTCCAACCCTCTACCTACAGCCGTCTCTCGTCTGTTAAAGTCTTTCTCTGACTTTTACAGGTCACGTCGTTTTCGTTACTTTAGTCTATCCTTTTATTGATTTTGTACGGAGGATCCAAACCGGTCTTTATCAAATAAGACGGTCACTGAAGTCCACCTCGACTCCTGGCATAGGACTATGTCACCCCACTTCTCACTCACCTTTCATTTCTTCCACTCCTTCGTGTCCACGTGGTTCTCTTCCTTTGTCTTTTTCTCTCTTTATCGGTTTTCCTTATATCTCAGTTTCCTTTAAAACGAAATGTCTAAACAGGTTCAACCGTATGTAAATGTATAAATTATCCGGTATTTCGTTCAACCTTCTATCAAAAATGGTCACATAATCATGACTGAATCAAGTTCAAATTTCAAACATGACAAAAGTAAGTTACCGTCATGATCGGGTAAATACAAAATGAAACATGAAACGGAATATTGATGCCGATTATCTCTACCCTTACTTTATACAAATAACCCATAAAAGGCACGATAGGACGTCGTCTTAATAACCCAACCGGTTTTTCAAACAAGACCAAAGAGACAATATAAAATACTTTTTGGACTTGGTACTAAAAGTCAAGTCAAGTCAAGTCAAAGAGTCAGTACAGGCTGAGACACTGGGTACTTGACGTCGTGTGGTCCGGAGGGACAGGTAGTGGTTGAGGGTCTTAGGTGGGTTTGGGTACAGGTAACTCAGTCACTACGGTAGTTTGGTAGAGTAGGAGACAGTAGGGGAAGAGGAGAACGGGAGTTAGAAAGGGTCGTAGTCCCAGAAAAAGTTACTCAGTCGAGAACCGTAGTTCACCGGTTTCACAACCTCAAAGTCGAAGTTGTAGTCAGGAAGGTTACTTGTGGGTCCTGACTAGAGGAAATCCAACCTGACCAACCTAGAGGAACGTCAGGTTCCCTGAGAGTTCTCAGAAGAGATTGTGGTGTCAAGTTTTCGTAGTTAAGAAGTCACGAGTCGGAAGAAATATCAGGTTGAGAGTGTAGGTATGTACTGGTGACCTTTTTGGTATCGGAACTGATCTACCTGGAAACAACCGTTTCATTACAGACGAAAAATTACAGATCCAACCAGTATTGAAAGGAAGGTTCCTCATTCGTAGAAAATTAAAGTACCGACGTTAGTGATAGACGTCACTAAAACCTCGGGTCTTTTTATCAGACTGTGATAAAGGTGACAAAGAGGTAGATAAACGGTACTTCACTACCCTGGCCTACGGTACTAGAAGCAAAAGACTTACAACTCGAAATTCGGTTGAACAAGTGAGAGGAGAAAGTGAAAGTAGTTCTCCGAGAAATCAAGAAGAAGTGAAAGACGGTATTCCCACCACAGTAGACGTATAGACTCCAATAACTATAAAGAGGGTCGTTAGAACTAAGGTCGAACACGAAGAAGGTCGGGTCGTAAAGAGTACTACATGAGACTTACATTCAATTTATTCGTCCCACTGTTATATGTCGGAACTGTATGAGGAAAAGGACAAACCTTGGTCAGATAACAAGGTACAGGTCAAGATTGACAACGAAGGACTGGACGTATGTCTAAAGAGTTCTCCGTCCAGTCCACCAGACCATAAGGGTAGAGAAAGTCTTAAAAGGTGTCAAAAAAACACTAGGTGTGTCAGTTGTCGAAACCGTATCAGTTATTTCGTCTTTATCTACAAAAAGACCTTGAGAGAACGAAAAAGTCACTAGGTAGCCTACAACCGTTAAACTAGAGAACAAGGAGACGGAAAAGATTTTGGTCGAACTAAAACCGGTAGGGTTATAAACGTTTATGGACCTTGGACCTCCTTCTGGAGTCTTCCCACTACGTACATACTGAGACCCACTTCTACTCTGATGACTTCCCAAAAGAATTTCGAGCTTCCATCTATGATAACCCCTTTTTTTACAACGTAATTCTATTTCAGTATCGTCACCCAATTCAATAACTTACTCTTTACGTATAAAATTCTTGAACAGCATCATTCAGAGGTGGTGATTAAAGGAAAAGACACCTACTTTTTACACAGGAGGGAAGGTTCTTTAGACATCTACAATTCGAAATCCACAATGGTTTGAGACAATTACTACTTTACAAGTGAAGTCGAGTCCGAAATTTTTTTTTTTTAGTATCCTTATATCAACGAAATATCACGACACAAGAAAAGACGACGTGTCGTTTTACTTAGTCGGTATACATATGTATATCGAGGAGAAAAAATTAATTGAAGGGTAAACCCAGTGGTGTCTCGTAATTCATCCAAGATGACCCGAGATGTCATCCAAGGGTAATCAACAGACAAGTTATACATCATCACAGTAGGGTGATGATGTTAGGTAGGGTGGGGGTGGAGGGGTGGCACCACAGTCATGTAATAAAGAGATGTAGAAACAGAGACAAAGACGAAACGTTTATCCAAACAGATTTGGTAAAAAGATCTAACGTGTATATACACAATTATCATCTGAAAATTCGTTTTATATACGATCGAGTCCTGTCTATACAGGACAGTTATGGTGGAAGGTCAGAGGTAAAAGTGACGGTTCGAACAACAAAAGAGTCGCTGTATCGTAAGGGTGTCGTTAAGGAACAAAGAGAAGGTGTACTGAGAATTTAATGATATAGAAGAAAGGTGTTGGAAGTTTCAATTGCCCAGTAAGTAACAAAGGGACACGAGTTCACTTCCTCCTTGAGGAAAAGTGATGTGTGACTGATTTTATATTACCAATGGCAAGTGAGATAATCGAGAACTCTTGTAAATCTGTCTTTGACTATAAAAGAGAAAAAGTTCAAAATTTTTCGGAAGTTCTTTACGACTGGAAACAAGAATACACGATCTATATTTTCCACATCTCCATTCCGTCGTTTTTTTTCTTGTATACACAAGGAAGTCCGATCGTTCATAGGGAAACGAAAGTAAACACTTCTGAGATTGTCTCTACTGACAATCTCCTGAAATCCTTAGTTCTACACTGGTATCTGACATTCCGTCACAGCAAACCAAGTTCTACAAATAACTTATATTAAAGAGTAAAGGTGATTGGTAGATCTTATACTTTGTCTAAGAAACACCCCCGTCAAATGTTTTGTCGGACACCAACAACGTTCTAAGGGTTCTGTGAATACAGTCAAACGCAACTTGGTATTTGACTTGTCAGGAATAGGAAACCTTCATCTCTACCAACAAAGTCGAAACGTCTTCTGCCCAATACGAACATTTCAAGTGGGTCGTAGGACGATCACGAGACATAAGTAGTACACGAGACACCCTGTCATTACTGAAAGGTCGTCCGTATTCACTACCAAACGAAGACGTAGAATTTTCGTAATTAGTACATACTATACTAGGTATACGAAACATGTCAATGATATTGTTAATTTACAAGTGTACCTGAAGAACTCCCGTGATGAAATTGTACAGAGTCTTAAGTTTATGACGAAACACAAAAGTAAGGGTCGATCAAGTATGAATGTCAAGATAAAAGTTCGGAGTAAAGAAGTCAAGGAGAAACTGAGGAAGAAGGGATATATTTTGAGAAAATATACTATTCGAGGACTTCTCCGTGTGACAGAGACTTCTGGGAGATGTTTCGGTAAAGGATGGTAAATTGAAGATACGTACGAGTCAGTGATTCACTTCAGACTGAGAAACACTGGGGTACCTGACAATATTAGACGGTCCGAGGAGTCAGGTACCCTAAAGGGTCCGTTCTTAGAACCTCACCCCAACGGTTAAGAAAGAAGTCCCCTAGAAGGGTTGGGATCCTAACTAAATGACAGATATTGTAAATTTTTAAAAAGTGGTACCGTTAATATTAACGTGAGACCCTAGTAGTGGAAAAATAATAGAAGCTATGATTTAATAACAGACAAAGGAAGTGATGCTATATTCGAGGTACTCTCGTTTTTAGAAAAGAAAACATAAATGACGACACTATAGTTGTGGACCGTAACCTGAAATTGGTACGTCCGTCAACCGAAGGGTCGATCACGGCACATTTATTAGGTAGACGGTTACGTCCTCTACACCCAAACTAGAGACCCAGCTCTTCTAGGAGACCTCTTCCTTTCCGTTGGGTGAGGTTATAAGAACGGATCCTTTAGGGTACCTGTCTCCTTAGCCCGTCCGATGTCAAGTACCACAACGTTTCTCAGTCTGTATTGACTTGTACGTGTGTGTATTTGATTGTCCGTCAATCGTCTATAAACGACTAAACTGCACATCAAGAGAAATCCATCTTGATCGGTAAAATGAAACACGGAACGTAAAACATGTAAGAATAAAGTATCGTATAGACACCCTGTACGGGAGAGGGAAATCATCTGAACTATCTGACTTGAGAAACGGTCTTCCCTGACAGAAGGAGTAGAAACTAAGGGATTGTGAGTTCGAAACATGATCTCTCAGTCACGAGTTATTTATATACTACTTCACGGACAGTCCTAGGTGACGTAATTCAAAATAAATTATTCTAAAACGACTCGGGTATCCAAAGATTCTGAATCCAATATGTACAAACGATTAACCTTTATCTACATCGGGAAAGTAAACTAAAGAATCCTTTTACTACATCTCTGGTTTAAATCAGTACTCTCCTGATTTATGTCACTGACTACCAATGGCAACCTTTGTAGAAGTTGACTATAAAGATTACGACACAAACCTCCAAAACGGTCCCTCACATCGACGAATAGTCAGAAATGGACTCATTTGCACACGAAATTGATTACTTGGACCTTATCTAATGGGTGGACTTTGGTCCGGTCCACGAGGACTGGGTGAAACCGTCGTCGTTTGCAGTCCTTCTCGTTAACTATCGATTCAAGTCCAATGACTTCAATGAGAGTCGAAAGGGTCAAAGATATTTGACTAAGTGGAGTGTCCATTGGTTCTCACACCCGAGATGACAAGGGGTCACGTCCGGAAGACTGTATGTCCAATAGTCACCCTGTTTACCCTCAGTACTTGAGAACCAAATAAACCCTCTATAAAGTGGGTTCTTTAGAAGTCCGGTCGTCTAGATTATATACAGGAAAATGTGGTGTATTTGAGAAACACTATAATGATTGTGTAAAAATTTGTACGGATCGACATATTAACATAGAAAAGACATACTTTCGGGAATTTTATTTATAAAGAGTAAGTCACTGAATTGGGTCCCTAGGGGTTAGAGACCCTGGATTACGGACTACTGACCTCCACCTGGACTACATCATTATCATCTTTATTTTATGTGTTATTTACATTACACGAACTTAGTAGGGTTTTGGTAGGAAGGGAGTCAGACACCTTTTTAACAAGAGGTACTTTGGTCACAGACCACGGTTTTTCCAACCCCTGGTGACTCGATAATGAGACTGAAACATAGAATTGAGTCATCATAAAAAAAGGAAGACTATTTATCATGGATAGAAGATCAAAATTCTTTTTAGATAGGGTCTTTATGAAGGATAATAGATGTAAGACACCTACATATTCTCTTTTGATACTATATTAACACGATTTATAAAATTTAGACTACTTAACAAATCCTAAAGAGATTCGGTTTATGTAATTTAATATAAGATTTTTACACTCGGGGGTCAACTAGAAACTCTTCGGTTAAACAGTAACTATCTACGTACCTATTCTTTCTGTATCACACATATATACACACACACATACATGTGTGTTACCTTACAATGAGTCGATAAGTTCTTACTTAATAACAGTAAACGTCGTTGTACCTATCTAGACCTTCCACAATAACGTTTCACTTTATTCAGTCTAGCTCTTTCTGTTTATGGTATACTAGAGCGAATGTACACTTTAGATTTGTGTGTGTGTTGTTCGTTTTGTTGTTCTTGTGAGTACTCATGTCTCTTGTTTACTTATCCACGGTCTCCTCTCACCCCACCCCTCACCTCCTTTGTCCACTTCCCTTAATTCGACATGGGTGGAACTCAATATCTTATTTATTCGGTGTTCCTACATTATAAGTCGTATTCCTGATACCAGTTACTATAATATTAAGGAAAATACCCATGTCCTCTATCAAGGATCTGTATACTACCATCAGTAAAGTATTACATACGTTTACAGTTTAGTGACACATTACTCATGTGGACTTTTATTATAAAATCCAGTTATAAAGTTAAAATTTTTTTAATTCGTTTCAGACGGACTTTTAGAGGACTCGAGAGTCTGAATCTGGTGAGTCTAAAGTGATAACAAAAAGGGACAAATATCGTATATCTTAGGAAATTTTAGGGATAACGAGAGTGAGTATAGGTAATACTCTTAAAATTAAATGAGATTGGTATTGATGTAAATTATTTACGATAAAGTCTGTCCTTACCTTGATAATATCACTACTTGAGGAAAGGGGATCAATAATTTCCTCAGAGAAAAATAGTACGACTAAGAAAAGTTGAATAATATTACGGACCTTATTGGTTATTTCAACCCAAGTCATATTACACTCTCTCTCCCCTTCTTTTGTAGTATATGTTATCATCGACTGAAAATTACTCTTAAGAACTCCCGAAACTGGTTCGTCTAGGTTTTATTAAATAGATACTATCATCGTTTTCGTTTAATGAGTGTCTAATATGACAATTCCTGACAACGTTATAAGGGTTCTGACATTAAGATAGAGAATATCTACACGATCTTAGTTGAAATATTGAAAACAATAATCAACGATTCTTTGTTTAATATTGACGTTGAGTCCGAGAGATGACACAATCGGAGAATTACGAGGTATCACCGTAAATAAATTAAGTCTACTAATTTACTAGTTGTTTCATTAACAAAATTTATATTAACTGTTGTTTTGTTAAAAGTCTTTCGTTCGGTCGTACAAATATACTAAAAATAAACCCCCCACCACGATCCCCAGTCCCTCAATCTCATTGCTAAAATAACTGTAGTTGTTCAACTTTGTTGAACTTTGAAACTGTCTGCAAATTACCGAAAGAAAAGACTACTAACCAATAATTAATCTTTGGTTATAATGATAAAAAAATTTTTATTCATACAACCTTATTTTCTCTGTAAACATTCTCATCTTTGAAACACTACTCTGACTAGTCTCAAGTACACCATCTAACGTGAATCGTCGACACAGACTGAAACGTATTTAATAAGTTAAAAGAGTTTTGGAGACAAGACAAGTCTTCCTTCTCAAATTATTATGTATGGAACGTTACCCCTTATTTCTCCTAATACATAAAAAGGTCAAAATAACTCTTTATTGTATATAGTGGCATATACATATTCCTTATGTCGCATCGCCAAACTATATGTATTATAAAACCTTACTAGTGGTCTTATCAATGTCAATTGTAGGTGGAAGTCCATCTCCGTAACATATTTTTTCTTCTTTAAAAAACTACACTCCTAGTAAACGAATTGTTGAAAAGACAAAACGTATGGTGTGGACTGTAGGGATCATGAACAAATAGAATTTTAACTTTCAACCGTAGTAGACTGATGTAAGGATCAAGTGGGATCAAAAGAAGAACAAAGACTAAACATCAAAGTACGGTAAACAAATTTCTATAAACCATACTAAAGTCGCAAGAACTTAAACGATTCTGAACAAGACACCGGATTGTATACCAGATAAGATATTTTATAAAGTACACATGAACTCTACCTACACACAAGTCGACAACAACCTATCTTACAAGATATATACAGAAAATCCAGGTTCTAATAGACAAACTTCTTAGATCTTCGGTGTGTTGTGCAATATCATCAATAAACACAAGAATAATTGAGGAGTCTAATCCTCTCTTTTAAGAATTTTACAAATATTTTCGGAAGTCTTCTTAATTACCGATTATTCCACCAAATCGTTACATAATGAAGTTCAATCACTCTATACATGAGAATTATCCGGTATATTTTTAATCACTATACTCTTTGAGTAGTTAAATAAGTAACTAAACTTCTCAACCGACTTATAATAATATTCTAATTTGTGGTGACTATGGTACCAATTCTTTACCCCCGTCAGAATCAGGGTGACTGACATCACCCGTGGTACACTGGCTTCGTTTTTATCACACATACAGACTGAGTATCAGACCCATAATATATACTCTAATAACATGTACTCTAGTTCTCTTTTGACAGTTTTTTTATATGTAACAGTCCCGACTTACAACTATGTCTTACTAAGATTTATCAAAGTAAGCCCGTGGAACGGGAACGGTAATTGTAGAAAAGAACATAATCTGTAGATCACGGACTGATGTACCTGCAAAGGTCCCATTCTCTGGTAAATACGGACAATCGAAGACACTTTAACTAAAGAGTGTGGATGAAATAAGGAGGTCATTTGTGCAGATATTATAAGTCTCCCGGGACCTGGGAGGTTGGGAGACATACAAGTTATACTCATACAAAAGAGATTATACAAAATATAAACCACAAGATGGGGTTAACATTTTCTGAGACCATACACACACACACAATTCAAAAAAGAGGTCTTTCATTAGTCCTAAAATTCGAAGAGAAGGTCTGTATCTTAAATATTGTTGGTACCGACGGTAACTCAAGGAGAACTACTCTGTACAATAAGGTAGTAGAACTAGAAGATACATTATGCTTCAATTTGTGTCGGACAGAGTGAGTAAACTGCAAATAAAAATGAGGATATCTGTCCACACAAACATCGGAAACAAGACGAAATATATATCAGAACGAGAATTTTAGAATAAGAGTGTAATTTTTTTTTCAAAGTGAAAGTATATACAATATTATGTAAAAGTAAAGGACCCTTTCACTTAATACCACGATAAATAGTATATTTTAATTTATTGGAAGAACCCTCAAGGACGTAGTACTTAAAATCAGTTACACTTAAGGAACGACTAAAATTAAGAGAGAGTTTTAAGGTTCGGGTCCAATACAATTTTTTTTTTAGGACTAGATATGAATTTATGGTTGAGTCGTGCACTGTGACATGATCCTCGAGACCTTTTGTTCTCCGTGTAATTTATACTAGGACGGTTTTAGAGTTTACTCATCTTTTCACTCTTTACTTTTCTTTACATGTACCTCACGAATCGAAGTTTACTTTTCTTTTCTTTGATTATACGGTATTCCAGCTGACTTTATCTTATAGACGGTCTTTGGATTTGTTCTTTATTTTACGAAAATTAGAATTAAGGTCACTCAAGTTTGAACGACTTAAGTCTTTTATGGTAAACATAAGAAATAAGAAGATATTGGAAATAAACTTTAGAGGAAAACTTTGATCCCCTCTTTTATGAGAAGATTCAAATAGTGGTAATTGTTTAGTTTATATTTTGTGAAATTTTTGAAAAAAAATTACCTTTTCTTATTCGGTTATTATGACAAGAGACTTAGTCTAGGTTTGACATAGGATGTCTATATATACACTTCACCCGTTCTATCACCCTTGTGACACGATTGGGAAAATAAGACGGATGGTACCTCGTGAAAGATGATTTACTAAAGATCATCGTCATTTATCATATGGGTATTGACTACGGATGGAATAAAAAGAAATAACAATTTGACATAAATAAGTAAATAAAAACCGACACGACCCAGAAGAAACGACACACATCCGAAAGAGATCAAAGTCTCTTACCCCTGAAGAGAAGTGACGCCATACACCCAGAGTAACGTTACCGAAGAGACAACGTCTCGTGCCCGAGGTCATCAACGTTGTACGGCCGAGCTATCAACACTCAACGACTGAGCTCCCGAGTACCTGGAGTCGCCAACACCGTGTCCCCGAGCAATCAACACCGAGTGCCCGGGATCTCGTACGTCCGAAGGCATCGACACCACACACCCGAGATCCCGTGCCTGAGCCACTAACAGTGCACCCGAATCAACGAGGTGTCGTACACCTTAGAATGGTCTGGTCCTTAGTTCGGATGCGAAGGACGTAACTATCCGCGTAAGAATTGGTGACTTGGTGGTCCTTTCAGGACTAAGGATGGAAGAATAACTTACTAAAAAAAGTACCCCTCCTCATCTGTCAAGTATTTCCCAAGACGGAGGGAATGATTGTTTCTTAATCGACTTCAGGGACTTTCAAAACCAGCAAAAAGATTCTTCAGTACTATGTGGCGACCCGTCTGTCCTCTGGTCTTCGGTACCAAGTCAAACCCTTAGCATTCGGTTCTTGTGAAATGAAACTTGTAGAAAAAACCACAAGTGAGGGACACCGAAGGTCGTATTTGATAACGAAATGAAATAGAGAGACAAGAAATTACGTATTATTTTTTCTTCTTTTCGTTCCGTATATACGATCTCGGGACACCACTTCTTTTCGTTGAACTATACACACTTTACGTAAGTTTCGTCTAGTATTAGAATCCCGATTTTCCACTGGACTTTAGTCAAAACATAAAGACAACTCACAAGACTGGACTAGGTACATAAATGAATCGATACTGTCCTTAGGGGAAAGTTCTTGTTTAACCCAGTTCTTGTGACTGTGTTAAAGGATTGACATTTTCAACTTTACCACCGTGGAATCTTTACGTAGAACTTCTTTCGAAAGACCAGTGGGAAACGGGTAGTACGGACACCAAACGTGTAACCACAGGGGAGAAACAGAGATCTCCATTTTGTAAATCTAAAAGTACCTTTCGATTCCTAGTCTTCCTCTTCATCTTTGGTTTACTTCATCGATCTTCTATTAACACTAAAAAGGGACGTCATAAATCTAAAAATTTGAAAAAAATCTACTGAACGTTTATAGTTATAAAGTCACGATTTCATAAACGCCATGAACCTTTTGGACTTTGGTTAGAGTGCACAGGGTACAATATTCTGACGGAAACTTGAGTTCTGATCTTTTCTCAACAGTAAATTAAAAAAAAAGTGAGGACTATAAAACTTATAGTAAGTTAGAGACGACCAATTGATGATGTCAAGGATTAGGTGGTCCAATTGTAAATTACTCAAAAGTGTTACTTAGATAAGAGATCAACTAACTTGGGACGTTAAAAGAACGAACAAAAAGTAAAATGTCACAAACAATATTTCCACGGTACGTATTAAAGAGACCTTTCCAGTTATATGAGAAAATATTTAGTATTGGGAAGGACCCAGACACCCACATATAAACAACCTCTTATCTGATATAACACGGTACTAAAGTTTAAAATCTAATATGTCTAATAAACATAAGTAGAGTAGTGGATGACTTTATAAATGAGTATTTTTAAATCTTTTAACTCTGTCGGTCGTGAGAAACAGACAGGGTCCTCAATCTTTGAGTCTCAGTACCTGTTAGGTCGCATGTACTCACCCATCTCCTCCCCCCACCCATAGTTTTCTCTCTCCACTTTTAACACGGTCTGGTCTCATGTATACACACGAAAAATTTTTTTTATCATAAGTCATAAAAGTATATTAGAATTAGTAGTCTAAGTCGTCCGGGTTGTGTGGAGCTAGATTAAGAGGGTGGAACGATATTGAATATGTAAACTAGAAGTTTGTAATACTACATTAATCGGGGTAAAAAGTCTACTCCTTTGACTTAAAGTCACGTAAATTCCAGAAACGGATATACTTCGACACACTTCAGTATGTCGATTACTCACCATCTTTACTATGAGTCTGAGTTGTGTTTGGTATGAGACTACGGACTTTTTGTCTTTGACACAGTTTTCCCATTTTCTATTACACTACTTACGTCAGGCAAACACGATTTTTTCCTGTAGTTCGATAATTGATTTACTAAATGTAATTCCGGTTTGAAACGGGAATTGTTTCACTGAAATGTGACTATGACTTTATAAAACCAAAAGAAAGACTATACAAATACCAAAACACAGACGACTTAAGATCTTCGGTAAAGAGTCTATAGAAGATAGTCTACATATGACAATATAGGTGGGTCCGTCCTTTCTACCAAACGTTGAACTCGTTAGACAAATTGGAGAGTCGGTTCTTTCTTTGTGTCTTTCACGACAGAAGAGACTAGAAAAACACATCTACTCTCATATTGGAACCCTTCCCGTGAATGGTCGACCATAAAGTAAGAGAGACTAGACGTTTTAGTCTCAAGTTACCGTTGTAGTAAAGATTCTAAGGAAGATCCACACTATATGGTAATCATACACACTGTACTAATTTAATAGAGTGACTTTCGACTTAGTATGACTATCTACTCAGTCTTAACTCTACTATCGTACAAGTCCTTTATACTGGACTTGAGTCTCCTTTGGGTCGTCATAAAAGTGGTTTTCTTATCGAAAATCCGTCTTCCTTCATCGGATCTTCGTGACAGTACCGGATTTTCCTCGTCCGAAGTTTAGGACCGAGACGAACACTGAGGTGTCGACAGAGTAAAAGTCGGAATAATAAATTGGAGAGACCCGAAGTAGAG
Organism: Capra ibex; assembly: GCA_006410555.1. Lineage (NCBI taxonomy): Eukaryota > Metazoa > Chordata > Mammalia > Artiodactyla > Bovidae > Capra > Capra ibex. The sequence goes on along the minus strand of SJYO01050590.1, from coordinate 18,371,716 downwards.
ACATACTTTCCCAATACTGAGTGGAACGGTCCACGAGAATGCTTAATTTACGGTACCGAGAGTCTTTCGTAAGTTATTCCTGTTACACGGAAAAGGATATCTGAACTTTCCTGGTTACAATATTTAGATCTCTAAAAATGTTTCTCAGGGAACAAACTCATGGACCTACTAATTTGAAGTCATCGAGGACGAACTTAGTTGGGAGTATAAAATTACATGCACCGGGATCTGGGAGTTTGGGGATCTAAGAAAAAAAAAGAAATTAAATAAATAAAATTAACCTCCGATTAATGAAATCTTATAACATCACCAAAACGGTATGTAACTATACTTAGTCGGTACCCACATGTACACAGCGGGTAGGACTTGGGTGGAGGGAGAAAGAAGGGGTAGGGTAGGGAGTCCCAACAGGGTCACGTAGCCGGGACTCGTGGGACAGAGTACGGAGTTTGGACCTGACCACTAGACAAAGTGTATACCATTGTATGTACAAAGTTATGATAAGATAGTGCAGTAGGGTGGGAACGGAAGAGGGTGTCTCAGGTTTTCAGACAAGAAATGTAGACATAGAGAAAACGACAGAGCGTATATACCAGTAGTAATGGTAGCAAGATTTAAGGTATAAATACATAATAATATGACATAACCACAAGAAGAAAGATTGAATGAAGTGAGACATATTATCCGAGGTCAAAGTAGGTGGAGTAATCTTGACTAAGTTTACGTAAGAAAAAATTACCGACTCATTATAAAGTAACGTATGTACATGGTGTCGAAAGAATTAGTGAGTAGACGGCTACCTGTAGATCCGGGATCTAAGAATTAACAAGGAGGTAGATTAATATCTTTACCTGTGTAGGTAGACTAGATATTGTCAAATAACTTTAGTCGACACAAGAGTGTTAATACGTCGTCACCTATTCCGTGGATTCAAGAGACGACAGAACCTCGAATAAAGGATCTTACTTTGGTTTACTTTTTACTCTCTAACGTGTTTATTTATTCTAGTAAATTATACCGTCAATACGACACTACTTTTTTTGTTGACCAAAGACTATCTACCCTTGATCTTCCTATGAACCCTCATCTACCAGTCCTTTTGGAGAGTCTACCGTCCCAACAGAAAGTATTAGATACGATGGGATTCACAACCGAGATGACTCTACCGACAAACTCAAATCTCGATTTTCTGTTCTTCCCTAAGGATGGGTAGTAGTGGTGGAGGATAAACGGACTTTATTACTTATTAGAACCGTTCATATTTTTAAAAAAAGTAGAGAAAAACTTTTCAATATCAGTACAAGTCTTTTCTTTTTATCCAGGATCCCTTGAAACTCACAGAACCGGAGTTCTTTTTCGTGGTAAAACGTATACCAAAGGACATAAATCTTTCATAATGGAGGTAAAGACACTTCACGTAAACTTAACATGCCACTTATGGTAGGGTCTAGTCGTTCCCGTCTAAAGGTCCTCTTGTTTAAGACCACAGTTAGAACTCCGGTCTTTATTTCATAATTGGAATTTACGTCACTCACCGGAATCATTAGGTGAGTTTACTAAGATAAAAAATAAACTTGAAAAAAGACTGTGAGTATGTACGTCTTTGACATAGTCTTTACCTATTTACCTGTGTACCATATTATTACACGTCAAACTGTCAATGTTCTTAATTCTTTTGGAACCGTCGTAAAGTTCTTTTTTTTAGTTAAAAATTACAATTATTCTTAATACTCTTCCCATTAACTTTTCTCGTATACTGGTCCTAATAATATAGAAAACTCCTCATGGGACTCCTCTGTATATCATCAGTAATATATATATTATTAATAACTATACTTTCGGTACCACAAATAACCTATTTACAGACATGGGTAGTGTTCTCTTGTATCTTTTCTTTTTTTAGGACAATAAAACCTCAACGTTGAAGACTTATAGGGTTTTAAGTTTACGTTAAAGACTTGACTTGACTTAACTTGACTAAGTAATAATATTGTTAAAAAATAACAACAATATTTTTGTTGAAGTCAAAAACATAAATTTTAAATTTAATCTCGGGTATTTCATGAGGGACCGACAAATCAAGTCAGCGATTCAGTACAGACGGAGAAACGCTGGGGTACCTGACATCGTGCGGTCCGAAGGGACAGGTAGTGGTTGAGGGCCTCGAACGAGTCTGAGTACTGGTAACTCACCTACTACGGTAGGTTGGTAGAGTTGGAGACAGTAGGGGAAGAGGAGGACAGAAGTTAGAAAGGGTCGTAATCCTAGAACAGATTACTCAGTAAAGAAGCGTAGTCCACCGGTATCATAACCTCGAAGTCGAAGTCGTAGTCCGGAATGTACTTATAAGTCCCAATTAAAGGGAATCCTACCTGACCAAACTAGAGGAACGTCAGGTTCCCTAAGAGCTCTCAGAAGAGGTCGTGGTGTCAAGTCTTTGTAGTTAAGAAGCCGTGAGTCGAAAGAAATACCAGGTTGAGAGTGTAGGCATCTTCTGATGACCTTTTTGGTATCGAAACTGGTCTGTCTCGAAACAACCGTTTCATTACAGAGACGAAAAATTATACGACAGATCCAACCAGTATCCAAAAGAAGGTTCCTCGGTCTCAGAAAATTAAAATACCGACATCAGTGGTAGACACCACTAAAACCTCGGGTTCTTTTATTTTAGGCAATGACAAAGATAACAATGGGGTAGATAAACGGTACTTCACTACCCTGGTCTACGGTACTAGAATCAGAAAACTTACAACTCAAAATTCGGTTGAAAAAGGTGAGAGTAGAAAGTGAAAGTAGTTCTCCGAGAAATAAAGGAGAAACGAAAGACGGTATTCCCACCACAGTAGACGTATCGACTCCAATAACTATCAAGAGAGTCGTTAGAACTAAGGTCGAACACGAAGTAGGTCGGGTCGTAAAACGTACTACATGAGACGTATATTCAATTTATTTGTCCCACTGTTATACATTGGAAGTGTATGAGGAAAGGACTAAATCTTGGTCAAACGACAAGGTACAGGTCAAGATTGACAACGAAGAACTGGACGTATGTCTAAAGGATCCTCTATCCAGTCCACTAGACCATAAGGGTAGAGAACTTCTTAAAAGGTATCAAACAACACTAGGTGTGTCAGTTTCCGAAACCGTATCAGCCATTTCGTCTTCATCTACAAACAAACAAACAAACAAAAAGACCTTGAGAGAACGAAAAAGATACTAGGTTGCCTAAAACTGATAAACTAGTTAAGGGACCGACACAGTAAACGATTTATGACTAATCATATACGTCCCCATACGTGTTTGTAAAGTAGAATAATAAAATGGACTTTCTAAAAGAGGTTACTACCGTGTTCCTTCTAGGACGGTCTTGTATCTCAGGAGACACATAAGTTGTTGAAGAAAGTCCAAGAAGGATACGAACCGTGACAGGATACACGGAGAGGTTAACAAGATCTGGACTTCATACTCGAGACTACACAGAAGGACCCTCAGAGAAAGGTAATCCAAACACTTAGTCGTGAAGACACAAGGGTCTTTAGTCTTCACCCCTCTTCCGTAGATCCGAGAGTTACTTTATGTACCCTGACAAGAAAGTCGACAACTTCGTCGTGAGTGGCGTCTTTAGTCAATATTAAGGAGGACAAGAACGAGACACGAGGGATAAGGTCTCCGAACGAAGGAAGGTAGAGGTACTGAATCACTTACAGATTTTACTTTCCGAGAAAAAATGGACAAGACAAAGATTAAGATTTGCCAGAATTGTAAACTTTACAGAGGGTGGAACCCCTTTTTACTCCACTCTAAGAAGGAAGAATCCTGTCATCGGTTGCAGAGATTACTTAAAGTGTAGTGACCGTTCCCTTGATTAACCACTTTCTCATCGATTACACAGAGAGAAGAGTCCCTTTCTCCACGTCACCCGGTTTGACGTTTTCACGGTCGTCCGTGGATGATCACCTTTTTAGTGCCCACCGAGTTCTCTGGTTAAAGACTTAACGTTTAACAGAACACAGAGACCGGAGGGAATAAGGTCCGTGGGTAAGCAGAGTCACATACTATGTTAAACTCTAATACTTTGGGTTACCTTATATTTGACTACCTAATAAGTGATGGAGTATTATATTTCTATTTTACCTTACAGTGTTGTATTTATTAACTAAAGAGTTTACTATGTCTATGGATAAACGTTGTAATAATAATTCAATTCTACAAGTTTTATGTATATGTGTCTTCTTCTTAGTCACTGTCCTATTAAAAAATTTGTGGCAATAAACCCATTACTAAGAGGAGGTAGAAAATCTCTTACACGATATAGAAAGATTTAAGAAAACGTTAATTTGACATTAGAATATGTTTCGAAGATAAGGTTTCCAGTTTAATCTTTCGTAAGTGGGAGTTTCCGAAATTCTTTCTTCAGTAATCTTACAGTTGGGAATTTACCTTTTTGGTAATTTCGAGTCATAGGTCTCCCGAAAAACAATCTTAGATCCTAGGGAGATCGGTCGTGGCTTCGGAACGGGTTTAAGGGTCCCGGTCCTCCTCTTGTCTTGGCGACATCAGTAAATTCTTTAATGTTCTTTGAGAAGGGAAATTTTTTTCTTTTTCTTTTTTTCTTGAGAATCTCTGTTTCCACAGACGTTTCAAGTCGTATAGTCAAAAGACTCTCTACAGAATTCTTTCCCCCCCTCCGCCCCTTTACAAGACTAGGACAGACAGTTGGTGTACATACATCGATAAATACGGAAATTCTAAAGGGCACTACATATTAGTCCATCTAGAAGTGTCACACACTACAACAGAGACAGAACAGAATTAATATGACTGTATTCTAGGGATCCTTAAACGGACTAGTAAACTTCCTTCGAGAGGTTGGTCTAACGCATCCTAGGTTAAAACTAACCTAGGAGAAACATAGACATACGAAGACCCATCCAGGGAATGAGACTAAGACAAAAGAGTAGAGACTTTATCATTATTACTACTATTAGTGTCGTTGATTGGGTACCCTGTCAACGTTCTTATTTCTATGCCGTACACACTTCACAGAATAGAAGTGTTCAATAATAATATAGTGATAGTAAGAATTTCGGTGTAGACTCTTCAGAATCGTAACTGGACCAATGGGTCCACTTATGTTGAGTCTTCAAAGGAAGACTATATTTTGTCTCCCTAGGGTTTCTTATCACGTCCCTGGATTTTCCCCTTACTTTGTTTGAGTCTCTCTGAGTCTTTCCATATATAGACCAACGTTCTACTTGTCACCTAAAAAGTAAAACTTGGACTGGACACTAAGACCGATATAGTCTGATCCTTTAACACATACCAAAGGTCGGTAAACCATCTTAAATATCAACTTCTCCCGAAGGGACCACCGAGTCATCATTACTTAGGTGGACGAATACGTTCCCTACACCCAAACTAGGGACCCGGTCTTTCTAGGGGACCTCTTCCCGTACCGTTGGATGAGGTCATGAGAACGGACCCTTTAGGGTACCTGTCTCCTCGGACCGCCTGATGTCAGGTACCCCAGTGTTTTCTCAGTCTTTACTGAATTTCTGATTTGTGGTTGTTATGTACACTCCTTCGAGAAAGAAACACTTCCGTCTTATTGTCGTTACTACTTATATTAACGGGAAACCGCGAAATGTAAGTGGTCTACGGTCCAAGGTGTTAAATGGTCGTATTAGAGTGAAAAATAAATCCCCCCTTTAAGTAATAGAGAAAATTTTTGTTCTTTCGGTTCCCGTCTCAATCTTAACCTTGGACTCAAATAGTCTAAGAACAGAAGATTTACAGTGGCGAAACGACCCAGTGAGAAACCTCAGGGTCTGGTAGATTCCCTAAACAACACCGACTCACCTGGTTTGTCCCTCCGTAGCTCGGTACGATCTAGAGTTCCCTAGTCGACCCGGTCGAGTGACGGAGGTAGTCCATATACTGGGCGGTAGATCCTGTCTACGAACGATAAAAAAAAGAGGGTTTTCTAGAAGTCCCTATCAGTGAAATGGTGGAGGGGTCTTCCGTCTCCTCGTCCCGGCCAGTTCGCACCGTCTCGCTCCCGGATGCACCCGTCTACACGAGGCACGATGAGCCCGAGGGTCGACTGTTCGAACGACACTCCACAAGACGAACTCTTGAAAGACAAATTTACGACCCGTTTCGTCGGAGGTTCAGAATTGACGTCCTTTTAGTGAAACGAAAGACATTCACAACGTGCCCAAACAAGTCACGGAAGTCAACATCGTCTCGCTCAAACCACAAATAGTGTCTGGACAGATGGAGGGTCTTTTCACCAAGTCTCCTACTGGTTACTCGACAGAAAGGGACGGTCGGTAGTGTAGATGTAAAAGAACTGACGGAAAGAAAGGTTTCTTTCACTAGAAGAGAAACTACGTTTAAGATATGTACTTTATCTATTTATGAACTCCTGTTAGTCGTAGACAGTCGTGGTTAAACTTCAGTACCGTACGCACGAGTCAACGACGTCAACACAGACTGAGAAACGCTGGGTTTACGGCACCTGACATCGGGTGGTCCGAGAAGACAGGTACCCTAAAGGGTCTGTTGTTATGACCTCACACAAACGGTAAGGGAAGAGGTCCCCTAGAAGGACTGGGTCCCTGACTTGGACTCAGAGGACGTAACATCCGTCTAAGAAATGGGTGGCTCGGCGAACCCTTGAGAGGAAATTAATATTTTAACTTTATTCTAACCTAAATCAACGAATAAATTATAAACAGAAGGGACGATCTGAGACTCAAGGTACAGTGGTCTTATTAGTGTTAGGGTCACAGGATTTTATAATATATAAAAAAATTTGAAAATAAAGTATTACTTCACGTCGACTAATTGTTACAACACTATCAAAGTCCACCTGTCGTTTTCCTGGTATGTATACGTACATAGGTAAGAGCGGGTTTGAGGGGAGCGCAGGTCCGACCGTGTATTGTAACTCATCTCAAGGGACACGATATATCATCCTTGAACAACCAATGGGTAAAATTTATGTCGTCACACACATGTACAGGTAGGATTTAAGGGATTGGTAGAGAATCGACGTAAGAACGGGGGACCATTGGTATTCAAGGAAGAGACACTCAGAAACAAAAATTTATTCAAGTAAACACAATAAAGAAAAATCTAAGACGTACATTCCCTACGGTATACTATAAAAAGGAAGAGACAGATTGAATAAAGTGAGTCATACTGTTAGAGATGCAGGTAGGTACAACGATTGTTACCGTAATAACGTAGGATAATTTTGTGTAATATATAACTTATTGTTTCCCCCCTTTTCCTTCCAGTTCACAACTCAAAGACGTCCGAGAGACAAAGGCGTTCCTACTCAGTAAACTGACGAGACTCTAATCACAATTTTAATCAAAATATTATGTTGTCCATCCTATTGAATTCCTAGATCCGTGTACCATTACTACTCCAACAATAAAAAATAATAATATTAAAAGTAGTCAATCAAGTCTTTGTTGAAAAATTTTCTCTTCCATTGACTTTGGACATGTTTAGATCATTGAGACGGGGGTTCAACTGTTTCGTCTTCCCATGTGTGGACCGCACAAGTAAAGGACCTCCGCGGTATTGGGTCATAGAGGTACCTTCAAACGAGAGGGCGTCAAGACCTCGGACTTTCAGGTTTTGAACCATCCTCACATGAGGGAGACCACCGAGCGCCCTCTTAGACAGGGAACGAAGAAGGTCGGGACCACTGCCGGGACCGGAGGGACACGAACACCGGTGTAGTAGGGAAGAAGAAGTGGAGTGGAAGAGAAGACACACAGATAGAGGAGAAGAAGAGGGAACGACAATAATTTCTGTGAGTCAGCAAACTAAATTCAGGATGGGTCCATTGGGTCCTATTAGGAGAGTAGACCTCTAGGAATTGATGTAAACGGTTGTGAAAGGGGTCTATCAGGTAAGTGCCTAAACCCCCAAGTCCTACACTTGTATAGGAAAAGAACCTCGGGAGGAAGTGGACCGAGATGGACTAGAGGTATTTACATCTACCGGAGAACGAGAAAGTCATCCTCAGGGTCGACTTGTGACAAAACGTCATTCTTTACGACTTGGTGCCATCAGTTTGTTATTTTTAAATATGATTGTCGATGACACCACTAGTACCGACAAAAAATATACATAAAGTGTCTATCCAAGTAGATTTCTGAGTGTCAGGAGGACCGACTTTTTTTAATTATAATTAAAGAATCTTATAATTATGACGAGAATCAAAACTAACTCTACTAAAATTTCATAGATTTGGGTTGAATATGTAAGTTAAAAACCAAATATCGACTTTTATATGATTAAGACCGACACTCGAAGGATTCGTTTTTACGATCTCTCGGTCACCTTCATTTGTGTGAGTCTAAACCTATCGTAATAAGTCGATTTACACCTTCAGGAAGTGCTTCTTAGTCGATGTCTTTGACAGAACAATTCTCTGTGGACAGTGTTCGTTAAAGGAAGTGAATCGTGAGCGAAGATTATAATTTCCCACAAAACAAAATTGAGTCATAGAAGGTAGGGGTCTCTCTCTCCCCCTCTTACTCTCCTGAACAAATCCAAGAATCAAAAATTTTCTTAGGTTATTGTTATTTGGGGTGTTTTAATTATGTCCCGATATAAATTCCCACATATATGACACGTCAACATATTGTATCTAAGACTTTATGACACAAGTACCCTTGTAAAGGGACCACTTATTTCTAAACGTTCTGTCTCGTATCGAAAGTATTTCCTACTCCGGTAGAAACAGTGTGGTCACTACTGACCTCTGAACCTTGGAGGAACCCCTTCATAAGAACAAAAGTAATACCAATGGTTCCTCGTCATTTACGTCAACGACTTAATAAAGGCGTAATGTCCGTTACCCTACTTCTTTCGATTGGAACATATTTTACGACATTTGTCCTACAACCTTAAGTTTACTTTTTTTTTTTGAAGTGTTAATCAAAGTAGGATTTACCTTTATCCAAACGAAGGACTCTTGTCTCCAGTACGTAAAATGAGAGTTAAGGATAGTGTGAAGACGAACAAAGAAGTATCGAAATCCTTCCGACCAATTAGTAGAATAGAGAAGTCGTTCGGGTAATTCCAGAGAATAATTGAATGCTTTAGAACAGTCTACTCCAGGTTCTCGGTCGAAACAGGAACAGGATGCCAAGCACAACACCGTTTCAGAAAGATCGAACAAAGGTATTGGTAAACCGAATAAAGGTATACATTACCTCTTTCCCTAAACCCCAAAATGAAATAATAACCATTAACGGAAGTACTTTTTACCGTCCTACACCACATTGGTTCATCGCAACGTCTATAACTTTTGGATTCACTAAAAAGAAAAGTTAAGAACTAGTGACGATAAAGTTCCTGAAAAATTTTCATAAAAAAAAGATTAAATGTCAAGGGTTCTTACTAAATAAACAAAGTCGACAGTCTAAAGGTCTGGAAACACCATTGGAACAAACACTGATGGTCATACCGTAATGGAGTAAGGTACGTCGTACCCTTTTTATTGTCCCCTTATACCATTGGTGAAGAAGGGAACTAACACCAAAGACTTATATGTTATTCTTCTGTTGTCGTTTCAGTACTTGATGTCCAAGACCCTTCAACTTTCCTGAGTACATTGTAAGTCCATTGGGTGATGATACATACTCTGAAATTCTTACTGACTGAGTATAAGTATAGACTCTTTTGAATGGTCGACGACAGAGGGTGAAAAGACCATCCAATAATGATCAACTCTTAACGATAGCAACAAATCAGTGATTTAACACAGACTAAGGAACTTTGGGATACTTGACGTCATACGATCCGAAGGGACAGGAAATCATAGAGGGACTCAAACGAGTTTGAGTACAGGTAACTGAGTGACTACGGTAGGTTGATAGAGTAGGAAACAACGGGGGAAGAGGAGAACAGGAGTCAGAAAGGGTCGTAGTTCCAGAAAAGGTTACACAGTTGAGTAACATAGTCCACCCGTTAATAACCTCGAAGTGGGATGTCGTAGTCAGCAAGGTTACTTATAGACCCCAACTAAATGAAATCCTAACTGACCAAACTAGGGGAACGACAGGTTCCCTGAGAACTCTCAGAAGAGGTTGTGGCGTCAAGTTTTCGTAGTTAAGAAGTCACGAGTCGGAAGAAATTCCAGAGAGTGTAGGTATGTACTGATGACCTTTTTGATATCGAACCTGAAACACCTGAAAACAGTCGATTAACTACAGAGACGAAAACTTATGTGACAGATCCAAACAGTATCGAAAAAAAGTTTCCTCTTCTACAGAACAGTAAGACACCGACGTCGGTGACAGATGTCACTAAAACTTCGGGTTCTTTTATTTTAGACAGTGACAAAGGTGAAAGAGGGGTAGACAAACGGTACTTTATTACCCTGACCTACGGTACTAGAATCAAAAAACTTACAACTCAAAATTCGGTCGAAAAAGTGAGAGGAGAAAGTGGGAGTAGTTCTCCAAGAAATAAAGGAGAAATGAAAGACGGTATTCTCACCACAGTAGACGTATAGACTCCAATAATTATAAAGAGGATCGTTAGAACTAAGGTCGAACTCGAAGTAGGTCGGGCCATAAAACGCACTATATGAGACGTATGTTCATTCGGCCCACTGTTATATGTCGGAACTGGATAAGGAAAGGGTTAAACCTCGGTCAGGTAACGAGGTACAGGCCGAGACAACGATCAACCCTTATGGTTTATTTTTATACGTCACGGTGTGTAGAACAACAACAAGAGTCAATTACTGTGTTTCAAATGTAGTAACCTTTTACATTGTACAACGTTTAGGTGGTGGAAAAGTTTATATAGAAGGACAGGTAAGTGGAGAACGTCATCAAACCCTGTTTATTACTTTTGTACACGACATAAAAAGACTAAGAGTAGGAGATTCAACTGATACAGTAGTTTTTTATAAAGTTGGAGACGTTTATTACAGACCTTGGGATAGGTAATCACTTTTTACTGGCACTACGAGGTGACATCGACAAAAGTCACATACGACTCCTCCTGTGACTAAGTTCTCTCTACCCGTTACTCGGTCAAGTATCGAAAGAAAAGAAGTCCTGAAGACTCTCGGAAACTACGACGTCACACGTAACATATAGGGTCCATCCTCTAAACCCTTTATCATTTAGGGTATAAGTAAACTACTATTTCGGGGAAAACGATTGTCCTTTTAGTAACGAGAGTCTTTGTTTGTAATTATTATTACGTTCTTTGTAATCGTAACATGTTGTAGTACCTTACCTTTTCGTCTTTTTTACAGTTGCACCCAAAATTAGGGTCGAGACACTATTTGTCCCGTGAACTTCGTTTAGTGTACTGTCGAGAGTCGAAAACGAAGGAAATCCTCACCGTTATTTACTAGAGAACTCAGGAAACTTTTGAACGTTACGACAGTAAGAGACGGGTTCCAATTCATCTCAGGGTACACTATGGGTCTAAAGGTAAAACGTTCAAACTACTACAAGACGACCAAAGTCCTTCTTAATAATTTAGATTAGGTGACCTATAAATTCACTAATTGGACTCTTCCAATTATATAACTTTCATAGTAGTAGTACCTGTTTATTAGGTCTAAGTCGTCCAATTTATAGTTTCAACCTTGATCGTCCACCTGTAAAATTGGAATGTGGGTCTATTTCTCGACCGTATCCAAACCCGTATCAGGTTCCAAATCCCCTATCACTCATCCACTTCCTGAGTCCGTAGGTAGGAGGAGGGGAGAGAGGTCCGAGACCATGTTTCCCACGTATACACAAGAAACGAAAAGACAAAAGTTCTTACCTCTTCTTGAACATACTAACCTTAAACCACCTCAGCGAAATGGAAAAAAGTGATATTGAATCCACCATGAGGGTGTTCCTTACCCTGGGAGATATTATGTAATATAATTTATCTAAAATTTGTATTAAAATGAGTATTGTCTGAATAAAAGATGATTACCTTTCTATGGAAATCTAAGTCTAAACAAAAATTATATTTTTTTCATACACAGTAGTGAAGGGACCACCGAGTCTGCCATTTCGCAGACGGATGTTACGCCCTCTGGGCCCAAGTTAGGGACCCAGCCCTTCTAGAGGACCTCTTCCTTTACCGTTGGGTGAGGTCATAAGAACGGACCTTTTAGGGTGCCTACCTCCTCGGACCACCCGATGTCAGGTTCCTCAGCGTTTCTCAGCCTGTGCTGACTCGCTGAAGTGAAAGAAAAAAGTTAGTCTAAATACATTTTAAACTAACACATGTTTTATTAGAAGAGTAACGTGGATTAAGAATACACAAGTAATGACGTCTTTTAAGTCTGTTGAGAGAGAGTCTTAAGACTTTTAATGAAAAGAATAGGAAAGTAATTAGTGTCTTTGTCGACCTCCTTTCTTGTCCTACAAAACAAGAGTGATATCTTAACAACAAATCACGAAAGAACTGTGAATCTACATCCTCAATTTAAACACAAACAAAAAAGAAGATTTAATTTAGGTTCACGTAAAGTTAAAGTAATACATGAACCAAAACCAAATTTTTTTTTTTATCCCTGAATTTGTTCGATATGGTATTGAACTTGTTTGACCGGAGCCATCGACAATTGGAAAGAAGAAGGAACAGTAAGAATGATTTTACCTTAATAAAACTCTACAGGGAAAATCTTAATATAGACTTTCAAAAGTTCTTTGGTTTTACACCTTTCAACTTCTTGAGTAGTCATACCGACTGTACTTGAACTTAAAAGAATTTCGGTTAGTTCGTCTTAGAAAACCGTAGGGGAGTAGATTTTTATGTGAACTAATTTAAGTGAAAAGTCATAGGAAAAAATTAAGGTATTGTACCAAAAATTACACGGGAATGAAGAGACTCCCTTTTTTACCTTACTTTTCGACCTTAGATTTTTATTTTAGGTATGAATTATGTGTTCGATTTATATGGGGGTTCAAAAGAGTAACGATGTAATTAAGTTACTTTAGATTAAATCCGATCATGGTCACAAGACTTATTTCTACTTATTCATAATGGTCAAAGGTAACACAAAGTCGAAGAAAGAGATTCTAAATAGTCTTCTTTACAATTAACGAATTCAAGAATATATTCTAACACAAGAAATTTCAAGAGACCTTCTCTAATTTACTTCCTACCGTTTATGGAAACGTAAATAAAAATCGAAGTAGGATAAGACAACGTTATGGGGGTTTCATAAGGAGGAATTCTCAAGTCTGGTAAGGACCTCAATTGAAAAGTTTTAGGACTATTGATAGTTCAACAGGTGTTGTCGGGGACGTGGTGTGTGAGTTTAAGGATGAGATAGGGAATAACAAACACCCCGCCCGACAAAGGGTTTTACGACTTGAGGATATGATAGTCTACGATTATTTCTGTGGAGGTTTCACATGTCCCGAGTTTATTTAAATCCTTTATTACCTAACTCATTTTTTAAAAAAATTTAGGGAAATGAAACCTAAAAAAAGCCGTGACACTTGTCATTTAGAGATTCTTTAGTTATATGTAAAAATGGAAAACGTTGATTGGTGTTTGGTAAAAATTTCACAGAGACAAAATAGTCTAATGAGACACCCTTTGTTTTATGTTAAGGTCCCACTATTGTCACAGACGTGAGACTGGAAATGGATGAAAAGATCGTAGAACGGAGAATAAAAACACGACTACGGAGTGACGGTAGTCACTGGTGTGACTTACGAAATTACGGAGAACTAGAAACACGTTCGACAGGAAATGGAGTCGTAAGAGAAAGAAGGAAAAAGAGGAAAACTTTAGAATTAAAAAAGAGGAGTACTTTAGAATCGAAAAAAAGGCCGAGTTCTGACTTACAATATATGACACAATAATATAAAAAAGGACGTCCTTGTCATTGAACGGAAGAGGAGACATTAGGGTGTCGTGAATCAAGATCAAGTGTGTAGACGATTTCGAGAACGGTAGCAGGCAAAACTTAGTCCGCTAACAGGTGTAAAGGGATGTTCTACTCCCTGAGAAGTTCCCGTCGTCACAGTAGAATTAAATAGAAATGCAGAAAGTAAAGAATCGTGAGGTCGTCCCCATATTATCCGTCAGTAGGACCAACTTATCTTAGCTCAACTTATTGGTGTTTTGGTATTCAGTTTGGTCCAGTCAGAAGAGTCTGTGGACGACACCGAAGGTCAAAGTGAGTCTTATCCTGGGTTCCTCGAATGTCCGTAGATGTGCTGGAGTGTTCCAGTAGGTGGGAGTCATATCAGGACTGAGGTAGAGGAGTGACGAGGAAGGGAGTGAATAAAGTGAGGTCGGTCCGACCGAGGGATTTCAGGCATTTTGTACGAGTCATAGGAAGGAAACTCTCGGAAAAGAAAATCGACCTTACTAAAGGGGATTTATGGTGGACTAATTTATGGAGTGACAATTAATAGTTTTAACTTTGAGAAACAAGGTTATAGTAGTAACAGAACGAGTTCAGTGGGACCCGGGTAATTTTTAAGGTCGGAAGGAGGTAGTAGGGTCGAGATGGTCAGGGAGAATGGGACAACATAAACAAAACAAAATAAAAGAAAGAGGGTGATGTAGTAATGAAAGATTGGATGAGATATTAAAAAAAATTAAAAATGAAATAAAACGAAATGTTATGACATAACCAAAACGGTATGTGACTGTACTTAGTCGGTGCCCATATGTTACTCAAGGGTTAGGACTTGGGGGGAGGGTGGAGGGTGAGGTATAGTAGAGAAACCTAGTAGGGGCACGTGGTCGGGGTTCGTAGGACATAGGACATAGTTTGTATCTGACCGCTAAGCAAAGAATGTACTATCATAGGTACTAAGTTACGGTGTGATGAGATATTAAATTTCACATAATACAAATAATAATAGGTCGAAGTGGAGCAAATCTACATTTATGATGTCCGTGTCCTTATAAACGGATTAAAGAAGTAAAGACACAGGGTTCCTGACATAATTCGTTACATGACACACACATGATTCATTGAAGTCAGCACAGGTCGAGTAACGCTGGGATATACAACATCGGACGGTCCGAGGAGACACGTACCCTAAGAGACCCGTTCTTACGACCTCAACCAACGGTACGGGAGGAGATAATTGTATACAATTTTCTTATCTCGTTTACTTGTACTAAAAGTAGGACAAAAGATCATGTCGTTCACACGCGATAAACAGTGTTATACAAGTACATCTTGACTCATTCTAGTCCCATCAAAAACAATCAAAAGTAATAACTTTTTACCAAGAGAAGTGAAGTCGAGTGAGTTCGACACTTTCGCCATTTTGTAACGTGGTTAATTTTATAAGGTTAATTGTGATTAGTCCTCCTCGTTATAATTATTGTGTCAACTCGGCCTAACAACTGAGAAGTATCGTATTGTATAGTGAGATCTGTGTCATACAGTGAAAGAAGTCTATCAAAAAAGAAGGAAGATTACTTAAAACCATTTTATTACTTCTGAAAGAAGTCCCCTCCTTTTGTCTCGTAAGTTTTGTCACCCAGGGAGAAAATTTTATGGTTCCAAGATAGGAAATTAGGTCACGTTGTGACGACAGTAGTGGTGGTATCAATTCATGTCATAAAGTACCGTACAGATGTGGTAGTCTTGTGACTCTATTCAAAAACCTTGGATTGTACGCTCTGTAATAGTAATGGGAGTCCCTAGAACGACTCTCAGAGGGGAGCTTCACAAAACCTAAGATCAAAGTCTATTAAATGACTAAAAAAAAGGTCGAAATAACTCTACATTGACTATATATTGTAGCACATTCAAATTTCACATGGTGTCCAACTACACTAAGTGAATATACAACGTTTTACTAACGATGGTATACCAAGTGATTATAAAGATCGTGTAGTCAGTATAGTGTATTAATGTAAATAAAGACATCACTGTTGTAAATTCCAGAGTTTTTGAAAGTTCTTATATTATATCATGACAATTAATATCAGTGGTATCAGGTCATACGGTGCATGTTCTGTAGTACGACATGTAATCTAGGAGTCTTGATTCGGTAGAATATTGACCTTCAAACATATGAAAAAAATGAAGAAACTTAAAAAAACAAAAAAGTATCAAATATCTTAAGGTAGATCACTCACTTTCACAAACAAACATATTGAGTGACAACATCTTGAATACCAAACAAATGTCGAACGATAACAACATTACCATACTTCTTATAGGAACTTGTATTCAGAAATCCATTTTTAATCTAAAAAGGAATTCTGTTAAAAATCTTTACCTTATTTAACCAATTGTAAAAATTCCGAAAACTATGTATAACACTCATAAAGAGGTCTTCATAAAACTACGTACATAGGTTTATAACTGGTCGTACAGGGATAAAGGGGGTGGAGGGTCGGGGACCAGTTGAGATAAGATGAGAAAGATACTTAAACCGAAAAAATCTAGGGTGTTTATTCACTACGATATGGTCATAAACAGAAAGAGGTAAACAGAATGAGGTGAATCGTACTACGAGGTTCCAGGTAGGTAAAACAGTGTTTATAGTCCCAAAGGAAAAAAAGAGTACAACAAGTAAGTGATTCAGTGCAGACTAAGAAACGTTGGGGTATCTGACGTCGTACGGTCCGAAAGGACAGGAAGTGACAGAGGGCCTCAAACGAGTCTGAGTACAGGTAACTGAGTTACTACCGTAGATTGGTCGAGTAGGAGACAGTAGGGGGAGACGACGGAAGACCGGAAGGGTCGTAGTCCTAGAAAAGTCACTTAGACGAGAAGCGTAGTCCACCAGTTTCAAAACCTCGAAGTCGAAGTCGTAGTCAGGAAGGTAACAGATAAAATATATTCATATTATATGTAAATACATATACAAAGTATAGAAGAAATAGGAACTTCGACAACTTTCTATGAATTTACTTGTTTCCTAGAGTTTCTCTACAGATATGAGGGTGTAAGTAACGTTGTAACCAGTGTCATCGGTTCTATACCTTTGTTGACACAGCAAATGAATAATCTCCGAATTGAAACTCGTTCTTAAAGTTTACAGAAGATATGTCACGTCAATTATTACGGTAGAAAACTGATGTAGTCTCTCTACGAAATTACTAGTTTATCAAAAACACTTACTTTCACAAAAAAATGAATGAACAATTTTTATTTATGATGTGTCTAAATATCTCTGCTTTTCATCTTACAATCAACGGTATCAGATCCACCTCCTCCTTCGTCCGTCAATAACAAATTACCCATATTTTGAATTCGCATTGTTCCACTTTTCTCGAGACAACTATCTACCACTTTTACCAACATGTTGTAACACTTACATAAATTATAGTGACTCGATATATGATTTTTAGAAATTCTTCCCTTTAAAATACAATGTATATAACATGGTGTCAAAAATTTTTTTTACCTGTTCTTTTTATACGTGTAGGGTCCTTCAGGTAACACTTCCTGATATAAGGAGACCTATATACTAAAGTCTACGGAAAGTATTAATTCCACTAGGGTTTAAGTCCTTTCGAGTTGTTTTTATTTTATTAAAAAAGTCTCACGATATTTTCATACTCCTTCGTAGTAGTAACCAAATCAACGACGATGAAAATAATAACGAAGGGTCCATCATAACATTATAGAGTATCAAAATTACAATAGAAACAGTAGTAACGAATTAAAAACGATAGTAATAATAATAATAATAGTAGTGGTCGCAGTAGAAATAGTAGTAATAAAATAGACTTTGTATCGGATTCTCTTATTTTAAAGAATATAACGGGTATAGATTTGAGACACATTCTATAATTCATAAATTGATAATATAAGTAGCTTATGGATTCTCCGTAGGAACCACCAAGTCTACCATTTCTCAGACGGACGTTACACGTTCTGGACCCAAACTAGGGACCCAGCCCTTCTATGGGATCTCTTCCCTTACCGATGGATGAGGTCATAAGAACGGACATCTTAGGGTACCTGTCTCCTCGGACCACCCGTTGTCAGGTACCTTAACGCTTCTCAACCTGTCCTGACTTACTGATTGTGAAAGTGAATGTTGATAGGTCGGGACTTGATCTACAGTCATAGGTGTAACTACTAGACACTTTAAATAGACATTGGGGTTTTAGTTATGAGGGTCACGAGAGGAACAGTAAATACGTGTACATGTCTGGTCTTTTATGAACGCAGTAGGATGTTTGTGAAAAAGGACAACTCCAAATTGCTCCACACTAAAAAAACGGAAGAACCAAGTTGAGAGTATGATATTTGTCCCAAGAAAACCGTCAGACAAATCACAACACGAAAAATCGTAAAAACACGAGAAGCAACCATTAAAACGATAAACTTTATCGGGCACTATATCGTGAAGTCACGACAGATCACAAGGATTCGTGCTCTTCCGACTCGACACAGAATGTCTCTTCGACTCGACACAGAATGTCTCTTTTATGGACACAACCCATTCGAAATAAGGTCGTACTCAATATCTCGACAACCACAATTATTTAATTGCAAGACATAAAATTTTCCACGTAAACTTATATTCGTGTGTATTTATTCCAATACATAACTTATCAACAACTTTGACAACTCTGGTTTCTGAGAGTCTTTGGATTGGGACATAAAGGGGAATCTTGTTACCAAGTTATGAGTGATTTAGTTACAAACGTCGTCACCATATCTTGTATTAAGGTAGTCACGACTCTTGACGAACAACTATCACAACTCGTATTGTGGACTATCACAACACGATACTAACTCACGTTCTTGAATTTACTTTTATTGTTTTGAAATTGGTAAAATTTTTGGTTTTGTTGTCTCTGATTTCAGTATCAGAAATACTGAAAGTCTATTTCATGTCAAAGAATACCGTTCATCTACCCTTTTTACTCCCTTTACATTTAAAAGTAAAAGGACCTGAGATTTTAGTTCCACCTACCACTGATGTCGGTGTGTCAATTTGCTACGAATGAGGAACCTTCCTGTCCATACCGTCTGGTTCACATAATTTTTTGTCTTTGTACTGAAACGGTTGTTTCCGGGTAGATCAGTTTCGATGCCATAAAAGTTATTAGTACATACCTACACTCTCAACCTGGTATTTCTTCCGGCTCACGGTTTCTTAACTACGAAAGGTTATCACCACGACCTCTTCTGAGAACTCTCAGGGAACCTGTCGTTCCTCTAGTTTGGTCAGTCAGGATTTCCTTTACTTGGAATTTATAAGTAACCTTCCTGACTACGACTTCGAAGTCATAAAATCGGTAGACTACGTTTCTCGATTGAGTAACCATTTCTGGGACTACGACCCTTTCTAACTCTCGTTCTTCACTTCCCCCGCTGTCTCCTACTCTATTAATCTACCGTAGTGACTCAGTTACCTGTACTTAAACTCGTTTGAGTCCTTCTATCACTTCCTCTCCTTTCTGACCATACGACGTCAAGTACCCCAGAGTGTCTAAACCTGTACTAAGTCGTTGACTTGTTGTTGTTGGCAAAGAATCCATTCTTTGATTCTTACAAGTGTTACTTCTTTTCTAATTATGTAAGTCTTCTGAGGGTAAGTAGTTTTTCGTGATCTTTGTCTCAGTTCCTTCCTTCAGTATCTCGTCTCTCTATTAACATTTTTATATTGACTGTTTGTGTTCCAAGGGTTATACATTTCTTGACGTTACTTAGTCAGTCTTATTCTATGTTTAGGTGATCTACTGATTCACCTACTGTCATTAACCGTAAAAATTCTTACTACTTTACACTCACCGGACTTTTGTACTTTTTTGTCGAAATAATCATTGACTTCTTTCACACTTAATCTTTATTACTTAACGGTAAATCCATGTCTAACTGTTTTCAATTTTATCATCCACAATCACTCTTTGTCGTCCCTCAGAGTAAGTCCGACTGTTCTATAATTTTGAACGGGGTTGGTGAAATCTTTTGTCTCATATATTTGGAGAATACTTGATCATTTAGATTTGAAAAAAAAATGATATGAGGACCTATTTATAAGAGATCTAGTCTCTTCGAGAACTTTTATAAGGGTCCTTTGTACACAAGTATCGTTAAATCAAATATTATCATTTAATCATCTTTTTTCTTGATAGACATCTGTCACTTTTCCTATATATATGACACCATTTAAGTATGTTCTTTCATAATTTACTCTACTTCATTGACATCGATACAGTAACTCTAACGGAGAGTCTCCTTATTACAATTTGTTTTTATGATTCAGAGTCTCCGTATGGATCATAATTACGTTAAGGTAAAAAATATTTTACGTACAATATAAGTTCCGATTTGTTATCTAACAAATCCTTATACACACATATATATATACATATACTGTTTTCGTTTTCTTATAAAGTCTTGCTACTTTAGTCATCACCTCCTTATTAGTGTCTGCTTATGTGTCCCCTGAAGTTTCAAGGACCGTCACAAAGTAGACATTTGGAACCACAATCCAAGTGTCCACAAGTCAAATAATAAGAAATCCGAGACGTAAGTGACATACACTTGAAAATACTCGAAATGTACAGTACGTTTTTTTTTTTTAAATCTATTTCTTTTTGTAGTCCCAGACCTTGGTCCGTTTGGATCCAATCTTAAGACCGGAATAATAAATAATGGTCACCCTTGTACGTGCTTACTAAAGTGAAAGACATGGAGTTAAAGGAGTATCTATTTTCCCTGATGTTATCATGGAAAAAGTACCCGTAACAACTTTCCTAATATACTCAAGTATGGACTTTTCATGAATTTTATCACGGACCTGTATCACTCGTGAGTCATTTGGAATCGACAGTAATGACACTAATAATGACGTTAGGTCTCTGTAGAGACTTAATCATGGTGTGAAGGTCGACTCGTTCTTCCTACACTCGTGACACAGTACTGACTTCAGGGTCCAACGAAGTCGTCGTTAGACATTATGGAAGTGATCGAGTGAGTTGATGTGTGTGCGTGTGTACGAAGGTCCTGCAAATTTTTACCCAAATAGCGCACAATCCGACACGTCGTGAGCTACCGTAGTGCTCGAGTTACTTGTACTTAGACTCGTTCGAGGTCCTCGACCACTACCTGCCCCTTCGGACCGCATGACGTCAGGTACCCCAGCATTTCTCAACTGTCTCGACTTACGACGCGTCGTAGGAATATTGATGTCGAAGTAGATGTCAGAAATTTCTTCAGACACCTTTAGGTTCACGGTGCACTCTGACTCCAACATCTTGACACCATCCTAAAGAACGTTTATTGTTACACTACGACTTTAGAAGACTTTTGAAACCGGAATTTCAACACTCCGTCTCTGTGTGGGTCTCTGTAAGTTGATCTTTTACTGGAGTCCTCACTGTGACAATTCTACCTCTCTACCGTCTGATACTGAGACTTCTATTCCGGGCTCGACGTATTACTCGAACAGAGGACACTTTTGGTCTCGTGATCATCAAAGTCACCAACTGTCTCAGATCCAAACTACGCAAACTCATTGGTCGGACTTGTGTGAATCATAATGTCAAGAATGTTCTTAGGTCAACATGTGACGTCATCTCACTCCGTCACGACACACGACAGACACTCGAAACTGGACATCTCTCTTTCACCCCTCCCAGTCATCCCGACTCTGTCTCTACGTTTCGCGTCCAGTACCCGTAACTCGATTTAATTTTGGGTCTGGGTTCTAGGTATGTGGACCCAGGTAGTGGGAACGTTTACGTCACCACTGACCTACTTAGTGGGGTCATTTCATGAAGAATGGCTGAGGGTGTTACGAAATAAAGATAGTCAGATGTCGTGACTCAAAAGGGAAACATGGAACATTATCACACGAAATACAAGGATAGATGAGATTTGAAGAACTCCAGTCCTTACTGAGACTAAGTGGTATCATAAGAGGTGTTGTGGGTGGTCTGTTCTGTTCTTCTTTTCTTCCCTCCCCGTTCCTCCCTCAAGTCTGACTTCTTTCCTTCCACGATACCCGACTTATAAAGTATAGACGAGGGGTTTAGGTATACAACTTTAAAATTGGGTGGTTCACTATAATATTCCTCCACCTCGGAAACCCTCCATCAATCCAGTACTCCCACCACAAGAGTATTTACCTAGTCACGGGAATATTCTTCTCTGTACCTCTCGAACGAGAGAGAGAGACGAAAGATGGTGCACTTCTGTGTCACTCACCTACCCGTAGACGTTTGGACCTTCGTCAAAGAGTGATCTGGGGTCTAGACGGATGTGCAGAGTCACAATTCTTGACACTCTTTATTGACAACAAATCCCGTGGAGTAGACACCGTGTAAACAATATCGTTGAGCTTGTCTGATTCTGTTTGTACTTCTAGAGGGGTGGAGACTTTAAGAGACTGAAACATCCTAAAGACTCCGTCTTTTCTCATTGATGTAGATTTCGTCTCGTATTTAATAGTGTTATGAACAACCTATTAACAGAAGGGAATCCTTTAGTCACATATAAATCGTACGGACGAGTCCACAAAGAGGGTGAAGAAATCAATAGATCTTCAAACAAAAACAAAAACGGTTCGTGAGAAACTTTGAAAATCTACCTTCTACTTTTATGAATAAATGATCAAAGGAGTCCACAATGGACTTGATCCCGTCGAAGTTGAAGTCAATCTTTATTCTTTCATGTTTTGATTTAGTCCTGTCGAACCGTGAAGTAACTCGTCAAGAGACGTCGGAGTCACCCCCGGTTTTCGACTCAGCCGTCTCCCCGTCACTAAATAAAGATGTGTAAATCTTCGTCCTACCCTTCATCGTTCTAGGACGAAAAGATAATAGAAGGAGAAAAAATCAAAAGTAACGGTGAAGGACTAGGACAAAGGGATTGAATAAAGATGTCGTGAATGGTGGAAGTTCCTACGATACGTACTAAATAAGAATAAAACAAATACCAGGAAAGTGGATGAAATAGGGGAAATTCTTTTCTTTTTTTATTTTGTGTAAATAATAAACCGACACAACCAAAGATCAACACCGTGCGTACTAGAAAAGTAATACCGCGTGTCCGAATCAACGGGACGTCTCACGTCCTAGAATCAAGGGGTCGGTCCCTAACTTGGATACAGAGGTCGTCACGTTCCGTGTATGAATTGGCGGCCTGGTGGTCCTTTCAGGGTGTGAAATGGAAGAAACTCCTCTGTCTAAACAAAACAAAAAGTTACCACATTGGGGTCACGGGTTTTGGTACCGACTGTACATTATCTGTGAGTAGTCTCCGGATCACATCCACAACTTACTTAGACAATAGTCAAGGGTCCCACATAAATTTTCGTTCCCCGAACTCACTACTATAAAGGTTTTTGACCGTCCAAATAGTGTCACTTCGACATAGAGATTAATGAGAGACACTTCTCTTACCACTTTGTCGGGGTATCGTATCAGATTTATCTACTACTTATTTGTGTACCGAACGTACACATAAACTACTACCAAAATAAAAGTTTTGACATTAATTTCCTCTATTTTTATATACCAACCTCAACGGCTTCGTTGAATTTAAGTTGTATTTATTGTCGACGAGAAGTAGACCCTTAAAGTAGATATATGTCGTAAAAAATACGGGAATTTGTAAAAATTCTTCATAAGTCGTAGGTCATAGGGTTCTTTACAAAATATGAGTCTCTTCCCCTTCCTTTTATCTTTTCTTTACCGGGACATTCTTGGTCACTAATTTGTTTCGACAATGAATGTTTTTGAAACTAAAAAGGGGTTTATTGACATATCGACTCGTGGTTTCTTAACTACGAAAACTTGACACCACAACCTCTTCTGAGAACTCTCAGGGAACCTGACGTTCCTCTAGGTTGGTCAGGTAGGATTTCCTCTAGTCAGGACCCATAAGTAATCTTCCTGACTACAACTTCGACTTTGAGGTCATGAAACCGGTGGACTACGCTTCTCGACTGAGTAAACTTTTCTGGTATTACGACCCTCCCTAACTCCCGTCCTCCTCTTCCCCTACTGTCTCCTACTCTACCAACCTACCGTAGTGGTTGAGTCACCTTGACCCAAACCCACCTGAGGCCCTCAACTTGAGTCCCTCCGGACCGCACGACGCCAAGTTCCCCAGCGTCTCAGCCTGTGCTGACTCGCTGATTTGACTTGACTTGTTTCGTACAGGTTAAAGAATCCTCGTTCGTCACTTAAATTCGTACTGACCGTAAAAGAAATACTCAGTGGTTAGGGATAAATTAGTCAAGTCTTCAGGTTTTGACTCACATATCACTCCTCAGAAGATAAACAAAACTTTCGTTTTGAAAGACGTCTCGTGACCATAGTCCTTCATGACTATTTCACATGGAGCGGGAAATTTCAATTATTTCATTCAAGGAGGGTCCGACGAACCCCTTTTACAAATAAAAAACCTATCCTAATTCTTTTAGGGTACCCGTCTCCTCGGACTATCCGACGTCAGATATCCCAGTGCTTCTCAACCTGTGTTGACTCACTGAAGTGAAAGTGAAAAGTGAAAGTACGTAACCTCTTCCGTTACCGTTGGGTGAGGTCACAAGAACGGACCTCTTAGGGTCCCTGTTCTCTCGGACCACCCGACGGTAGAGACCCCAGCGTATCTCAGCCTGTGCGGACTTCACTGAATCGTCGTCGTCGTCGTTGTATGTTAAAGCTGAAGGGTCTACCGAGTCACTATTTCTTAGACGGACGACTATGTCCCCTGTGGTCTCTACGTCTGAGCTAGGGATCTAGTCCTTCTATGGGACTTTTTCCTTCACCGTTGGGTAAGGTTATAAGAACGGATCCTTCAGGGTACCTGTCTCCTCGGACGGTCGGATTCGGGTACCCTAGCGTTCTCAGTCTGTACTGACTCGTTCACTCGTATGCAAGTTCTCTGTCAAATTACTATACTCGCAGAAGGATCAAAATAAATACTAGTTCGGCCCTCTTTGATGGAGAGAAGGAAGTCTCTAATAATAGGTGACGGCATTTCATAATCCGTTTAAACCATCGGTCGAGTAACGAGTCCGAACATGGAGACTTTTGAATCATTTTCTTTTATTTACCTTACTTCTTCAGTCTCTACTTCGGTAAAGAGAAGTGAAATTTCACTCCAAGAAGTACTACCTATCACACCGACCATCTTAACACCAGAGACCTAAAAATAGTACTGGTCACCGGACATATAGAAGTAGATCAAGTGGGGGTTCCAAAAAGGACATCTAATCACTGAAATACTACCGGATGACTATGTAACGGAAAAGGCGTAAAGAAGACTCTTATAAATAAGACAATGAACCCGTATAGACTGAACGGGACATCCCAACGAGCAAATAATCCTTCTGACCCTGTCACTTAATGTTGAACGATTAAAATTAAAAGTCTCCCCTCTTATTTTCGGGTATTTCATCTTCAAGTTTTACCTCTAAGAGTACAAAGAAATACGGTTTTGATATTACTAGTTTTTTTTTTTTTCTTTGACATTACTATTCAGACAGTTCACTTTCGTGACACTGCGATCTACTTCTCGTCTATTAACATCCTATATAGGGGTTGACCGATTATTATCAGGACTAATGTTTCTGGTTGTCCGGGTACGCTAAACATATTACAGGAAAGTACAAAAGGAGTAGAGTTCATAAGGAACCCCGTCCACAGTCACCCACTCTCCTACAAAGAACAAAAACCAGTTCGTCTCGTAAACAAAGTATACGACTAACATAAGGATAGAATCCCACAGAGATCCGAAAGTAAAATTCCGTCGCATCCACCGAGCCACGGTAACTAATTTCTGGAAAAGAGTTTCAATAGAAATCTTGTAGGGACCAGTGATACGTGTGTTTCCAGGAAGGTATCGGTCCTACGACTTTCTGTCACACAGTACACCTGTTTATGCTCTTCTAAGTGGGATGAGGTCGTGTAGAGGACGTATGGTGGAGTCACACACTTTGTACTATCTCTTACCACGAGCTGTCTATGATTCCTGGGGTATACACAGTCTCTATGAAATCCGTGACACGTATATCGTACATCGGACTATTTCTGACATTTCTGAGGACGGTGATAACTCGGAATAATAAAAAACAACCCCCCCCCCGTTCCCCTCCTCCCNCCCCGTCCCCTCCTCCCCATCCGCCCTGACATTTGGTTTGTCATATAATCACTTGTCTCATTAACGTCTACGACCACTACTAATGATACTTTCTGTCTTATTTATCCACTACACTATCTCTCACCTTGACCCAACCTCCCGATACAGTGTATTTTGTCAGTCCCCTCCGAGGAGACTCCTCCACTGTAAACTCAACTCAGGACCTCTTACTTGTACTATTCGGTTTTCTACCCATCTCTCGTAGGTTCTGTCATCGTGGTTCAAGTTTCCAGGACTTTGTCCTAATCGGAATTCTACAAACTTCTTGTCTTTCGTTTTGTACCAACAATGGTATATTTATTCATTCCCCCTTGTATCGTCTTGGACTTTGACCCCCAGACCTATCCCTGGTCTAGGGATTCCCAGTAACATCTCGAGTCATTTCTCAGACATAAAACAAGACTTTAAATGATCCGGTCTACGACAAGACCTTTAAAAACAAAGAGAAACACAACACATTCATGCTTTGGTTTCTATCTCTTACGTCGACGGATTGGTAATTGTGAGGACTCAGTCCTACTATGCGCTTTTTCTCTACTCGAGGACATCTCTTTTTACGATATTATTATCGAACACAAAATCCCGTGGACAGAGACTTCCTCTTGTTGTCATGAATGCTTCGGTCCAACATGAGTGGTGTCGTTGGAGTGCGCCCTCCATCCACGCATGAACATACCTTCTGCGTCCCTTTGAGTTCGTCGAATTTGACCCAACAAGAATCCGAAGAATTTATCGTACCTTTAGAGCTATTTTATCTTACACAGTTTCTTTACTCCTTTCTTTTTGAGGTTTCATTCTTTGTTTTTATCGATAGTCCTATCGGTGTATGAATGTCTTTTTCCCCGTCGTTTCGTTGGAAATAAAAGAACATTTCAGTTCTTTTATTATCGTCTCCCCACTTGTTCAATCTTCAGAGTTTATCAGTCAACATTATAGTCGTTTACAACCAAAGTAAGGACTACAAATTAAGTTATACCTTATCTCTTGAACACCCAGTTTCTTTTGGACCCAAGATTAGGTATGAGAAGGAACATGATCTTGACGTTAGAACGTACACCTAAAATAAATAATCATATTTCACCTACTCATTATTATAAAGGGAGTATCTCTACAACAGTCCAAAATTACTTACTGATTTGTCGTTTACTCTTTAACACGAGAAATGTATTCGATCAACTTTAACCTGAATGTAAAGAAGGATTTCTCAATTATAAATGTTCACCATAGTTAAAGGTCTAGTCGGGTGTCTTTGGAGGAATTGTGCATTGTAACTAATACGATAAAATTCCAGGACGGATCCAAATCAATGACCTTCCATTTTACACAACACCACTACACAACGTTCTTCTCTTTCTCCTCTTATTGGAGGACGATTTACGTCTTAACGACTAGGGTCTGTTTAAACAGAAAGGGTTTGACGTGTTTAGAAAGGGTAGGACATAAACAAGGGTAAAAGGAAAAGTCGAGAAGACGTTTTTTATTTTATCTATTATAACTCACTCTTTGATCATAACAAATATCTGTCAAAACAACGATGCATTGATAAAGTCATTTTTCGTGGATACTTCTTTTAGTTTAAATTCTCATAAAAACAGAAATTAGGAAGAAACTCCAAAGAGTCGGGATGAAACGGAAGAGGTCATAAAGAATCTAATGTAAAAGAAACAAAGAAAATACCAGTTAGTTTTGAGTATAAGGTTCTTAGACATGACGAGAATAAATAAATTCTCCTTCGTTAGAATTACTTAATTAAGTAAGAAGTGACATTCACTGATTATCGTTCCATTATGTAAACGTCAGTAAAGACCAAGATTCTACCGTAAAGATATTAGGGTTTCATTAGGGATTTAATATCTGAAAGTAGACGATACCGATTACTCTCACTCTTATTTTAAGTATATAAACCTCCCTCATGTAACACTCCCAACCTCAGTCGGGGACTCTCTCGTGGGAGATCAAAAGTAAAAATTGAAACTTTGTTCACGAGATTCCTAAAAGTATCACTACAGGTATCGTCATCGGAACCCGATACTTTCCTGGTAGTACTCGATAAAGATACCGACTCAGTAAACATTTTACTCACATGTAATTAAATCATTATAATTATTCCAAGAAACAATAGATATGTTTTCAGAGAGTCTTTCTCTAAACGAAAAGAAGAGTTACAGTTTGGTGATGGGTCTTAGTCTAGAATCAGGGAATGAAATTCGACGGTTGTTTAATCCAATAAATTATAGTTTAGAAGTCGTATATAATATGTATAAAAAATGACAAAATAAATCAACAACCTCTCTCTTTTACCGACTGAGGTTATGAACCTCGTTTTCTCCTTGAGTTTTTTATAAACGACTTCTAACCGACTTGTTTATCTTTTTAATGACTGTAGTCCTTTTTGTTCTATCACTGTTCGTATAGATAGACAGACAGATAGATAGATATAAGTTCAAGGTAAAAGTAGGTAGGAGAAAAGTTGACCACACGTTACATTTGAGGATTTTAAAATTCGAGTTACTCATTTAAATATACCGGTCGTTTATCGTATTACACAGTAGAACATAAAGACAAAATTTTATTGTTATAAAACATGGGAAATTTTTCCATGTGTCTGTAATCAAAAATCACAAACCTTTTATCATAAAGGTTTGAATGAATCGTACTTTTCTATTGTAATCGACAGAGTCTTACATAGTAGTATCCTTCAAGAAATTCCTTTTAATAGACTTAAGTCACATACACTCATATAGAAGTAACATTCAGTGTACTTTTTATATTAGGTACATGAACTTTTCTATTCCATAGACCGAATGAAGTCGTGGTCAGATCTCAACTTTTGTCTGGTCGGTTTCTTCTCCATAAAATTTAGAATCGAATAAAACACGTCACGCTAACTGGATGATGAGATGACGATGAAATAGACCACTTTCCACCCTAGTGAGCCAATGGGGACACAGGGAAAGACGCCTAAAAGGACACTACGACTCTTTACTCTCACGATCACGTTTGTAGGTATCTGGTGACTGACACCCGGTTAATAACACAATTCACGAAATGTAAGTATTGGAATCAGAGATTTCTCACGATACTCTATCCTTAATAACAGGACTATAAGTTTTACTTCTTTGACTTCAATTAAGTGGGTGTAGTATACCGACTTCTCAACTTTCTCGACGCAGATACGAGGACTGAGGTCTCGGTCACACAATTTGGTACGTCATTGAGAAGGAGAACGATTTATGTGAGAGTGTCCATCTGGTCCAGCTGGTACGGTCAGAGTGATTACCAAAGAAAGAAGAAAAGCACACCTTTCCTACAGTTTTTACCCTGAAACGTTAAGTATTCCAAAGACATTTCAAACTGAATAATAGTCAGAATCAAGGTCAGTAGGTCCTTCGGTACGTCTACACGTAGGTGCGTACATTTTGTAAGTTCCTCGTTTACTGTCTCAGTTCTGTGTTAAAATTTATACGATGTACTGTTGACCAAAAATTTCAATATGGGGGTTTTATGAAGTAAAACTTTATTTACCGTGTTAGTAGTAATACCCTTACTATAAGTTTTGTTTACATAGGGAACTGGTAAAAGGGTTCGACTGTAACTAAGAAAAATAACTAACGAAGAAACTTTGAACTTTCTTCGTTATTAATATTATTATTATATTAAAATAATAATTATTTATCATGCTTTTGTTGACCATGACTGTTAAAGAACAAGACTCCGGTGAATCACTCTAAATTATCTTAGGTCCAGATGGGTTCAGTCCTTTTTTTCACTTGACCACATAAAAAAAAATTGAACATTTACTATATACGTAATTTTAATACATGTAATGAACGTACCAAGTGACATGGTAAAAAGATGAAATGAAAAGAAGACGAGGAGACACCTAAGAACTGTTTGGTACTACATACAATGATAGAGTAATTGGAAAGGACCAGTAAAATTTTGATTTGAATGCGAGAAGACACCCACCAGGATGGGACACCTCCCGAAATTCAGAAAGACAAGTATAGACACTATCCGTCGGGGAATTACTACAGAAATTTTTCAATGAGAAGGAATAAACAACAATGACAAAGAGTTTTTTATAGAACCTAGGAATTAAAACGAAAGAAATCAGGACAGGTCACAAAAAACAAAAACAACAAAAGAAAACAAAATATGTATGATGAAGTAGAGGACGAGATTTACAATTTATTGAAAGGTCTGTCATTCATAGACCTCAATAAAGTGGGAATGAGAGACTAAATGAAACGTCGGACTTAAGATTTACAAAAGTTTATAATTCCGAAAATAATAAATAGAGTACAACGTCGATATTCTGGAAACATGTACAAATGAGGAGTTCCTTAAATCGACAATTTCGTGAAGGAGATACGATAGTTACTCGATGTGTAAAGTTCATGATATTACCGTATAAAAAATTTTGGAGTACATTTTTATTTCACGATTATAATATAAGATGTCCTCTTATTTTCTGTTGACAAAAGTGTCTTTTTTTTTATATTATCCTTTTGTGTCTACGGCACTTTAATACGTATAAATCGGAACTAAAGATCTTTTTTAAATATATTTTATCACTACTCACTTTAGTTGTAGATTTACATACCGGTGAGACCAAAAAAAAAATTCCAGATATTAAGTGCACAGTTTCTTGGTATAAGTTTCGACCTTTTTTAAGACTAAAAGTCTTTGGTACCATGTACCTATAATTAAGAAACAGTGTACATATGTAGTAAATCAGTTGGTATAGAAATCATTGATCACCGTGTCTCGATTTTCCAGATAATGGGCACAGTAACAAGTCGATGGAGGAAATGATACATCGTTAGGATGGAAAATTATGTCACTAAAGACTAACAAAAGAGGACAAGGGGAAGTAGGAGACGTGGACTACAAATTTTAGGGGAGTAGTTCACGAGTAAGTGTTCCTTTTCGTTTCCTTGTCTTTAACCTTTAGTTTACATGGTTGAGTAACACAGCACGTAACTTTACACCTAAAAAAATGTATGAGGGACTCCTCGTTTTTAAGTAAGTAAGGTAGCTTGAAAAAAAAAACAGGGATCCTATAGTCCATTGATCAAACTTACGAGCAAGAGTGACCGAAGTGATTCAGTCCCTCCTTCAACCCTTCACTACCTCAGACCATGAACCATCGTTACCGAAACCTCTCTCCTTCTACTCAAACATAAGAAGACCTGTGAAAGAGTCACACATTTCTTCCAAGATTTGAAGAGACTTGATGTCAATATCGTGGACGATTAACCCTTAATTTAGATATTACCTTAATTTACTCTAGACCCCCTTTTCAAGAATCGTCTGGAGTTATGTAAAAACGTTCATCTACGTTAGTAATGATAATCACAATGTCAGTACTACTGTCTTGTAATATCTCATAAGATTGATTGAACCTTACGAACAACGACACTTGTAATAGATCATGGTTCAGAAACATCTATTTTACTGTGAGTCTATTTTATATACCCTTATAAAGACCCTTTCCGGACGGGCACAGGTTCAAAGTTTTTTGACGTATAAGTGTATCAAGAAATTAAACCTTTTAATAGTACGACGATCGTTAATCCTAGATTTACCTATCAAAATTCACTTGTCTCGTTATTACTTGTTCGTCGCAAAAGAATTTGTACACGTATTTATACCACCTGAAACTCATCGGAGAAGTCGAGAGTGACCTCACGTAAACAATAAGTTTTGGGACAAAATCTGTTCATACATAAATGAAAAACGACATGACCCAGAAGTAACGACACGGGACCGAAAGAGATCGACGTCACTCGTCCCATAGTAACGTAAAGTAGTCGGAGAGTAACGTCACCAAAGAACACCTTATACCTACGATCTCGTGTCCGAGTCACCAACACCACAAGTCCTAAACAACGAGGCACCGTACTCCTTAGAAGGACCTGGTTCTTAGTTTGGGTACAGGGGATGTAACCGTCCGTCTAAGAATTGGAGACCAGATGGTCCTAACAAGGTTTTGGGAAAGAATCACCTTATTAACTCTATACTAAGCGGTGACCTAATGTCATAAGACTTCACCTGTCTTGTTTATTTATCATTCGGGGTCTGAACCTCGTACTTTCCGAAACACGAAAAGTTTATACTAATTATGAGTAAATTAGAAAAGGGTAGTAAGAATAAGATTTTATTTAGTGTAAATGAGAGCACAATAAATACTCTTTTAATTTGGAACACATGATGTACCGTCTCCACTAAAAGTTTGAGTCTAGACTGGTTTACGTTAGAAAGGTAAGTAACATAAGTGGTAGACCTTAGATAAAGTCAATTGACGATTCTTAGAATAGATTTATAAAAGAGTTTATGGTCTAATTATACTAAAAAGATTGACAGGTTTAGGACACCTTGAAGTACCTAAGTAATTGATATTTGTTTCTTTATCCTTAGGTCAAAATCGATGTTCCCTTAAGGAAAATTCGAGTTATTCTTGTCAAATTCTCGAAGGGAACACCGAGTCGACCATTTCTTAGAGGGAGTCACACCCTCTAGACCCAAGCTAGGAGTCCTACCCTTCTAGGGGACCTCTTCCCTTTCCGATGGGTGAGGTCATAAGACCGGCTCTCTTAAGGTACCTGACATATCTCAGGTACATTTCTCAGTCTGAACTGACTCGATGAAAGTGAAGTGTTTTTGTCAAAAATTTTTTAGCAGTGTATATAAAAAATAAAAGAAAGGGAGGGTAAAGAATTACAAGAAGGAGATCAATCTTAGTTCCGCCTAAAACGGACCTATTCTAAACAAGAAACAATGGGTAGTCGAGAATTAAAAAGTACGTTGAGACCTCTAACTTGTTCTACAGACACGTTTTTGTATCTACTGAATAAAATTCTTGGACATACGTCTTCGTTATTAAATCTACTAAGTCACGGTGAAAATCCCTATTACCAAATGTCATACTTACGGTATTACTTCAAAAAAAAAGAAAATTAGGCATCAAACTAAAACTTCCGAAGAGTTTGGTAAGAAAATTGCTTTTCTTTTGTTTTAGTACAAGATCGGAGTGGATTATTTTTATTAAAATAATGTACTCTTTACATTGTATTTAAACCCGAAGGGATCACCCAGTCTACCATCTTTTTACATTGAATTTAACACCAGTACAAAACAAAAAAAAAAACAAAAAAAAAAAATTAAATTAAAAAAAATAAAATAAAAAAAAAAATCATACTTAAATAAAAAAAAAAATTAGAAATTAAGAATGTACGCAAGGGTTTGTACTTGGGGGGAGGGTGGAGGGAGGGTTGTTGTAGGGAGACCCAGTAGGGGCACGTGGTCGAGGTTCGTACACACACAAGAGGTCCACCGGGAGACGTGTGGAGTTCAAGTCGTCAGAACCCAAGGGTGTCAATCTACAGTAGACAATCCGGACGGGTGATTTGAGAACTCAGGAATGTCCTGTCTTCGTTAGAAGAGTATAGTAGACACAGGACTCGATCGTTGGTCTAAAAATATGTGAATTGACTAATTTTTTTTTTTTCATACTCGTATTTTAAACGGATTATGGTCTTCTCGACCATTAATTCTGTACATACACGTATTTAATGAAATTGTAACACGACGACGACGATTCAGTGAAGTCAGCTCAGGCTGAGACACACTGGGGTATCTACCGTCGGGTGGTCCGAGGGTAGGAACCCTCAGAGGTCCGTTCTTGTGACCTCACCCAACGGTAACGGAAGAGGTTACGTACTTTCACCTTTCACTTTCACTTCAGCGAGTCAGCACAGACTCGGAAGTGCTGGGGTACCTGACGTCGGATGGTCCGAGGAGGAAGGTACCCTAAAATTAGAGATTTTGGTTCGGACTCATGCCTTTGTAGGGTGAAAATTGAGGTCCTTCCGATAGGTCTAAATAAAGGATCGAGGTAATGAAGGACTACAATATGGATGGGAAATTTTTTACAATCACGGAGAGAAAAGATCAGACATTTTACCTTTGTAATTAGCATGAATTGAGTACAAGAATAACAATCCTAGTGAACTCCATTAGTGGTATTTTAATGAACGGTTTTATCGGACGCACCTCCTTTGTCAGTCATGTATACTGACTTCAAACTAGGCGTACCTATGTCCCGAATATCGGGATGTCTTGTCTGCATCGAATCTTATTAGGAGTTTAGGTCTTTGTCCAATGATGTACTTTATAAAATCTGGTTTTTTTCTTTTCATTTCTTTATCGTGAATTTTGTTAACAACAACTCTCCTAAATACAAACTTTTCTACTTTCTTTTTTTATAAACGACGTCCGTTTGTACATGACCACTTTGAACATCGTCACTACATGTACAAGAGAGACAGATGACAGGTCACACCTTTGTGATTGACACACATCGGGGACTCGTGAATTCTACGTCGATCACAATGATTCCTTGACTTAAATATTTAAAATAAACTACAATTGACAAAAATAGGTTTATTCCTGTATACGGTTCACCGATGGAATGTCAGATCGATATTTTAGATATTTTAGATCCACCTACTCTGTTATTGGGTCTTTTTCAAATTCAACTTAAAGGGACTAGACCCACGACATTTCTGAGAATGGAAGAAAAAACTTCATTACAATGGAAGAGTATTACGCAATTTAAAATTTGGAGAAAACGAAATAAAGAAGGTTGTCTAGAACTTTTGAAATTCGGTTCTTGTTCTTCGTGACACAGTCAGGCGGTTCCAGTCCCCTACCACGACGACACACCGGGTGGTCGGGTAAGACCTCCATTGATTCACGTGGGTTTACACGTGTGAAGTGACCGACGATAAAACGAACGACTAACAAGAGGGCACTCGTAGTCGAACCCCCTGTCACAGTAAACATCTCTAAGGGTTTCAGGGAAACACACCTCCTTCGTAGCAACCGTCATGGAGGGTGTTAATCTTATTCTTTTATAGTCTAACACGTTTACTAGGTAGGACGACGACAGATGGACCGTGTTCCCCTTTCTGTGGACTCAGTTAGTTTTAGTCTTAGGACAACGAACTATTTTGGTACATCCATTTAGCGGTCGTGACGACGGTTGAACCAACATAATTTCCTGTCGGAACGAAGTAAAGTAGAGTGACACACAGACACTTCACTAGTCTGGGTCTTGGTTTCAGGGAATTGGTGTCTTGGTCCCACTACAACACTCGTGTGTATTACTGATCTAGTCAATCCTTACGTAAACTAACGTCCAGAGACTTTTGTTTCGATTGTGACCGAAGGCACCTGAATGCAAACACGATAGGAGTGTGTGTGTTCTGAAGGTTTCAATATATCACATTTCAACCGTGATGAATCCGCATAGATGGTCCTGAGTTCGGGAAAGAGACTAAGAAACTTCAAAGATTACCCGACAGAGAATATGTGTAGATCTACANCCTTACCCCGCCCCGTACCGATTCCGTGGTTCAAACGTTACGAGGTTCCATCTTTACTCTTCTCCGGTCCTGTTTACAGTCTACAGAGAGGTAACATTTAACGGAAACATAATACCTTTCAAACGAAACGGGTTCCTGAACATACATATAAAGTAACTAGTGGGGTCACCGTTTTCTCTTTTGAGTTCATAAAATATGTCTACGCCCTACCGGGATTTTTTTAGTATTAAAACTTATTCCCTCTTATACCTCTTTACGACACATCCGTTGAACGTCACAGATGATTTTCCCGATTACTACTGACTTTCCCCTTAGACTGACGTGTATCTCAAGTCATCAGACCTTCGAATTATCACTATAAATAATCATAAGGTGCTGTCAAACACAACTGTTCTGACTATTTGAGGTAAACACCAGAAAGACCCATTTCAAACTATAGACGGGAGGAACAATAATGGAATTAAAAGGTAACGCGTAATGAGTACTGACTTTTTCTTTTATAAAATTTGACTCTTAAACTTTTGTAATAAAATAAAAAAAGGAAAGAAGTTTTCAAAATTGAAAGGAAGTACGGATTACGGGATTGATTGTGAAAATCGTCGTTTATTGTTAATAAATTGTCGTTTTGTCGACGTTCCGAACGTAAAGTCCGGACTTCTTATGCTTTCGTCCACCTTCTCCGTCCGTGGGGAGGTTCAGAGTTACTTCCCATATCTTAACAATCCCAAAGACCAAAAGTCTTTGGTCGTCTCTCAAAGTCCTCAAACACAAGACTTCTTTACCCAAATAAGAAATTCTGAAGGAAAAGAGAGGTTCAATCGTAGTCTTGGTAATTTACACCTCAGGTCCGGTACTCAAGACCAGGACCAAGACAAAGTCTAGTAATAATCTATAACCTGATGATACAAGTTTAATAGACACGTTGTAAGTGAATTAGAGATTCACTTTTCTAATTTTCTTTAGAGAGTCTAGGAAAAATCAAGATAGTGATGTATTATTATCGATTTATTTCTGATTTATACAGATATTTGATATAAACGTAACGACCTTAGGACAGGAAATATACTCCTTTTGTCAATTGACCTGTATATAAATTTCACTCCAAGTAAGTGTGATTGTCGAGAGAATCATGTTTTAGACTAGTTTTATTCTTACCTTCTAAAACGATTAAAGAAGACGTCCGATGGAAGTGTCACAATTCGAAAGTGTTGTACCGTCGTTGAGACTTTTAATTAGCACATCGTATAACTCTTTTTTTTTTATGGAGTGATGGAGGACCATATGACTATAGAAATCCTTTCCGTTTTGTGTGTTTCACGACGACACGAAGAGGCGTTACTCCGTGGACTTATGAAAGGGGAAGGGTGACTCTTTATATAATTTTTAAAGACATCTGTAAGTAACTTTAAACGAACAGAGACGACCGTCGTCAGTCGTCGAGACTTTAGGTCAAAGACCTTGACACGACTGTAAGGACTGTCAGAACTACCGTTTTCTGTTCCTTTATTTATAAGAGTAATACCCGACATAATCTTTGACACTCGAGTCATTATGACACCCGTTTCGCCCGTTCCGTTCCCTTAAACGCTCTGTTGTTGGTTCACCCAGAACTTCCAATATACTCTGATAGTGTCTGTAGGTAGTCAAACCCCGTCACCTCAGTTACTAATAGACTACTTTAGAGGGGTTAATGAGTTTTGGTGGGTTACGTTTGACAGGTCGTCACTAAGAGAGTAACGAAGAGATCCGATACTAATGGAATTTCGACCGTCGTAGTGGTTCTCGACGACCGGTATGACTCGCAAAATTTGGGTCGTATACCATAGGGTCAAAGATAACATTGTCTAGTACGTCTCCTTTCCTTTACTCAGTCCGAAAATAATATAGTCACCCTATGACCCATTACCGTACTTTAGGTAACATTTCCTACGACATACAGGATAAAGTTTTCGACACGTCACAGTCTGGAAGAATCCTATGGTGTCTTTACTTGTCGTTAATTAGATGAAACTTTTCGAAAAGTCAGTCGTCCATAAAGGTCACGAGATGGTTAGTGGTACGTATCGCAGAAACAGTAGAGAACCAATTATCCATGTTTAGGTCTACACTACAGTAACGTATATGTCACGATAATTTCGAATTGGGTTTGTGGTTTTTTTTTTTTTTTATCTTTAACGACACCTACTACTCCAACAGACACTACGAAGAAGTGTAATCCTTATCTCAAAATCTTCTAAGTTTAAAAAGTGGAACGAAAGGTAGTTGAGGGTCTAGTAAACTGTCGTCTTTAAGTACTAGAAATTGGTTGACGAGTAATTTATCCTTGTCTTCACTCCACGAAACTCCAAGAAGGAGGATCGTATGATCTTAATGGTCTAATAAGTGCCCACTTTAGGGGTACTTGACAAGTGGTTCCCCCCAAAAACAAAGGTGGAAGGAAAATATACAGTGGCTCTAGGAGTGAGGAGTTTTACACCAGGTACCCGGTTTTCATAGAAGGAATGGACTTTCAAACAATTTTTCCGTCACAACCCTGGGTGTGTCCCGGACAACAGAGGTTTCAGTGTAAAATTGTTTTAGAGGTCCACTAAACGTACGTGCAATTTCAGACTCTTAGGGACTCGACATAGACACTACGGGGACGTGAGGAGTGAATACAGGTCCCTACACGTCCTTCACCTTCGTAGTGGTCCCGTCGTACACTCTCGGTGTCCACTGGTCGGAAAAGGGTACCTATAAGACTAAGGTATTCGGACCCCGTCGCAGGGAGTCTTGGTAACAAGGTCACCTGAGACTCCGTCGTGGTCTAGCTTCTAGGTGGGTGAAACTAGGGAAAAGACGTTTTGGTCGGTTCTAAGTGGGACGACTCCACCTCATGAAACTAAAAGTGTAGTTTGGGTTCGTCTTCCCGTCTGGTAGAGAAGATAGTTCAAGTATAAATTTTCTTGAATCTTATTTTATATTAGTGGAGTCCGAAAGGAGGTCAAAACAGGAACAACAATTCTCTTTACTTGTTGATTCTTTCCTGACCGAATTATATTAACAGTAGAAACTTACGAAAATATGTCTTACGTAGGGGTAACTTGAATCTAGAGTAAGTGTGTCGTAGTCTGAGTCCCTGGAATATTGTCACAGACATCTCAAGGAATCCCCCAAATATTAGAAATCAAATGTAACGTAATAGAAACCTAGGTGTACCATTAGGATATTCCTCATTTCTGTACACAAAATATCTTTTATTTCAATTTCGTTTCTCTAATTCACTCCAGTGTGCAATTAGTTACCGTCCAAGTCCTCAATGGAAAGGGATCTTACACGTGGGGGAAAAAAATAAAAAATAAAAAAAAATGTCAGTCCTCTGTTGACACGTTTATCAATGACCTACGACGTACGTAATTAAGAAACTCAAGGTAAGATCTAGTTACGTCAGACTTAAAAAACTCTCCCTAAGGAGACCGTAGTAATTATCAAAAAAAAAACAGACGTGACCCAGGATCAACACCGTGTACCCTAGAAGCTAGAAAGTAAAAACAACGTCGAACTCCCAAGAAAATCAACCTCGTATACCTTAGAAATCAACGTCGAACGTTTGAATTAACACCGTACACCCTACAAATTAACATCGTACACCCTAGGTCAAGGGACTGGTCCCTAGCTTGGGCTCGGGGGACGTAACCCTTACGTCTCAGAATCGGTGACGTGGTGGTCCCTTCAGGGTGTAAGTATCAAAATTATCGTAAGGTCTACTGAGATTACACTTCGGACTCACCTTTTACACACAGAGACGGGATTTTTTAGTTTATCTAGAACAGGGTCGTTCTGGAAAGATAAACGTTTATAGAGGTCCCAGAGTCTTTAAACGAACTTAGATCTATATAGAACTTATAATATCGGACTTTTTTTAGTTACGGAAAGATGACGTTCCAATAAAGTCGCCTTATAAAACAGAAACGACATCCTGTTTCCACTTTCGTACTTTGATCCTGTGGGCGTAAGATTAGGATCGTGACGCCAATTGAATGAACTCGGTTAATACATTGACGAGACTTGGGAGAACAAAAAGACAGAGGGGTGTGTATGAACTCAAGGTCGTAGTTCTACAGTGGAAGTCTTAGGTCGAGTGGGTCACAGAATTAATCAGGTTTGATACGACTGTCCAGTGACCCGGTCCTGATTAGAACGAGACGACTTTACTCGGAGGAAATACGGGTCTTATTAGAAATTCTGTAAATGTAAGATCAGTTCTTACATATTACCTATTCCGTCCGTAACGGATTAAGGGGACAGGTACAGAATGAGGGGTGAGGACGGGGTCGGACCGAGGGTACGAATGGTTAAAATACATTGAAGTCTAAAAGACCACGTAGACATAATCGAGGTAACGTTAGGTCTGTCAAATCGAGAACGAAATTACACAGTCGGTTGCCATGTGCCTCTAAGGTAAAAATGGGTCGACGTTTGGAGTTTGACATTGTGTGATAAAAACTATGACACTGGAGGGCCATCATATTAATGGTTGGGGTAGGTAGTATAGTCTGGAAGAACCTATGACTGTACAATAACCGATCCAAGATTAAAAGAGAGACACAACAAACCTGTTGATCGGTGGAAGGAATCCTTCGTCAGGGAGGTGATGGTCGAATAAGGAGATGAAAGAGAATGACTCTAAAGTCTAAGAGAGGATATGGTGTAGAACTAAGGGTCGCTTTGAGTGTTTAGGAATGTGTTATAATACGGTTGGTTTACCCTACATAGAAACGGGAAAGTCAAGTCAAGTCAGAGAGTCAACACAGACTAAGAAACGCTGGGGTACTTGACGTCGTGAGGTCCGAAGGGACAGGTAGTGGTCGAGGTCCTCGGACGAGTTTGAGTACAGGAAGTTCAACCACTACGGTAGGTTGGTAGAGTAGAAGACGGCAGGGGAAGAGGAGGACGGTAGTTACAAAGGATCGTAGTCCCAGAAAAGATTACTCAGTCAAGAAGTGTAGTCCACTGGTTAATTTGGAGAAACGGGAAATTTGGAGAGGTTACACAAAATTCCTATTTTTCTATATTATCTACACCATGGTCAAAAGTGTTAAGTTTATACGTCTGTAAGAACTAAAATAATTAATCCGAACCAAACTAAAAAAAGTAAACGTATTCGAACTTTAATTCCAATTGAGTCTTTACAACGAACAGAAACTTTTGTACTAAGAACTAAATATAAGTACATCGTTGAAAATTCATCCGTTTATAAAAAGTCTATAGAGAAGGTTCTCTAAGTAGACCTTATACGTAGATAATAATTGTATTCGAGTAGTACTAGACCGTAACACCAAAATAATTTTACGACTAAATCGGTAAGAGGATTGTAGACTTTTAACGAGAATTTTTACGTTGCACTGTGAACTCCATTTCAGATGGCTAGTAGAGAAGAATCCGGTTCGAGAGATATTAAGAAATGTAGCATGTAATCATACATATCATACACGGACCTCAAGTAAGTAAAGGAATCTTCTTCATTTCGTAATTCACCCGGAGTTT
The DNA here is from genome assembly GCA_006410555.1 of Capra ibex. Lineage (NCBI taxonomy): Eukaryota > Metazoa > Chordata > Mammalia > Artiodactyla > Bovidae > Capra > Capra ibex. The sequence continues at coordinate 18,330,694 of SJYO01050590.1, read as the reverse complement.
CCTCGATTCCAAAAATTTTCTAAAGACTCTTAAAAATTTTATTAGATCCTTTGTATCAGAAGTCGAATAAAATATACCGTTAAACTTTTTTTCATTTCAAACTTTAAAAATTTACCGACACTCTAATTGTCAGTGAGTTAACAGTACTTTTTGGTATTTTTCTTAGAGTAAGATACGTAACATTGGTAGAGGAAACGACCAAAATCACCCCTGTACCTACCGACGTGTATAGTCCTGTTTCCCAGCCGTAACGTAAAGTCGACAGAACCCCACACACACACCTAACTCTCTTCCACGGGTTTTTATCCGAGTCAAAAATTCTACAAATTCATTGTTTACTATTTAATATAAGAATCCTGGAACTCAGAAATAACAAACAAGTGGTGACTCCATCGACGGGAAACTACAGGTAAAGTACAGTGGACTTTTCACTGAATGGACTCTCCACGGAATAGAGGACATTCATTTAAAATCTTGGTGTCCACGAGTCGTTCAATTCTGACTGGAACGACCTCTGGTCACTAAGGCTTCTCCAAAACAGTGCTTCCGTCATACATCGAAAGACTGTAGGCCTGTACCTTGGGACCCTTTATTACAAATTTTACGACTACCCCTGTCGTGGCTTTATTATGACGATAAGGTCGGACGTTCTTATAACACATAGTTTGAGTCACTTTGGTTGAAAATACTAAAATAAAGATACCTTATACGTAAGGTTCAAGATGAAGATTAGGGTTTCGTAATATATAAGTAAACTCATCTATAGATAACTTTAAGTGACTCTTTTCCAATTATAAATCAATCACTATCCAATTAGTCGTGGTATCATGATCTAGCCAAAAAAAAATAGAACATAATTTATAAGAATTCCGTCAGAACAATCTACGAGGAACTGAGATGGTACAAAGAAACTTTTTATGTTTGGACCTAAAAAATTAGACTTTGAATTACTCGACTAAGGAGGGAAAAAAAAGAGAAGGGTGAAACAGTTAGTCTCCTCCAATGCCGTGGGCCGACTACATTAGTCGTATCTCTTTACACTTTGTCAAACCTTCTACTCCAAAAAGAGGAAAGTAATTTGGAGGAAAAAAAGTGGTCAACTCTTCTTTTTTCGGAGGACCTAGTCCCTGATGAACAATATTTGAACAGACTGGATTTGTCGGACCACTACATAAAGTACAAACCTTCGTCTCCGGTGATCCTAATAGACAGGAATGGTGTTGTCTGGGTCCGAGATAAAGAGAGTCGGTACTCTATTACATCGAGTTGACAAACTAAGGTGAATATACTCTATGGATCTGATCAGTTTAAGGATCTTAGTCTTTCATATCACTACCTACGGTCCCCTGGTCCCAAACCCCACCACTCCTTCCCTTTACTCCTAAATCACGAATTCCCCCTGTGTCAAAGTCAAATCCTTCCACTTTTTAACCCCTCTACCTACTACCATCACAACGTGTTGTTACACTAACGTGAATGATATGTCAATTTATACCAATTTTATTATATACACTGAAAATGGTATTACAAAAATTTACAATTTTTTTTTTTTCTTCCTTAGCTATTCCTTTCGTTTTCCCTCTTTAATTCGGGGTGTAAAAATCTCCTTACCATTCGAAGAGGTAGTGATCTACACTATTCTTCTCAACTCTACTTGTAAAGACTATAACTAATAAAGGTTTCAGTCAATTCGTATAAGAGACTACGATGACTACATGAAAAACGGAAACTTGAAAGGATAGGTAAGAAATTTTGTTGAACTTACAAAGTACTGATATGAAAACTTACGACTTATAGTTATTGACGTATGAAAAACTCATGTCTTTTACTCAACATAGTTATCTTCGTAAGGGACCAGAATTTTATTAAGACTCCGGGGGTCAACGAATTTGATTGGACATTATCTCTTAACGACCAGACAAAAGTTTCTTCTAGTGGGGCCCGTACCATCGACATGTGAAACATGGAAGTAAGAGGAAAGTTAAGATCATTCTCCGTATAAATTTGACAGAAACGTGGATATCGTTCAAGGTCCGGTATTGTGAATCTTTGTCTGAGTCGACGAATTGTCGTCGGGTCATAAAGACGGACCTCTCGGGGGACCGGACTCCTCGGACCGCCCGACGTCAGGTATTCTAGTGTTTGCCGACCTGTACCCACTCGTTGACTCCTGTGTGTATGAATTATCGTTAATCAACTTAAAGAAACCAGCGGATCTCTTCTAGTAAATCAAGAAATTTTTTTTTTTTTTTCGTTTTGATTTAGAGTGCTAAAAAAAGAAGAAGAAGAAGAAACGAAAATATGTATGTAAAGGTACAAGAAATAAATCGGTTTTAGTTTCTAAAATATCAAGTAACGACTACTGGGATTAATGGGTCGAAGAGAGGACTATATTATCAATGAGACATGAATTAAAGTACTATCCGACATATCAACATCTATCTAAATTGAAGTTCAACTCTTACAGAGATAAAAGAAAAGTCTGTAATTTTTTTTTTAGTTTCACTAATAGAGGTCCAAACTAGGAATCTTCACCTCTTGGTAAGTAGACAGTCTCACTCCCAGTTTGTGTAATCGTGGTTTTCTTTTACCGTAAACCTTTCACTCTAAACTAGGTATTTTCGACTGACACTAGTAAGTTGTTTCGAGTGGACGTACGTCTCAAGGGAAAGTCTCCATAGGACAGGGTTTTTCGTCACTTCCTACTATGACACACATTTGGATCCACGATCCACCCGACACTTCTCAGACGTCTACACTTTTCGTGTAATATACGGGTCATCTCACGATGGTCGGTCTCGTCTTGTTTACTAGTTACGACTAGGAGGTTGTTGTACTTGGACGGACTCGTAAAGTATTTATTAGGTCACCTGTTAGTGGCTTCCTATATACCGTTCGTAAGAACAAAATTACGGACAATCTTTATCCTTAGAACAGAAAAGTCGACTTCTTTCTTTGCTCGTCGAGAAAGCTATGTAAAAGTCTTTACTTAGTCACAAAACAGTCCAGTCACGTAGTGTTAAAATGTAACTTAATTCGTCCTATTACCACGTCATGTATCTTACTCCTTTACGACCGACTCAGGACCTTTAAACCTTTATCTCAGACCAACCCTCTAGTCTTTACCTTGAGAGTTCGTCTTATAAATGGTGACGGTTCCCAGGACTAGGATACTTATACTATCATGTTAGGACTTCAACCGGTAAAAAGACTATATGTAAAAATAGAGTAAACCAAATCAAAAATCTGTAAATCTTTTCTTTATGTACCTCAACCAGTTTAGTTTCTGGTCCGTTGTGATCTACCATCGTAAAACAGATTTCTATCCTAATATCGAAGACTAAATCTTCTTCTACTGAATTACTTCACCGACAAATAACTAGTTCCAGGTTGACATTTCTGTTTTTCGAAGAAATTGGGTAGTACGAATACACTCAATCGATATCAGTAATTATTAAAACCATAAACTTTGTATCTCTTATTTATGTTTTAAAACTTACTTTATCATTAGGAAAATATCTTCCTGGTTGGGACGGATGTAACATTTGATTTTCTTGACAGTGTTTAAATTACGTCTTCGTCCAACCCTCTGACAACTACTATAAAATCCACCCAGGACCGACGACTGCTTCGTCACCCGTCGGTGCAACATACCTCGTTCTTACGAGTAAGGGTAAAGAATGACGTCATGTGGGATAAAAAGAGTGTAGTCGACCAGCATCCGATTGTGTAATAGTGGTAGGAATGGTAGTTTTAATTGGGGACCTTTCCTCAACACAATATTGTTGTGAGACGTCCTTAAGTATTTAGGTATACCGTCGTGTCGACCTTTCTATCGACGTCAACTATTACATCACTGAGTTTTTATAGGTTTCGTAGAGATGAAACGTTTCAGTAAATCTTAAACATGTGAAAGAGGAAGGGAGTCTGACTGTGTATGTGATCCTTTGTGGACCCTTTACGGTCTTACGAAGTCAAAATATCCACGAACTTCGGGGTCAAGAATGGTAAAGTACGTTTGGGCCTAAACGGAAGGTTTTCTTATTTATCCTAAAAGTTTTATTTATCATCTGCTAAATTCATGGGACATAAAGAAGGTAAATACCAAGGACTAATGACGTTTTATCCCGGTCTAACTCTGTAGAGATTTTATTTTTGGATTCATATTGTTTTGTAGTGATGTGGAACAGACATCAAAAACGATGGAAGAGACAAACAAGTGACATAACGTTCGATCGTAAGGAATAGTCACATGTTAAGGATGAAGTCACTTCAATAACACTAGATGTTTTAAATACTAACCCAAGGTAACGTCATGTATTTAATCCTATAACTCCAACTTCTCTTATCTAAAAATAAAAAAATTCACTTTCGCAGTTTGAAACCGTCTTAAAGAGTCTACGGTCGTCAATACCGTCCATGTCTTTACTCGTTTTTGTCTCACCAAGGAGAATAGTACCTTAGATGTCAAGACGACCCCGTACTCACCCATTAGTCTATTAGTGTCACCCTGCACTTGAGAGCCAATACTCCACCCTCTTCTTGTCTCGAGTCACTAGACTGGGACATCTTCTCTTCCTGTACAACATCAGACCCTCTTCCGAAGGGACCTCTGTATCGAGGTCTGTATTCTGCATCTAATCTAAAAATTCCTACTCTCTCCTGTTCCTTTCTTCCTGAGTGTCTAATCTGTCCTGTTATCGCGTATCCAGAACCCACCCCTCTAACGGACTGGTACTCTCTCTTCCCACCACCCTGGAGGTCTCGTCGTCCTTCTCACCCTGGCCAGAGTCCGACCCTACGTCCGTCTGCGATCTCAGTCTACACCATCATTTCTAAAACCACAAAAAGGTTTCTCTTCAATCTTTAACGATTTCTAAAAAAAAAATTCATCATAACACTTTATCCAATATTCAATCCCACCTTTCGTAAAATTTTACCAAAAAACCGTCCATTCCGACTAAATAATAATGGGTCAAAAGATACTTTTTTCTTTCTTTGTTCCCAGGTATATCAGTTTCGATACCAAAAAGGTGATCAGCGCATACCTACACTCTCGACCTGGTATTTCTTCCGACTCGTAACTTCTCAAATACGAAAACTTGACACAACACCTCCTTTTAAGAACTCTCAGTGGACCTGTCGTTCCTCTAGTTCGGTCAGTTAGAATTTCCTTTAACTGAGATTTATAAGTAACCTTCCTGACTACGACTTCCGACTTCGAAGTTATGAAACCGGTGGACTACGCTTCTCGGTAGAGTAACCTTTTCTGAGACTACGACCCTTTCTAATTCCCGTCCTCCTCTTCCCCTGTTGTCTCCTACTCTACCAACCTACGGTAGTGACTGAGTTACCTGTAGTTAAGGTAACGAGTCAGTATAGGCTGAGACGCTGGGGTACCTGACGTCGTACGGTCCGGAGGGGTTGAGGGTCTCAATTCAGACCGTACGACGTCAGGTATCCCAGAGTTTCTCAACTTGTACCGACTCGTTGACTTGTTGTTGTTTTTAGTTTGATTTTAGTCTCCTAATGGTAGTTTTCAAATGAACTTTTTAATGAATATGTGCATCGTGTCCATTTAGTTTATCTCTTTACTGGTAAGTTATGACAGAATTAGGTAGGTCCGATGATATTTTATGATGTCTGATCCGTCGAATATTTGTCGTCTGTAAATGTGGGTGTCAAGCCTTCTGACCTTCAGACTCCAGTCCCACGGTCGTTCCACTCCAGTCCTGAGAGTAAAACCAACTAACACGATTCAGTGAAGTGAACACAGTCTGAAACACACTGGGATACCTGGTATCGGACGATCTGAAGAGACAGGTACCCTAAGAGGTCAGTTCTCATAACCTCACCCAACGGTAAAGGAAGAGATCCCCTAGAAGGACTAGGTCTCTACCTTGGGTGGAGAGAAAACAGAGGACGTAACCGTCTGTTCAAGAAATGGGGATCGTGGTGAACCCTTCGGGGAACCAACTAACGGTCGTACAAAAGTGACATATCTTCCTTGTACTGTCAAGACACCCTAGAGAAAATATCTTCGTTATTAGAGTAAACACTCCCGTGTTTGGCATACTGGATTAGTGGGGAGTTTCTGTGGTGGATGATTATGGTAACGGAAATACTAAATCCTAAAGTTTGATACTTAAGACTCCCTTGTGTCTGTCAATGTGATCTCGTCTATGATTGTTGATTTCTTGACTTCACATTGTTCCTCCTGTCTGTTTTGTAGCAATTTCAGGAGTTCGTTATCGGTGAAACATAAATAGATAGTTTACGTGTAATTTAGACCTGTGGATGAAATTTATAACCGAAGGGACCACCGATTCTGTCATTTCTCAGACGGACGTTATGCCTTCTGGGTCCAAGCTAGGGACCTAGTCCTTCTAGGGGACCTCTTCCCTTACTGTTGGGTGAGGTTATAACGACTGATCTCTTAAGGTACCTGTCTGGTAACTCAGCGTTTATCAACCTTTCTGACTCGTTGATTGTGAAAGAAAGTTAAATTCATATACTGCGGACGAAGTAACAATATTTTGTAAAAAGATTCCCTTATGTCTTCATTACAAGATAGTATGAATGGTCATATGTATGTGTGGTTGTGTGTATATGTGTTTACTGGAGGGGGTGGGGTTCTTAATAATCGTTTAATCGTCAAGATCGATTAATATCCCTTTCTCCGATTGTACCGTATAACCTACATCTGTATTCTTTTCCCACCAGGGTCAAATGGGTCTTCCACTTTTGATTTCGTTATTTTTCAAGATAGAGTCAAGGAGTTTTAGAATAAATTAGTCACTATCGGTCTATGGTGACAACCTTACCTTTTTATCAAAAGTTTAACGGATTTTAAATTGAAGACTCTATCCTTAATACCTTGGTGGAGTGGGGTGGGAACCAGTCAAACTTTATTATTTCATTATGTGTGCAAAAACCAATCACTTGGAGTCTGTACCTATCTTAATGTTGGTTACAATTATTTATTTCAAATTTTTTTAATTTTTTTTGAGGTCGTGTCACTGAAATTTTTTTATAAGTCACTATTTTCTCCCCTCCCCAACTTCCCCTCCACAGTTGATAACGGACTCCTACGTTTTGTTTTGTTTGTGATTTTTATGTCCACTTTCTCTACGGAATTCCTTTATGTTATTTTAATTCTCTACGAAGAGAACACGAAAGTCAGTTCATGTTCTTTTGTTTCTAAGAGACTTTGTTACCAGTACATTTTTCTTATTTCCTTTCATATCACTAGTCCTTCGAAGCATTTGTTGTCAATCCCTTATTTCCAGATTAAAATATATTAGTTATATTAACTATTTCTACAAACTAGTAATATATATATATATTTGATAAAATAAAATACAGTGCCGTGTGAATCGTAAAGTATAACATGAGAAAGATGAAACTGTCCCTCGGTCTTCAATAATACCACAAGAAATAAAATTATTAATTTTCTTTATCTCTAGAGTCATCCATATTTTTGTTTTACATATGGAAAGTTTGACGATCTCGTTCAAATCAGTTTCTTTGATAAGTCAATTTTACTTCGGGTTTTTCCTTTTTACTCTTTTTGTCGTATTTATTTTTTATGTGTTTTTCTACTGTTTATTCTCATTGTCTTTGAACATTGTCATTATCATTGAACATTGTCTTTTATATCTCCATATTAAAGACATAAATTACTCTTGTATGTTAACTTAATTTTTAGACAAACTAGATCAGTTTTATACTACCGTAGTAAAGTTTATTCTATAGATAAGAGGAGTATTTCATTCGAAATAATTTTTTTTTTTTTTTCTTCTTCCATCTTAATAGTCAAATCCTGGTTTCATAATAAATGTACGACGACGACGACGACGATTCAGCGAAGTCAGCACAGGTTGAGACACGCTGGGGTACCTGTCGTCGGGTGGTCCGAGGAGACAGGGACCCTAAGAGGTCCGTTCTTATGATCTCACCCAATGGTAAAGGAAGAGGTATAAATGTACGTTTTTGTAAATTAACCGTTTCCTATGAAAAAATAATAACTTATGAGTTTAGAGTCACTTCTATAAGGTTAATATAATTTATAGCATTTTGTATTCCAGTTTTAAATATTATAATTTGTTAACTTTTATGTTCCTCTTTAATGACTTCGTGTAAACAATATATTGAACTGTCAGATTGATTCATCTTTATTATTATATTGTTGAAACTTATTACATTATTATTTTATATATACAAGTGTAATAAAAGATCACGGGTACATTATGAATAAAATTAAATAATATATAATTAGGTTCTTTTCTTTTGGAAGTTGTACAATTTCAACATGTCTAGTCCGGAATAAAAGACGACATTACACCAATTTGGTCTCTAATCGATATCTAATCAAAGTATAATTATGTCATTGTCAACATAAATCACTAGAGACTCCAACGAAGGTCGAGTTTAAAATCTACTACGAGGTAACAATTGATTAAGAAAGAGACACATTCATAAAAACAAGGTGGGAAACCCCCTTCTTCTACAACTGTAACGAACCTCCATAAAGATGTTATACACCTATATACCCAGAGAACAACAACAAATTAACGATTAAGTACAGACTGAGAAACACTGGGGGACCAGACATCGGACGGTCCGAGGAGACAGGTACCTTAAAGGGTCCGTTCTTATGACCTCACCTAACGGTAAGGGAAAAGGTCCCCTAGAAGGGTAGGGTCCCCAGCTTGAACGTATGGGACGTAACCGTCTACCTAAGAAATGACGACTCCGTGAACCCTTCGGAAGGACGTTGGGTATATTGATGAAATAACGACTAAAAGCAAAACTTTTAGTGAGACCAAGAAGTTCAATTTTATTGACAGGAACGATGAGACGGAACTCTCTACCAATAGTGATTTTTACGGACCCAACCGTCATTAGACGAAACAAAGACGGACCTCGACAAAACTCAGAGGTCGCCGTCTGGAAGTCACACAATGACCCCGTTCACACGTTACCACACGTAATCTAGACGCGACTCGTTACGAGTCTACTAAACTGAAAGACGTCCCTTACTTTTTTTTATATGTATATTTGTGGGGATAAGGGTTCACCGTGACATTGGATCAATTCTCTTAACGAACACCCCCTCACGTAATACGATTCTTCTGATCAAGTAAAAGTCCAATCTTTTGAAATTTAAGTTCAACTGTATCGCAGAGAAAAGTAAAAGTATGAGTAGAGTCGACCCCTTTACGTCGTAAGTAGTGATTTTTAGTTGGTCACTTTATGACGTCTCCACCTCCATACCCCCCTCACATCCCCTCAGTCACCAGGTTTCGGACTCTCACCGACACTAGACTTTATACAACGCAAAATAAAACATCGTCTGTGGCATGGTTTACAAGTAAGGTGACCATCTGGAAAATAAAAGTTGTTTTAGGGCACGTGGGTCGTCGTTAGAAACTGACGTTACGTTAGTTGTGTTTAATAGACCACTACATGGTTGTAAGGTCTGTCGAGTATTCGTTAATCCCTAGTTCAGATTTAATTTAGGTCTCCAAGTCCCGATTCATATAATCCCATTACGTCTCTTACGATAAGACGGTCAAAAGACTGGTACTCACCGAAGTAAGTCGTTTGGAGTGTAATCCGAGAGGGGAGAATTCATGGTGTACACCGAAAAGGACAAAATTACAGTCCAATCTAGGTATTTCTAATCACACATCGAGAACATCCCCTCCTTTTGGAAAAGAGAGAAGGGAGATCCAAGAAACCGACCGGATTATTTAACCGGATTCTAGTTGTCCTTTTTTTGTTTAAACTAAGACATGTATGTCCCCGGGTATGTTTATGCTCTAAGTTTCAAATTCACTGGTTTCGTCCAACGAAAATATGAAAAATCTGTTTCTTCGTTATTCGAAAACTTCCTAACAGCTCTGTTTCTTCAAACCTGAGACCCATCATTTACTCATTTCTTCATCGTTTCAACCAGTCTTGTAGGAACACGAATCAGCGATTCAACACAGGCTGATAAACGTTGGAAAACCTGACATCTGAAGGTCCAGGAGAGAAGTACCCTAACAAGTCCGTCCTTTATGACTTCACCCAACAACACAGGAAGAACCGGGATTTAAAGGATAGAGATCACTATTCTCTATTAGAGAGGAAAACATGATTCTCTCATAGAAAGTGCACCCTCTAAATAAAGGACGAAAGTCCTCCTGTTTCCTCCCAATCACAGAATGAACGTGATAAATTCATTGAAATTAAGTTTTATTAGTTATACGATTGTACCGTGTGAAACCCCACTGTGTAAGAAAAGAAAGTAATATGACTTTAAAAGTCTAACACTTACTTACCGGAGTAATTTCCTGTCTAACCGATTCTGATTTTCATTAGGGACGATTAGGATCGAAATTGTCGAGAGTAGAAACGGTACACGTTCATACAAATTTTACTCAATGTACCTGCACGAAAGGATCTGTGGAAAGTGGATGTCAAAGTGGTATAAGGGGAAGATTGTCTTTGGATCTTTGTTAAGTCCTAATTAATTACCTTCTCAGGTAACAGAAAATATATCTATCTTACTCTTTATACGTTCAACATTCCCAAAGACAACTGTCTGATCATCCTGTATAAACGGTAAGTCTGGGATGCGGAACATTCTTTTTTAATTCTTCTTAAACCCCACAACTGGGACCCTACACAATAGTACGTACCGAGAACATTCGACAATGGAGAATTAGTGAGTCCTCGGCTCCGAGAACTTCGTCTGATTACTAGGGGACGACTGACGGCACGACGAACGTGAAGACGGAAGTTGTGTAGACAGACGTGACGAAGGGTTCCCCTGAGAGAATTTCAATCTTTCAGACTGTAGGCGTGTAATCGATGGGACACTGAAAGAGGTAATTATTACCTGACCGGGTGACATTCGAGACACAAAGGAGGGGTTGTGGCTGACGAAAGGGAAAATACACGGTGATACGGTCAGTAGTCTCTCTGCCGGTCTCTTTTCTGTCGACCGTAGACATTGAGTATCCCCCGAGTATTTTTGATTTTGTCCATCTAACAAGAGAGTTTACTTCAAGAACCTTCATGACTTACTACTTACGGCACGAGCACAAGAGGAAGGAGATCGAACCACTGTCGATCATTGGTCAAATTTTAAATTTTTTTTTCCTTTTCGTCGAGATGTGGGAGTCACTGTGTGTGTGTATAAGATTTAAAAGAAATTTTCTATATGAAGATTAACAATCAAAGTTAGGAACCTCTATGTCGGGTTAATAAAACTTTGTAACAAAGAAAGGCATAGACGATTCCTTAACAGGATCCTATACTGTCGATTTATACAACAGTTCTGGATAAAAGGTTAATCAATTTTTTCTTAATAGATTTCATTCAGTCTTACGGAAATTCTAAAACCGACCGAATAAATAATTAAATGGAATGTACGTCCATCTTTGATCCCTAACCTTTCTCTTTTAAACCTTGGACGACCCGGTCTTACCGTCCAAAAATACAAAGAGCTCGTTTGTTTTCTTTTCTGTTTGCTCTAGTTTTGTCTTAATACAATCTAGGGAAATCCACTTACCAAAAATAAAGAGATTTCGAGTATTTATGACTCTCCCAGGTACGAAGGGAACTGTCTAATGAACAGTACACTGACATCCTTCTTTAATGGGGTGGGTCTTAGATCCCGACATTTTGAAAGTCCCTAGTGTGACTTCGACTTAATCTCACTTGGTCTACATTCTGTATCCCTTACCACTTCTGACTACGCGATCTCTTGTGTATAAAGTAAGTTCCTCCCTGTGGACCAATACGGATGTCAAGTGGGTTTCCGTACAAGTATACGAGTTGATCTGATAGTTTTACTGTACTAGTGACACCCAGTGTGAGTCGTTGATTGAGTGAATTCCTGTCCTGGGTCTCGACGGGGTCTGGAAGAGAGGTGTCCCTCAGGACGACGACGACGACGACGATTCAGCGGAGTCAGCACAGGCTGAGACACGCTGGGGTTTCTGCCGTCGGGTGGTCCGAGGGGGCAGGGACCCTAAGGGGTCCGTTCTTGTGACCTCACCCAACGGTCAGGACCTTCTCAGGTTTATGTATAGGTGTCCCTCAACAACAACAACAACAACAACAACAACAACAAAATTAAAAAAAAAGAAAAAAAAGGTTCACTATAAAATTCTCGGTTCTTACTTCTAAGTGAATCAATTCACACCTTGGAGGACTGAATCTTCCAGGTATAGAATTTTTCTAGAGAACATTGTAAAGACAACCGTCTAGAAGATTTCAAGGGGTCTCCTGGTTCGGGTCACCACTTTCAGCAGTGTAAGTCCCTTCGGGTTGTGGTCTGCACATTACTCATCAAGTAAATGTAAGGAGGGTCGGGCTACGTGTCCGGTCAGGACCCAGTAAAAATAGTATTGTGGTAGTGGAGCAGTGTGTTGACTGCAAAGTGGAAGGAGTCCAAAGACCCCCATTGTTCGGTCTTTCAATTAGGTTCTATTCAAACAGGTATTTTTCTTCTGGCACCCTTACACTCAAGTCTAGAAAGGAAAAGGAAAAGAGAAGAAGGAGAAGACGGGGCAGGAGAAGTCAGAGGAAGGAAAAGTAGAAGAAAATTTTTGAGATCTGAAGATCCGAAAAATTTACAATTTATAGGGTCGAAAGTTCACTCTTATGATATTATTCTCGAGACCTGATCTTTTATCTTCTCGACACAAGATAAACGACACACTCGATGTAGACATTTCGTTTTCAGAACGGATCTCCAGTTTACTTTTCGATAAAGATTACTAGGACAACGACAAAAGATTAACTATTTCTCTACTATGAAGGACGAGTATACGAGTTACGATCCCTCGGACAAAGAGAAGGGAGTTAAAAAGATAAGACGAAATAGTACACTTTAGACTCTCACTCATATTTTATTTCCAGAAAACTTTGATATTTGCCAACTACGGTCAGAGTAACGACCTGTTCTAAAAGTTTGTTTGTGGTTGAATAAAAGAAAACAAACCTAGTGGGTTTCTTTGATCCAGGTCTCATAATGTAGACCCGTCTAAAACTGAAAATCAGGTCAAAAAGGTTCATGACTATACAATTATGTGTCACGTCTCTAATGGTCACATTCAACGAGTCAGTACAGGTTGAGAGACGGTGGGGTACCTGACATCGAACGGTCCGAGGAGACAGGGACCTTAAGAGGTCCGTTCTTATGACCTCCCCCAACGGTAAGGGAAGAGGTCCTCTAGAAAGACTGGGTCCCTAACTTGGGTCCAGAGGACGTAACGTCCGTCCTAAGAAATGGCAGACTCGGTGGTCCTTTCGGGGTTTTGGAATTTACTGGGTCTTTACGTTCACACTGAGGGTTCTTTGTGAACACCTACGTCGACTGGCCTTCATCGAGACGTTTGTTCGAACTCTGGGACCCGGTGTTTTAAACCCTTGTCTGTAGAGTAAAATTTTCGTTCCTTCGACGACCCACCTGGGAACATGGTTCGTCGATATCGGGATCAACTTTGTCGAAATATAATACTATGACAATATCGGTCATCAGTGTGTTTATAGAAATAAAACCGTTTAGATGGTAGTAGTGGTTCCTTTCCAGCACACAATACCTTGAATAAAGGTTTACCTTCTTTAATCCTGATGAAAATACAAATATAAGGACGATGTGAAAGTAGTCGTCCGAATGTCTCTGGTCTAGTTCCTAAGGTAAAAGATCGGTCTTCACTTCTTTCCTTAAATAACTGAGGGTTGGACAGTCTAGAGTTAAACAGGTCATCGGATCCCTAAACCATAAACGAGTTAGGAAAAACTTCTTTAGAAAAGTAAAAAACACGCAGTCTTCAAGAAACGACGTACCCTTTTCGGTTAGGTACTCCTTGTCTTCCCTGATCTAACTTTCACCGTTACGGAATGTCAATAATCTTCACGAGAGTGAGTACTATTGTGTCCGTAAACATCCTTAAAATAAAAGTAGGTAACCGGTGTTATAACTTATAAAGTGGTTCCTTTACAAGGTACCCTCTAACGTAGAATCCCTGTCCTAGATTAGAAAGTATAGTGTCATCCTTCGGCTAGTTTCAACAACTTTCGATCGATAATTTCCTAATTTGATCCAGTGTAACTTTATATACTACACTTTTGTCTCCCTGGAAAAAAAAATAAGTCAACTTTGTATGTTTTTTAAATGTCCTGATTGAGGGGGGTAAAAAAGTTCTGGTGAAAGAAAATAAATAAATAAAAATAAAATAAAATAAAAATTAAAAATAAAAATGAAATAAAATGAAATGTTATGACATAACCAAAACCTGGTGAAAGTAAATTCTTTTCTATCACTCGAAAGTACGTTGTAACTTTTATAAAAATGATTCCAAACAACTTCGGTATATTTCTTAAAACAACACATTATATTCACGTTACTTTTCAGTAACCCAAAATCCATTAATTTCAATCTTTTATACTCTTATATTGAGAGAAATATTTATATTCTTATATTGAGACAAAACGTCTTAAGTCCTTTACCGAATGTCGTCTCACCCTGACAACGGTCTCTTTTATTTTACCATCAACGTATTATCAGGTCATGTTACACAATCAAGAAACAGGATGTATTACCGACATCGTTACCTATGAAAGACGAGGGAGGAGGTTGAGTTTGTGTTTTAGAGGGGTCCAAGGATAAATCCCGGTGGGAACACGTAACCTAAGACAGGGAAGAATAAGTCAGTTCCTGAAACGAGAGCGGAGACAAAGGAGGAGGAAGGACGTAGTGGAAGAAAGGACCATGTAGTGGGGTAGACATAAATCTTTGAGGAGACTGGGGTGATGGGGTAAAGATACGACAGGAAACGTGGTTTTGGCGTGACTTCGCAATAGAGATAAAAAAGACAAAGTGACGGAAAACGTGGGTGAGGATGTCTTGAAAAGGGTCTCAACGTGTTTTTATCAGAGAGAGAGAGAAAAAACAAAAAACTTAGAAGTCTAATACATAAAATAAAGAAGAACTCAGTTAACTAGTCAACACCATGTTCTTTACACAGATGAAGTAACTTCAACTGTTTACGCCACCGTATTTACATAAATCCGAGATATCACAATGGGGAGAAAGAAATGTCATAATCGTTAAAAACAGTAGACATAAAAACAATTTATTAAATGTATCTTTAACTAGTATAAATAAATAGAAAAACCTTTTTTTTATACCAGAAAATAAAGTACTCAAAAAAAAGGATAAGAAACAGGTTAAATATCAGGTAAATACAGACTATAGAAATAATGTACAAAGTAAAAATAAGACGCAAATTAAACAAAAAGAAAAGATTGAACAATTTCTCTTCAGAAATCCGTAACAAGTATATGTACTTAGAGTAACTAACTCACGTATGTTTAAATCCTAAGACTTTAGTGGAGTCTCTTAAGTAGTAGGATTGTAATACAGAAAGAACAAGACTCAAGATAGACCATAAGTAGATCGATACACGTTTTTTATCAGAACAGTCACTGCAGGTCACATCATTACCGTCACCGTTTAAGAGTCAACAGTAGACAAGTTGGTCAGTCGTCGTGAGTCACATCGACTAGTGAAATGTGAAGAACTTTATGAAGGAAGGGATTTGAAAACCTGACATCGAGAGAATACACTTCAACGAGTCAACACAGACTAAGAAACGTTGGGGTAACTGACATCGGATGGTCCCAGGAGACAGGTACCCTAAAAGGTCCGTTCTTATGACTTAACCCAACGGTAAAGGAAGAGATCCCCTAGAAGGGTTGGGTCCCTAGCTTGGACCCAGAGGAGTGACGTCCGTCTGCGAAATGGTAGACTCGGTGGTCCCTTCGGGTGTATCGAGGGAACGATTGGGGAAATAAAGTGACTGAATAGTAAAACGAGAGGGAAGGACCAAAGTAGAGTAAAAGGACAGTAGAAGATAGAAGGATCATATTTCATATTCGTAGGGGTCCGAGTCCTGGGTGATATACACGTATGAAGAATCAGTACAGTAAGTCGAGTACCGAAGTTCACGGTAGAAATACGAGTGTAAAAGGTCGATGGACGTTGTGGAGAAGTAGGATGGAGGAACTGAGTTTATAGATAACAGATTAGTAATAGTGTTAAGCAACGGATTATCGGTAAAGTTTTTACTATCCTGGTTTGACCTCGTAACTAGTAGAAAAATTTAGATTAGGAAGATCTCAAAAGGGTAAGTATTCTTTCCTTTTGGGGTAAGTTTGACACTGAGGGTTGACTTCGAAACCCTGTACCAAGCATTAAAGTAAAAGGGGACATGAAGGTAGGTTAGACAATTGTTTAGGACAGGTACATGGAAACTTTAAATGAGACGAAGATTGGTGAGAGGGGTGGAGGTGGTTCCGAGAAGGTCCGAGGGTAGTGTGGGCAGAACCTACAAGTACTGACGGAGGATCGATCAGGAGGTTGAGGATTAGGACAGGGAGAGATCAGCACAGAATCGTATCCTCTGTCTTACTATGGAAACTCTACATTGGACAGAACACAAAGAAGGAACGAATCTTGAGAAGTTTCCGAAAATGTAGAGTGAGTCCCTTCTTTTTTTTTTCATCTTTTGGAAATAGAACCGATCATCGGGGGTATTTTACCAGGGACCTACGTTGAGTTAGTGATAGGGGGTAGAGTGACCTAAGGTCGGTAGTTGGTAAAGCCAAGAGTTTTTACGACTTACACGGGGACGAACACTATCCCGGAGACACTAATAACAAAGGAACGGAGTTTTAAAACAGGGGGTATATGGACGAACCGACCGTCGGGAGAGAGTAAAGTCTCGGGACGAGCAAAAGTGAGGAAGGGACCATACAGATTTTGTCATGGTACAGAAAGTAAAAAAAGGATTATCACAAATCGTGGTACACTGTATGATGAGTAAGGACTCTTAATATAAATAATTGTCTAAACTCCTTAAAGTACCAACATAAAATTTTGTAAAATACAAGTCGGGTCGTAACTGTATCAAACGGTACCGTAAGACTCTATCTTACATTATATTCTTGGGATCTGAACGTCCCTTCGACGAAGTCCTAAACGGAGAACCGCGGAGTGTTCCTACACAAGTAGAAGAGGAGTGTCTCCCTATGTAGTCACCGTCTCAAACTTTAAGAGACAAAACATACCTGACCCGTAAGTAGTTATAATACGTTGACTCCCTGTGGACTTTAAAGGAAGAGGTAAAGTAGACAGTAACAGGACGGTAGTGAGGACATTTCATGGTGGAATAAGAGGGGATGACCATGGTTGATGTTAATTTTCAGTTGGAGGTCACGGAGAGATCCTTCGGATACGTCTCTGAACCGAGGAGACAGGTACCCTAAAAGGTTCGTTCTCATGACCTCACTCCACGGTACTTCTACGATATCTGTACTTTTAATACTCAAACCCCCTTAGTAATTTGAGACTATCATAAGAAATGAGTATATCAAAATGTTCAGAGAAAAAATTCCTTTAGTTCTGACATTCACTGTTGACCACTATGTACTACTTATATTAAATATACTTTTGTTATTGTTGTACGAGTCAGTTGTAGGTCTAAATTTTTCTTTTCAGTTTTTTACTTTCCTGTTTGCCTATATATCCAGGATACTGTTTTCTAACTGTTTATTAGTCAAATTAAAGGTGTTTTACTCGTTAAAATAACTACTTTTTATTAGTATATATTGGATATATTTACCTACTTATTACACATTTACATTACCGTATTTAACAAATTCTATATTTATACTTTAAAAATACCAAAGAGTGAATATGGTTGTAAAAATTAATTGGTTGGTTGAGATTTAAAGTCGTCACATCCTATTTTCTCGAAAATGTAATAAACTTTTGTTGAAAGTTTTCATCCCTAATGGTAGGGTAATGTCTGTATAGTTCTTATTGTTCCCTCCATTTTTTTGAGTCTTTTTAAGAGACTCTTTTCATTTAACAATAAGGGTAAAAGACGTACTCTGAAAGTCAAGTCAAGTCAAGTAACCGAGTCAGTGCCGACTAATAAACACTGGGGTACCTGACGTCGTACGGTCCGAAGCATAGGTAGTGGTTGAGGGTCTCGAACGAGTGTCAGTACAGGTAGCTCAGCCACTACGGTAGGTTGGTAGAGTAGGAGACAGTAGGGGAAGAGGAGGGTGGAAGTCAGACCCCAGAAAAGACTCCTCAGTCAAGAAGAGTAGTCCGCCGGTTTCATAACCTCAAAGTCGAAGTCGCAGTCAGGAAGGTTACTTCTCAGTCCTGACTAAAGGAAATCCTAATTGATTAAAATAGAGGAACGTCAAATTCCCCGAGAGTTCTCAGAAGAGGTTGTTATGTCAAGTTTTCGTAGTTATAAGTCACGAGCCGAAAGTAATGTCAGGTTGAGAGTGTAGGTTGGTACTGATGACCTTTTTGGTATCGAAACTGATCTGTCCTGAAACAACCGTTTCATTACAGAGACGAAAATTATACGACAGATACAAACAGTATCGAAAAGAAGGTTCCTCGTTCGTAAAGAATTAAAGTTCCGACGTCTGTGGTAGACGTCACTAAAACCTCGGGTCTTTTTATTTCAGAGAGTGACAAAGGTAACAAAGGGGTAGATAAACGGTACTTCACTACCCCGACCTACTGTACTAGAATCAAAAGACTTACAACTTAAAATTCGGTTGATAATGTGAGATGAGAAAATGAAAGTAGTTCTCTGAGAAATCGAGAAGAAGTGAAAGACGGTTTTCCCACCATAGTAGACGTATAGACTTCACAACTATAAAGAGGGTCGTTAGAACTAAGATCGAACACGCAGTAGGTCGGGTCACAAGGAGTACCACATGAGACGTATATTTAATTTACTTGTCCCACTGTTATATGTCGGAACTACGTGAAGAAAAGGATAAACCTTGGTCAGACAATAGGGTATAGGTCAAGATTGACAACGAAGGAGTGGACATATATCTAAAAAGTCCTACGTCCAGTCCACCAGACCATAAGGGAAGAGAAATTCTTAAAAGGTCAAAGAACACTATGTGTGTCAGTTTCCGAAACCGTACCAATTATTTCGTCTTCATCTGCAAAGAGACCTTGAGAGAATGAAAAAGCTACTAGGTGGTATACAACCGTAAAACTAGAGACCAAGGAGACGGAAAAGATTTTGGTCGAACTTGTAGACCTACAAGTGCCAAGTGTATGATAACTTCGGACCGAACCTCTTAAAACTCGTAACGAAACGATCACACACTCTACTCACGTCAACACGTCATCAAACTAGTAAGAAACCGTAACGGAAAGTAACCCTAACCTTACTTTTGACTGGAAAAGGACAGGACACTGGTGACGACTTAAAAGGTTTAAACGACCGTATAACTCACGTCGTGAAAGTGTCGTAGTAGAAAATCCCAAACTTTGTCGAGTTGACCTTAAGGTAACGGAGGTGATCGAAACAAGCATCACTACGAAGGATTCCGGGTGAACTGAAGTGTAAGACCCTACAGACCGAGATCTACTCACTAGTGTGGTAGTAACAATAGACCCAGGACTTCTAGAAAAAACGTGTCAAGAAGACACATAAGAACGGTGGAGAAGAATTATAGAAGACGAAGACAATCCAGGTATGTTAAAGACAGGAAATAACACGGGTAGAAACGTACTCGTGTTATGGTATTCAAGTGAACAATAGAGATTAAAAGAACTGCTCTAGAGATTATAAAGGGTAAATAACAAAAGGAGATAGAGAAACGTCACTAGTAACTCCTTCCGAAGGAATAGAGGAACGATAAGAAACCTTGAGACGTAAGTCTACGAATATAGAAAGGAAAAGAGTAAACGGAAAACGAAGAGAAGAAAAGAGCTGATAAAAATTCCGGAGGAGTCTGTTGGTAAAACTGAAAAACGTAAAGAAAAAGAACCAATACCAGAACTAGTGACGGAGGACTTGTTACAGTACTTGGAGGTAGGTATCGAGAAGTCCGTGAGAGAGTCTAGATTAGAGAACTTAGACAAACAGTGAAGGTGAAATATTAACATTCCCCTAAAATAAATCCAGTATGGACTTACCAGATCGCCAAAAGGGATGAAAAAAGTTAAATTCAGACTTAAACCGTTATTCCTTAAGTACTAGACTCGGTGTCAGTTGAGGACCAGAACAAAAACGACTGACATATCTCGAAAAGATAGAAACCGACGTTTCTCATATTAGTCAGACTAAAGTCATAACTGCTAGACCACTACAGGTACACATCTCAGAAGAGAACACAACAATCTTCTCCCACCGAAGGTTAGGATTTTCGTACTGCGAAGGTTAGGATTTCGTACTCCGAAATCGTCCTACTTATTGAACCTCGACTGGAAACTCTTGATTCTAGATGGAGTGAGTTCCTAGCTAGTACGAGATGTAAGAATCTGAATGACGGAGAAGTTTGGAGAGGAGGGTGTGAAAGTAAAGTCAAGTCAAGTCGAGTCAAGTCAGTGAGTCAGCACAGACTGAGAAACGTTGGGGTACTTAGTGTCGTATGGTCCGGAGGGACAGGTAGTGGTTGAGGGCCTCAAGTGAGTCTGAGTGTAGGTAGCTCAACCACTACGGTAGATCGGTAGAGTAGGAGACAGCAGGGGAAAAGGAGGACGGGGGTTAGGGAGGGTCGTAGTCTTAGAGAAGGTTACTCAGTTGAGAAGCGTACTCCACCGGTTTCTAAACCTCAAAGTCGAAATAGTAGTAAGGAAGGTTTCTTGTGGGTCCCGACTAGAGGAAATCTTACCTGACCAACCTACAGGAACGTCAGGTTAAATCTAGAAAATATTTACCGAAAAAGTTTTATCTACAGTCGATTTCTGGCGACTGGATTGACATATAAATTAATTGTCGAAGACTTAGTAATAAATACAATACTGTTATCCTTATGGTAAAAAGGAGAGATGACCAAAGGAAATCTTGGTTGAGAACATTGAATTCTCCCATATCCTTACAAGGGACTGAATGATTTGTGACATAAAGTTTAGAAAACCCCGAAAATGTCAGGGTTCTAAACCCCTTCAGGACATTATTTATTTACCATAAAGGGTTTGGATAAACAGGTGTACCAAAATAGTACGGAAAAAGTGAAGTTAGTTTGGTTGTGTGAAATTTTTACAACTTTTAAAATTGTAAAATTTCGTAGATATACGAAAAATCA
The DNA here is from genome assembly GCA_006410555.1 of Capra ibex. Lineage (NCBI taxonomy): Eukaryota > Metazoa > Chordata > Mammalia > Artiodactyla > Bovidae > Capra > Capra ibex. Next base: position 18,309,550 of record SJYO01050590.1, on the reverse strand, counting down.
TGTATATGAGTGTCAAAGAGAAGACACGTCAGGATGGCAACGTATGAGAGTCGGATAACTGGTATCAAAAGACTAGACTTAGAAAAATAACGTGGGAACAAAAAGGGTCGAGAAATAGTATTAGTGATCTCTTTTCCGTCTACAGAGGTTTATATCTGAACCGGTAAAGAAGACTATCGCCTTGACACTGGAACTGATGATAGGGACATCTCCAGTTACTCCCGAAGTACTTTGACAGGTGTTCGTCTCTACCTCGATCTGACTTTAGTGGAGAACGAAATTTCTCGGGTGGGAGTTTCTCAATAACGTCCTACCTACTTCACTTATGGTACTTGGTGTGCTAGACGAAAGGACCTTTATACTAGTCTTAAGTCTTTTAGACGAGGGTATCTTGACATAGAAACGACACATACAGGATGTCATGGACACCACGAATCTTCTTACGGACTTGTATTATTCGTGTACAAATTATAAACAACTTCTACCGATTCTGTCACTTCTTAGGTGGACGTTATGTCTTCTGGACTCAAACTAGGGACCTAGTACTTCTAGGGGACCTCTTCCCTTCCCGAGGGGTGAGATCATAAGAACGAACCCTTTAGGGTACCTGTCTCCTCGGACTACCCGATGTCAGATACCCCAGTATTTCTCAGTCTATACTGACCCACTGATTCGTTTCCTATATCTCAAAATCAAACCCCACTATTTCAAGACCTCCATGTTGTTAAAACTTGTATGAATTATCGGACCTTGACATACGTATTTTCTAAAAATTTACCCCCGAAGAGACCACCAGGTCATAAAAAATGTCTCGATCTTGTTTATTAAAGTGTTAAACATACCTTTATGTTTTTTAGAACTTATCGGTTTCGTTAGAACTCTTTCTTCTTACCTTGACCTTCTTAGTTGGACGGACTGAAGTCCGAGATGATGTTTCGGTGTCAGTAGTTCTGTCATACCATGACCGTGTTTCTGTCTTTATATCTAGTTACCTTGTTTTGTCTTTCGGGTCTCTATTTAGGTGTGTGGATACCCGTGGAATAGAAGCTGTTTCCTCCGTTCTTATATGTTACCTAATTTCTGTTAGAGAAATTGTTCACCACGACCCTTTTGACCAGTTGGTGAACATTTTCTTACTTTGATCTACTGAAAGATTGTGGCGTGTGTTTTTATTTGAGTTTTACCTAATTTATAGATTTGCATTCTGGTCTTTGACATTTTGAGGATCTCCTCTTGTATCCGTTTTGTGAGAGACTGTATTTAGTGTCGTCCTAGGAGATACTAGGTGGAGGGTCTTATAACCTTTATTTTCGTTTTTATTCGTTTACCCTAGATCAATTTTAATTTTCGAAGACGTGTTGTTTCCTTTTATATTCGTTCCACTTTTCTGTCGGAAGACGTACCCTCTTTTATTATCGTTTACTTCGTTGACTGTTTGTTGATTAGAGTTTTCATATGTTCGTTGAATACGTTGAGTTAAGGTCTTTTTATTTGCTGGGTTAGTCTTTTACCCGTCTAAGTACAGTTACATACCGTTTTGGTTATGTCATAACATTTCATTTTAATTTTTTTTTAAAAAAATTATGATTTAAAAAAAAATTTACCCGGTTTCTTGATTTATCTGTAAAGAGGTTTCTTCTGTATACCTACCGATTGTTTGTGTACTTTTCTATGAGTTGTAGTGAGTAATAGTCTCTTTACGTTTAGTTTTGGTGTTGCTCCATGGTAAAGTGTGGTCAGTCTTACCGTCACTAGGTTTTCAGATGTTCGTTATTTACGACCTCTCCCACACCGTTTTTCCCTTGGGAGAATGTGACAACCACCCTTACGTTTGATCATGTCGGTGATACCTCACACCTCTAAGGAATTTTTTAACGTTTATCTTGACGGAATACTGGGTCGTTAGGGTGACGACCCGTATGTGTGGCTCCTTTGGTCTTAACTTTCTCTGTGCACATAGGGTTACAAGTAGTGTCGTGACAAATATTATCGGTCCTGTACCTTTATTGGATCTACAGGTAGTCTTCTACTCACCTATTCTTTCGACACCATGTATATGTGTTACCTCATAATGAGTCGGTAATTTTTCTTATGTAAACTTAGTCAAGATTACTCCACCTACTTTGACCTTGGATAATATGTCTCACTTCATTCGGTCTTTCTTTTTGTGGTTATGTCATATGATTGTGTATATATACCTTAAATCTTTCTACCATTACTATTGGGACATACACTTTGTCGTTTTCTCTGTGTCTACAAATTTTGCCTGAAAACCTGAGACACCCTCTCCCTCTCCCAGCCTTCTAAACCCTCTTACCGTAACTTTGTACATATGATAGTACATTCTTTGCTTAGCGGTCAGATACAAGTTACGTCCTATGTCCTACGAACCCCGACCACGTGCCCCTACTAGGTCTCTCTACTATACCCCACCCTCTACCCTCCCCCCAAGTCCTAACCCTTGAGTACATGTGGGCACCGACTAAGTACAGTTACATACCGTTTTGGTTATGTCGTAACATTTCGTTTTATTTCATTTTTATTTTTAATTTTTTTTTTTTTTCTTAGGTGGAACTTTACATTCCCTACGACTAAACTAAGGATCAGGACCTTCTAGGGTGTACGGAACCTCGTCGATCGGACGTTCGGAGTCGATTACTCGCGTGTGAGACCTCGGGTACTCGGTGTTGATAATTTTCGGTGCATGGATCTTGGACATGAGGTGTTCTCCTCTTCGGTGACGTTACTCTTCGGGAGTGTGACGTCGATCTCTCATCAGGGACGAGTGGCGTTGATCTCTTTCGGATTTTCGTCGTTACTTTTGGGTCGTGACGGTCCTTTTTTTTTTTTTTTCAACAAATTTACCATGGAAAGCACATATAAAATGGTGTCATCAAAAAACAAAACAAAAAAAATTCCCCTTTTTTGGGGTTTTGTTGTTTGTCTGAATCCATAATTCTTTCCGTTCTAAAAGTACCCAAGAAGGTGACTTCGAACGGGATTAGTGAACTATCTATAGGTCTCAGTAAACTGAAGGGACCACCGGGTCTACCATTTCGCAGACGGATATCACACCCTCTGAGCCCAAGTCAGGGACCCAGCCCTTCTAGAGGACCTCTTCCTTTACAGTTGGGTAAGGTCATGAGAACGGACCTTTTGGGGTACCTGTCTCCTCGGACCATCCGATGTCAGGTACCCCAACGTTTCTCAGTCTGTGCTGACTAGTTGATTTGAAGTGAAGAAGTCTCAGTAAATCAGTGTTCACCCTCGTCTTCGTCAATATATCACGACCGGGTGGTGTCAACCCGTGTCTATTATCGACGGGCGAAGTGTGTACTTCTGGTTCCTTTTGTTTCACCCATCCTAACTATCTTCAGTCCTTCCAAACAAAACACTAACTTACATTACACATTTTCGGTGAGTCGATTCGAAAACCTTCGAGACAGAAGTTCGGGGTCCGTCATTTTTATAATTACTTGTTCTATTATATCTAGACCGATGCTAAGTGCACGGGGTAAGTTTGTCCGGTCGTTGATGAGTAGAGTTCGATTAATAGAGGAACTTCTTTATGTCCAAGTCATAACGGACCGGAATCCCAAAAAGTACTCTTTGGTATCACACCTTAAGACACTCCTTATGAAGTTAAAAATAGACGACCGCTAGTTAAATACGAAGGGACCATCGAGTCGACCATTTCTTAGGCTGACACTACGTCCTCTGAGACCAAGTTAAGGACCCAGCCCTTCTAGGGGACCTCGTCCCTATCCGGTGGTTGAGGTCATAAGAACCCAAAGGGACCACCGAGTCTACCATTTCTTAGGTGGACGTTGTCCCTTCTGGACCTAAGTTAGGGACCCAACCCTTCTAGAGGCCCTACTCTCGTACCGTTGGGTGAGGTCATAAGAACGGACCTTCTAGGGGTACCTGTCTCCTCGGACCGCCCGATGTCCTGTACCCCAACGTTTCTTAGTCTGTACTGACTCTCTGATTCGTGTCGTGCGTATGGTATTTGTACTTTTTATATTGGGTTGATAACATATCTAGACCGGAGAATAGGTTGTCGACTTTTAGTCACCACAGTGACGATGACAGAAATATAAATAAAAGAAATATAAATAGGAAACCTCCTTTGACAATAGTGAAAGAGTGTCTACTATCATTATTAGAGTATATAAAATATGTAAAATGTCAGATCCGACTACACACCAATCTTGTCTATGGTAGTAGGTGCAAATAAGAACTTTGGTGACTCTGAAATTCACTTTTCTGGAATGTGACCATGGGCCGAAGAACACTTTATTACGATATATAGTGTACTGGAGGTTACCAACAAAGGTTTCGAGAGGGAAGTCAGGAGATTAAATAGTAAATAGATCTACTCAAGAAAGAGGAAGTACAACATCCTTTGACTCAAAGAACCACCACAAAATCAACGATTCAGCACAGGTTCAGAACGCTGCGATACCTGATATCGGACGGTCCGAGGAGACAGGAGACTCAAAGAATCAAGGGGTGTTAAGGAAGACACTCAGTCTACCCTCTTTTATTTTTAGTAATGGATACACTTGATATCTTTATCCAAACATATAAATCGGGATTATTTACGATATTGATCCATTAAATTTAGTATATTATAAATGGTAGAAAGGGTTCTACCTATCAACAAAAAAAGGGGGACTCCCTTCGAAATTGAATCCCTACACAAATTTAGGGGACAGTACAAGCTGATTAGTAATTACAAATGTCAACGATATCGTTGATCTTTACGACCGTTAACTCATCCTTTCCTCGGACTCTCTCCTTCTATTCGACACAGTTAATAACTTGTAGACAGTTTGTAAACTGGTTAAATTTCACTATCCGTTTTTCGATCTTTGACTTTCACCCGTTTTACATAAAAATGATTGTAAGTGAATGCTTGTAGTCCAAACATAACAAAACGGTGAGAATACCTCCCCATTAATTGAAAATAAAAGTAGGTGTATTTCCTCCATAAAAGATACCCATTCTATATCGACGTACACATTAAAAAATACGACATTATCATAATTAGGTAGAGATGACCTACAACGAAACGTCAAAGAACTCGAGTAAACGTATGTAATAAATTAATGTAAAAGTGTTATTGTGACTTAAACCGTTAAAGGAAACATATTTTAAAATGTAAAATAACCCTGTCTCTCCAATTCTGTTGATACGGGATCTTGTATACGGAGAAACCCCTACGGGACGGTTAGGTCACCACCCCTGAACTGTGAAAGAGACGGTTCCCTGGTCCAAGTTAGGAACCAACTCCTTCGTTCCAGGACGTTCAGAGAACCACATCGGTTTTTTTAAATTCTCTTTTTGAGGATGTGGAGAAATGATTTTCGAAAGGAGAAAGGCAGGATCGGTGATCGGTAGATACGTCCCCGTCATGGGATTTATAACAACGTACGTAGGGGTAAGGGAGAGAATGTGATACCGTCGTAGGGTCTAAAAAATACTGGGAAAAAAGGAGACCCATGGTCCCGTAGGAGTCTTGGGATTGTGTCGTAAGTCCAACCGGTTATCGTTAGTTCGTCCCAAGGTATCAGTCCAACTTTAGATAAGTGACACTGACATGCCATTACTAAAGAGTGGAACCGAAACACACAAGAAGAAATGTTTAGGAAAAGTATACTTACCAGAATAAACCAGTAGGTCGGACATTCCATTCCCAATAGGGAAGAAGTGCACACTCTTTTAACTCCGAATCTCTCTAATTCACCAAAACCGGTTATAGTGTCTCAATCTACCTCCTATGGAGGAGGGGAGGGTGGAGAGTTGATGTGACAGTCAAGTCAAGTCAAGTCAAGTCAACCAGTCAGCACAGGCTGAGAAATACTGGTGTAACTGACGTCGTACGGTCGGAAGGGACAGGTAGTGGTTGAGGACTCCAAATGAGTTTGAGTACAAGTAACTCAGCCACTACGGTTTGTTGGTAGAGTAGGAGACAGTAGTGGAAGAGGAGGGCGGAAGTCAGAAAGGGTCGTAGTCCCAGAAAAGGTCACTCAGTCAAGAAGCGTAGTCCACCGGTTTCATAACCTCAAAGTCGAAGTCGTAGTCAAGAAGGTCACTTATAAGTCCTGAGTAAAGGAAATCCTACCTGACCGACATAGAGGAACGTCAGTTTTCCTAAGAGTTCTCAGAAGAGGTTGTGGTGTCAAGTTTTCGTAGTCAAGAAGCCGTGAGTCGAAAGAAATACCAGGTTAAGAGTGTAGGTATGTACTGATGACCTTTTTCGTATCAAAACTGATCTACCTGGAAACAACCGTTTCATTATAGAGACGAAAAATTATACGGCAAATCCAACTGGTATTGAAAAGAAGGTTCCTCGTTCGTAGAAAATTAAAGTACCGACGTCAGTGGTAGGCGTCACTAAAACCTCGGGTCTTTTTATTTCAGACAGTGACAAAGGTAAGAAAGGGGTAGATAAACGGTGCTTCCCTACCCTGGGCTACGGTGTTAGAATCAAAAGACTTACAACTCGAAATTCGGATGAAAAAGTGAGAGGAGAAAGTGAAAGTAGTTCTCCGAGAAATCAAGAAGAAGTGAAAGACGGTATTCCCACCACAGTAGACGTATAGACTCCAATAACTATAAAGAGGGTCGTTAGAATTAAGGTCGAACACGAAGTAGGTCAGGTTGTAAAGATTAATACATCACAAGTATATTCAATTTATTCGTCTCACTGTTATATGTCGGAACTGCATGAAGTAAGGGCTAAACCTTGGTCAGACAAAAAGGTACAGGTCAAGATCGACAACGAAGAACTGGACGTATGTCTAAAGAGTCCTCCGTTCAGTCCACCAGACCATAGGGGTAGAGAAATTATTGAAAGGTATCAAAACACTAGGTGTGTTGGTTTCCGAAACCGTATCAGTTATTTCGTCTTTATTCTCTTCTTTTAACCATATTTCTGGTCACAGTACCTTTGGTTCAGGACGGGATTAGTGAATGATGTTTGTTCTGTTTTGTTTGTTTGTCTTTCGTACTTTCTATGGACCACGGAGAGATCCACGGAGAGGCACGAAGACTTTTCCTTTTACAATCCGTCTAAAAGAGATCTCACGAAGGTCGATTTTAGACATTATATACTCGAGACTAAAATTGAACTAACGGTTCAAAAGGTTTATGTGATAAATAGTGGGTGTGTCAAGACAAACAGTAACGAAGGGGTCGAAGAGAGTCGAGAGCCAAAGATCCTTCACTCTCTTGTATGATTAAAACTTAATACTAAAAAGACAAAGGTCAATAATCGTAGTCATATGTCAGTGACACTCCTCTCTTACCGTTGGGTAAGGTCATGAGAACGGACCTCTTAGGGTACCTGTCTCTTCGGACCGTCAGGTACCCAAACGTTTCTCAGTCTGTGTTGACTTCGTTGACTCATGCGTACGTGAAAGGACATGTTCACCAGTCTTCTAAATTAAAAGACGGAATCGAAAGAAATTACGATTCTAAATTATTAAGTAAAAAGAGAGACAAGGAGTGAAAGGAAAGAACCTTACGTCTATTATGAAGGATCTATACTTAGTTTACTTATTGTCTTCACTTTTATTAAAGTCCTTTTCTCTCTTGATATGACTCTATAGTCACGTCGAAATAATTGGTATTTAGGATTAAACTAGACACTGTTATTCACCTACTAAATCTTACCTATAAATCTCACTTAATATGACTTATATATACCCGAAGGGACCACCGAGTCTACCATTTCGCAGACGGACGTTACACCCTTTGGGTCCAAGCTAAGGACCCAACCCTTCTAGGGGACCTCTTCCTTTACCGTTGGGTGACGTCGTGAGAACGGACCTTTTAGGGCACCTGTCTCCTCGGACTGTCCGATGTCAGATGCCCCAGCGTTTCTCAGCCTGTGCTGACTCGCTGAAGTGTATGACTTATATATTAAATAGTCTGGATGATTGATAGAAACAACAGCAACAAATCAGTGATTCAGTATGACCTGAGGAAACACTGGGATACGTGACATCGGACGGTCCGAGGAGTTCTTATGACCTTACCCAACGGTAAAGAAGGAGGTCTCCTGGAAGGACTGGGTCCCTAACTTGGACTCAAAGGACGTGAGCATCCGCTTAAGAAATGGTGACTCGGTGGTCTCTTCAGGTAAACGGTAGAAACGGAATAGGTATTATTGTTGATTGTAATCGATTGTAAGTAACTCAAGAACATAGATGACCTGTAACACGATTAATTTTAATTCGTGTAAGGAGTGGTACAATGGGAACTAGGAGAATTTATGAATATTTCACATTCTTAGTAATATGAGTACTAGACTATCTTTACCGTTTCACTTCAAAGTCCCGGTCCATACAGATTGAGGTTTGTGATCGTATATACGAACTGGCCAACATTTTTTATGAGGTTTTGTGGACTCCACTCTTATAAGTAAATCTTTCTATTCTTTTGTGTCTGAACAAATCTATAGTCTATTTCCCAATACTAGTAGTACACAATAAAAAGAGGACTTCCAAAAAGAACTTCGACGGAAGAAAAGAACATCCAGAAACAAGGTAACGGAATTTTCTCTATGTGCTCAGTAACCATTCTTAGGTGTCAAGGATTCTCAGTGAATAAATTTCTTGTCAAAATTCACCGTCACCCACACTCCATCTAATCATTTGTTCATAAAAAGTTTCCTGTAAGACTCCCTTAAATACTTCCTATCATTTAGAGATTCTTCCCTTTCTTTCCTGTTTTCAATTATAATCGGTTCTATAAAGACTAACGTCCCCTGTCTTGGAGTCATGAGTGACCCCTTAAAAAAAAATTTACTTGTTAAATAACTAAAAATTTTTAATTGTCTAATGTACTTCCCGTTCATACAAAGGAGGTTTAAGGAAAAAGAGTTTCTGGAGTTTGTACTACACGAGACTGAACGAGTTGGAACGTCGAGACTCAGAAGAAAAGTAAGAAAATGTGGTCGAACAGTGTTCATGGAATCTGTCGTCGTACCCCGTAAGACGAGTGTTGGAGACTCAGAACCTGGAACTTTCTTTTCGGGAAACACGAGTTGAACTTAACACAATTTAAGAATAACCGACCCAACACAGTACACTGGATATGACTCGGTTAGGGACACGGAACCCTCTATGTCATTATACTAACCAGATGGAGTACTGAGTGGGAAGAAGGATATTGGTCGGTAACTCCTTATCACTAATCTATGGTACTCTTGGTTCACTTCTTCATAACGACTCTTCTTCTTTTCATGGAAAGTACCCTTTGGTCTGCTACTTGAGAATTGAGGACCTACTATTTAGAAAGTAGGTTAGACAGGTAGTGTGGAGTTCCGTTTTGAAGTGATGACGTCAAGCATGTTTCGAAAAAACAGAAAAAAAGACTACCAGGTTCAATTTTGTCTTTTATGAAGAGAAACCCCTTTCCACCTAAATAAATATTATCCAGTGGTTCGGTGTGCGAAACAATCCCCAGAGTGAAGTCGTAACTGTTCTATTTCCCTGCTCTGTTCTTTCTAGTAGAACCTAATGTTACTTCCGATCAGTAAAGAACCATTTAAATTAACTAAATTTCAATGACCGACCGATGTCAGATACCCCAGTATTTCTCAGTCTGTACTGACTCACCCATTGTTGTGAAAGTGAAATACCCGAAGGGAGCATCGTGTCAGTCATTTCTTAGGTGGACGTTACGTCCTCTGGGTCCAATCTAAGGACCCAGTCCTTCTAGAGGACCTCTTCATTTACCTTTGGGTGAGGTCATAAGAACGGACCCTTTAGGGTATCTATCCCTTCGGACCACACATCTCTTCGGACCACTATCTCTTCCGTCAAGTTCAGTCTGTACTGAATCGATGGCTTGGTGGTGTCTTCAATTAAATACGAGTCTTAAATTTACAGTCCAAAAAAAAAAATGAAAATGTAGTGTAGAAATTAACTACTTCCACATCTTGACAAATTATTAGACCACTTTTCCCACACATAAACCACTTGAACAACTATAACAAACAATCGAACAAGTCAATTCGAATAATGAGGAAGTTAGAAAAATTTTACATTTATTAATATCAGATTAATTGAAAAAAACGGTAAATGTATTTTAAAAAGTAGTAAGAAGACTTACGTAAAGTCAAGGGTGTTACTTATAAATAAAGAGAAAAAAGAGAAAGAGGGGTCTTTATCGAATTGAATTTCATTATTCTATCTAAAACTAATACAGAACTATCGTGATTAAGATAATTATTACTAAACACGTTTGAAAAGAATCTTGTACAGAAATTTACGACTACTATGTGAACTGTACATGTAAGACCACAAAGTCCTAAATTGACCAGTCGATCAAGGGACCTTAAGACTCGTAAAGGACCAAGGTTGATATCCTAATCCATTACACCTTATGTCTTCGTCTGTGCTAACAGTACTAGGAACGGTATTAGGGGTGAAGTCGAGACAGTCGTTTCCCGGTCCCTGTAGTCAGTGCTATTGGACACCCGGTGGTGCAATGACCGAGTCAATTAGACTTTCAACGTTAACACTACCAAACATCGTATCGTTTTCTTTAGAGACGATACCAGAATTCTCTACAGACAAAATTAGTGTTCAGATTAAGGTGATCAAGAGAGACACCAGAACTTTATATAGGGAACTGAAAGGACACAGAATGACAGGGAGAGAGAGGTTTTCTTGACTTAAAAAAGGATATATACAAGTTTGTAACAGTCTTGATTGTTTACTCTAACACCTATTACTTAACAAACCCTTTACATTTCTTAATTCGTTCAACGTCAAGACGATAACATACCCACATGAAGTAAAATAAAGTGAAGTAAAATGAAGTGTCTACAAAGAAAAATATAACCTCACATCAACGAAATGTAACGACACAGTCAAGGACGACATGTCGTCTCGTTTACTCAATATACATGTGTATATAGAGGAGAAAAAACCTAAAGTAAGGGAAGATTCCGTAATGTCTCGTGTTTCATCTCAAGAGACACGGTATGTCATCCAAGAGTAATCAATAGACAAAATATGTATCATTTTTTTTAAAAAAAATTACGTATCATATATATATATATATAAATATAAATATAAAGTTAGGGTCAGAGGGTTGAGTAGGGTGTGGAGGGAAGGGGGAAACCATAGGTAGGCAAACAAAAGATACTGTCTGAAGAGTAAAAATGTTTAACTTCCAAATACCGTTGGGATTCAACTTGTTCAAGACATCCACACCAAAAAGGTTTTAGTAACCGAGAAAATACAGAGACACAACATAAAAACATTAGGAGTGTTATAAAGTTTGAAAAAGTAACGATATTATAACAATCCCACTGGACACAAGTCACTACAAACTATCGTGAAACGTTTTTCTAATGTTGAGTGACTTCCGAGTCTACTACCATTCGTAAAAAATCGTCATTTCATGAAAAAATCAAAATTCCATACATGTAAAAAAAAGCTATATTACGATAACGTTTAAATTACCTGACGTCATACTAGATTTGTATTGAAAATATATGTGATCTTCTGGTTTTGTAAGTAAACGTAACGAAATAACACCGACAGCCCTTGGTTTGAGTGTTATGAGACTTAATACGGATGCGAATATTCTACATAGGAATGAATTTCAATCTACGCTTTTACACCGAGTGACCTGGGTACCAATGGAAAGAACACGCACATTTATGGATCATGTCCCTAATGACGGTTGAAACTCAAAGACTTTAGACCGGTCCAGTATGGTCATAGTAGACTATTTAGTTCATCAAAGAAGTCGTATACAGTAAATCGGACAATTCAACACATACGGTTGAATTACGAATGTACGAATGGAGAGATAAAAATGAATCAGAAAGAGTAAGAACCTATAAGTTTTCTGACGTTTAGTCAGTAGAAAAGAAATACGTAAAACATTTGAATCATTTTGACGTAGTTTTTCAGTCTTTTTTTTTGACAAAGTCCTTTTCCGAATTCGTAAGACTAACTTTTGTATACCTAAGACTATAATGTCTAAAATTAAACTGTAGTCACTAGACTACTTTCAGAACATCGGAGAATAAAAGTCAATTGTAGAAACAGTGATCGTGAAACCCGGAGCTCAAGTCAGTACTTTAACACCGAGGTCCTTTGAAGACTGTAAAGCTTAAAGTCAAGTCAAATTAATTATAAATGTACTCAACGAAGGTCTTTCACTCCCTGGATTCACTTCGAATGATATGGACATAAGAACCGTGTCATCGTGAGTTCAAGTCATCAGTCTCTTCTCTTTTCGTTAACTTGGTAAGAGTATACCCTTTTTGATGTAAAATTATACACTTTCTTACACATCAACGATACTCCGTCTTTTCTTTGTGTACGAAGAAACCAACAACTTCTCTCTGGTGGAATATAAAGGGTCAGTCCTTTTGCCACAAAAACGTCTTCCGTCACCAACTCTATTCGTCTCCACTCTTCCCTTACGACCCGTCTGTCACGCGACCGGAGTGGACCCCCTGAGAGTCCCCTCGTCACTGAAGAGGGTGCAGTAACATTTGTGTGGATGAATCGCCATACTTGGACAAAAATTAAAAAAATAACACTATTTTCAGTGTATTATATATTGTATGATAAAAAATTCTGAAAAAGAATTACACCTTTTTCTCGTGTAATTTTTTTTTAGAAATAATTTAAACAATGTCATAACAAAGACACCGTACGAAACCAAAGAACCGGTGTTCCGTATACCCTACCGTTTCCGTTTTTGGACTGGTCCCTAGTTTGACCGTGGAGGACGAAACTTTCCGCTTCAGGGTTAGGGACTCCGCGGTCTCTTCAGGGTTTTGTATGATACAAGTGGTATCAATTGACATGTCTGGTCACCGTAATACATGTAAATGTAAAAACATGTTGCGAGTGGTAGTAGGAAGAGGTCTTACAAAGTGAAAGGATTTGACTTTTAGACAGGGGTAATTTGTGATTCAGGAATGAAGGACAGGGGTGGGAGGGGTGGAGAAGTCGGGGAACGTCTTAGATGGTGACATGAAAGACTAAGATACTTAATGTGATAAGATCCATGGGCCATATTCACCTTAGTTTGCCATAAACAGACGTGACTTACATATGACCCTACATGTGGATTACATATTATATATAATTCCAATTGAATTATGTACAGGATATTTGTTTTTTATGTCCAAGTAATTCTCTATGTTTATTGTGTTACTTAAACTGTGTCCGAAAGATGACTTTCGGGGTATCCCACCCGTCTCAGAAGGGAACCCGGAGTAGAAACATAGTGTACGACTAAGAACTCCCTTAGTCCTACATAACATACTCATTCAATTAGTACCGACCGGGAAGAATCGGAGGGACCTTAAAACGTCTCAAGTTGAATTCCTTAGGAGAGGCCTTTATATCTAGGTACACCTTTCTTCTTACCTTTCGATTCTTATCGATTGTACCTCATTGATGACGAAACCTTCCTCACCTTATGATCGAACTATGTAACATGAATTGAGACTCTCTGTACCACCGAGTGGTTCCCGAACACATCTTTCCTCCTCGGACTAACTCTCTAAGGTACTTTCCTAATTAGATCTTCAACACACACCTAACGACACCCCATCACCAGTTGGACTTGAACCGTTTTACTTACAAGTATATACACACACACACACACACACACACACACACACATAAACCGACGTAGTCCAAATCAACACTAACAGTTCTAGAAGTAATACCGCACACCCGAAGTCACGTTCACCCGACTCATCAACGTCACGTACGCAAATCAACGGGGTTCCGTACACCCTAGAATCAAAGGGTTGGTCCCTATCTTAGGTGTAAGAGACGTAATCTTCCCTCTAAGAATTGGTGAGTGACCTGGAGGTCCCTTTAGGGTTTTACTTACAAGAAATCGTTTATCTTGTGGGTTTTTTTCTACAGGAGAAGTAATATCCCCTGACCTTACGTTTTCATCCTTCAGTTCTTTGTGGACCTCATTGTCCGTTTAAACCGGAACCTTATGTCTTACTTCGTCCCGTTTCTGATTATCTCAAAACGGTTCTTTTACGTGACCAGTCTCGTTTGTGGGAGAAGGTTGTTGTGTTCTCTTCTGATGTACACCTGTAGTGGTCCACCAGTTGTGGCTTTAGTCTGACTAATACAAGAAACGTCGGTTTCTACCTCTATGAGATATGTCAGTTGTTTTTGTTCTGGTCCTCGACTGACACCGAGTCTAGTACTTGAGGAATAACGGTTTAAGTCTGAATTTAACTTCTTTCATCCCTTTCGGTGATCTGGTGAGTTCATACTGGATTTAGTTTAGGGAATACTAATATGTCACCTTCACTCTTTATCTAAATTCCCGGATCTAGACTATCTGTCTCACGGACTACTTGATACCTTACTCCAAACACTGTAACATGTCCTCTGTCCCTAGTTCTGGTAGGGGTTCTTTTTCTTTAAGTTTTTTTCGTTTTATCGACAGACTCTTCCGGAATGTTTATCGACACTTTTCTTCTCTTCGTTTTTCGTTTCCTCTTTTCCTTTCTATATTCGTAGACTTACGTCTCACGGTTTCTTATCGTTCCTCTCTATTCTTTCGGAAGAAGTCGATAGTCACGTTTCTTTATCTCCGTTTGTTGTCGTATCCTTTCTGATCTCCAGAGAAGTTCTTTTAATCTCTATGGTTCCCTTGTAAAGTGCGTTTCTACCCGAGTTATTTCCTGTCTTTACCATACCTGGATTGTCTTCGTCTTCTATAATTATTTCCACCGTTCTTGTCTCTTCTTGACATGTTTTTTCTAGAAGTTCTGGTTCTATTCGTGATACCACACTAGTGAGTGGCTCTCGGTCTGTAGACCCTTACACTTCAGTTCACCCGTTATCCTTCGGAGTGATGTTTGTTTCGATCACCCCTACTACCTTAAGGTCAACTCGATAAAGTTTAGGACTTTCTACTACGACACTTTGACGACGTAAGTTATAGGGTCGTTCAAATCTTTTGAGTCGTCACCGGTATCCTGACCTTTTCCAGTCAAAAGTAAGGTTAGGGTTTCTTTCCGTTACGGTTTCTTACGAGTTTGATGACGTGTTAACGTGAGTAGAGTGTGTGATCATGTCATTACGAGTTTTAAGAGGTTCGGTGCGAAGTCGTTATGCACTTGGTATTTGAAGGTCTACAAGTTCGACCAAAATCTTTTCCGTCTCCTTGATCTCTAGTTTAACGGTTGTAGGCGACCTAGTAACTTTTTCGTTCTCTCAAGGTCTTTTTGTAGATAAAGACGAAATAACTGACATGGTTTCGGAAACTGACACACCAAGTGTTATTTGACACCTTTTAAGAATTTCTCTTCCCTTATGGTCTGGTGGACTGGACGGAGAACTCTTTGGACTTACGTCCAGTCCTTCGTTGTCAATCTTGACCTGTACCTTGTTGTCTGACCAAGGTTTATCCTTTTCCTCATGCAGTTCCGCCATATAACAGTGGGACGAATAAATTGAAGATACGTCTCATGTAGTACTCTTTGTGACCTGACCTTCTTTGTGTTCGACCTTAGTTCCAACGGTCTTCTTTATAGTTATTGGAGTCTATACGTCTACTGTGGTGGGAATACCGTCTTTCACTTCTCCTTGATTTTTCGGAGAACTACTTTCACTTTCTCTTCTCACTTTTTCAACCGAATTTCGAGTTGTAAGTCTTTTGTTTCTAGTACCGTAGACCAGGGTAGTGAAGTACCCTTTATCTACCCCTTTGTCACTGTCTGAAATAAAACCCCTCGAGGTTTTTAGTGAAGTCTACCACTAACGTCGGTACTTTAATTTTCTGTGAATGAGGAACCTTCCTTTCAATACTGGTTGGATCACACAATCAGTGAGTCAGCACGGGTTCAGAAACGTTGGTTTACAAGATATCGGGTGGTTCCAGGAGACAGGTACCATAAAAGGTCCGTTCTTATCACCTCACCTAATGGTAAAGGAAGAGGTCCCCTAGAAGGGTTGGGTCTTTAGCTTGGATCCAGAGGAGTAACGTCCGTCTAAGAAATGAGAGACTCGGTGGTTCCTTCGGGGTACTGGTTGGATCTGTCGTATAACTTTTCGTCTCTATACTGAAATGGTTGTTTCCAGAACAGATGAGTTCCGATACCAAAAAGGACATCAATACATACCTACACTCTCGACCTGGTATTTCTTACGACTCTCCGCTTCTTAACGACGAAAACTTGACACCACAATCTCTTCTGAGAACTCTCAGGGAACCTGACGTTCCTCTAGGTGGGTGAGGTAGGATTCCCTCTAGTTAGGACTCACAAGTAGCCTTCCTGACTACGATTTAGACTTTAAGGTTATGAAACCGGTGGACTACGTCTCGACTGAGTAGACTTTTCTGGGACTACGACCCTTTCTAACTTCCGTCCTCCCCTTCCCCTGTTGTCTCCTACTCTACCAACCTACCGTAGTAGCTGAGTTACCTCTACTCAAACCCATTTGAGGTCCTCAACCACTACCTGTCCCTCCGGACCGTACGATGACAGGTACCCCAACGTTTCTCAGTCTGTACCGACTCGTTGACTTGACTTGACTTGACTCTCGTCTACTTCGGTATTTCCTGTGTACGTGAACACAGTCGATTTACGTAGAGTAGACCGTGGTGAAAGGACGGATATGAGTTTTCAGACTTGTACGATTGTTTTTCCTACGAACAGAAGATTTTTAGTGTCCCGGAGAAGGGAACTTCATACGTTTAAACGACTGAGGTCCGGATCCGTAATAAAGAGTCTGAAAAAATGACTAGGTAATGACTCTTGTGTCCTCTCAATCGTTAGACGGAGACCCATACACCCGTGTATGGGATCATTAGGCGACGTTTTATGTTCTAAAACAGGTTTGGAAAGGTAAATGAAAATTTACACATACTAAATATGTTTATGAGAATATGTGAGTAAAGACCGAAAAAAAAAAAAAAAAAAAAAAAAAAAAAAAAAAAAAAAAAAAAACAGCTTTGTTACACAATTTGACGGAAACTCAATGTACGGATTTAAAAGTGGATACTTATGTATTTCTTTTACATATTAGTCTTTTTACAGGTTATAGGATTATTTTATCTTCATTTGTTGTTCTTCAGTGGGTATTCTACCTACTATAACAGTCGGTATGTGTTCTCGTTATAGTTCTCGACATGTGTATTGACATTTTATGAGAAAAAAGGTAGAAGGAAGGGTGTGGAGGTGACGATGTAGACTCGATCACTTCTCGTATAAAATTTTTATAGTAACTTACGTCGTTCACCAGTCTTCCGAATCAGTCCTCCGAATAAATATCTTTACGAACCGTGTCCAAACTTACGCAAAATCGTGACCCAGAATAGATTAAGAACGGAGTGCACCAGTGGTAAAGTAAAGGGGATATAGAGAAAACGTTTCTACCATTTTACCAAACTGAAGTACACGGTTGTACTTGACTAACCTCCGTTGTCGGACTCCGGACACACTTGGACAGACCGTACCAGTTAAGAGTCACAGACGGTACCCTCCTCCACACCGTCCACGACCAGGTTTACTATCCATGTACGGTAGGGATGAGGAGAGTCGGATTACTTATTACCTTTATCACAGACTTGGACCCTCCAGGACGAACTACTACTCGTGGACAGATTTGGTTCAAGAGACCCGGGGTCTCGTAGCTAGTACCCCCAGGAAAATCGGTCTCGTTACATCGTGGGATTCAACAGTTCCCGACACCGGTTATATCTACAAGTCAAGTCAAGTCGTTGAGTCAGCACAAACTGGGAAACGTTAGGGTACCTGACGTTGTGTGGCCCGGAAGGACAGGTAGTGGTTGAGGACCTCAAATGGGTTTGAGTAGAGGTAACTGAGCCACTACGGTAGGTTGGTAGAGTAGGAGACAGCAGGGGAAGAGGAGGGTGGAAGTTAGAAAGGGTCGTAGTCCCAGAAAAGTCTACTCAGTCGAGAAGTGTAGTCCACCGGTTTCATAACTTCAAAGTCGAAGTCGTAGTCAGGAAGGTTACTTGTGGGTCCTGACTAGAGGAAATCCAACCTGACCAACCTAGAGGAACGTCAGGTTCCCTGAAAGTTCTCAGAAGAGATTGTGGTGTCAAGTTTTCGTAGTTAAGAAACAGTGAGTCCAAAGAAATATCAGGTGAGACTGTAGGTATGTACTGATGACCTTTTTGGTGTCGGAACTGATCTACCTGGTAACAACTGTTTCCTTACAGAGACGAAAAATTACACGACAGATCTAAACAGTATTGAAAGGTAGGTTCCTCATTCTCAGAAAATTAAATCACAGACGTCAGTGGTAGACGTCACTAAAACCTTGGGTTTTTATATTTCAGTCGGTGACAAAGGTGACAAAGGGGTAGATAAACGGCACTTCACTACCCCGACCTACGATACTGGAATCAAAAGACTTACATCTCGAAATTCGGTTGAAAAAGTGAGAAGAGAAAGTGAAAGTAGTTCTCCGAAATTTCAAGGAGAAGTGAAAGACGGTATTCCCACCACAGTAGACGTATAGACTCCAATAACTGTAAAGAGGACCGTTAGAACTAAGGTCGAACACAAAGAAGGTCAGGTCGCAAAGAGTACTACATGAGACGTATCTTCAATTTATTCGTCCCACTGTTACATGTCGGAACTACATGAGGAAAAGGTTAAACCTTGGTTAGACAACAAGGTACAGGTCAAGATTGACAACGAAGGACTGGACGTAAGTCCAAAGAGTTCTCCGTCCAGTCCACCAGACCATAAGGGAAGAGAAATTCTTAAAAGGTGTCAAAGAACACTAGGTGTGTCAGTTTCCGAAACCATATCAGTTATTTCGTCTTTATCTACAAAAAGACCTTGAGAGAACGAAAAAGGTACTAGGTCGCCTACAACCGTTAAACTAGAGACCAAGGAGACGGAAAAGATTTTGGTCGAATTTGTAGACCTTCAAATACCAAGTGCATAACGACTTCACACCGAACCTCTTAAAACTCGTAATGAAATGATAGCACACTCTACTCACGTTAACACGTCATCAAACTCGTAAGAAACCGTAACGTAAACAAACCCCAACCTTGCTTTAGACTGGAAAAGGTCAGGATACAGGTGACGACTCAAAAGGTTTGAACGACCGTATAACTCACGTCGTGAAAGTGTCGTAGTAGAAAATCCTAAACTTTATTGAGTTGACCTTAAGGTAGTGGAGGTGATCGAAACAAACATCACTACGAAAGATTCCGGGTGAACTGAAATGTAAGGTCCTACGGACCGAGATCCACTCACTAGTGTGGCAACACTAATAGACCCAGTACTTCTAGAAAAGACATATCAAGAAGATACATAAGAACGGTGGAGAAGAATTATAGAAGACGAAGACAATCCAGGTATGGTATAGACAGGAAATAACACGGGTAGAAACGCACTTTACAAGGGAACCATAGAGATTAAAAGAACTGCTCTGGAGATCAGAAAGGGAAAGATAACAAAAGGGAGATAAAGAAACGTGACTAGTGACTCCTTCCGAAAGAATAGAGAGGAACGATAAGAAGCCTTGAGACGTAAGTTTACCTATATAGAAAGTAAAAGAGGAAACGAAAACGAAGAGAAGAAAAGTGTCGATAAACATTCCGGAGGAGTCTGTCGGAATGTTTATCAAAAAAACGTAAAGAAACGAAAAAACTTAAAGAAAAAGAACCCCTACCAGAACTAGAGACAGAGGACATGTCACAGTGCTTGGAGGAAGGTATTAAGTAGTCCGTGAGACAGACAGTATAGATCAGGGAATTTAGATAAAGAATAAGGGTGACATATTAGTATTCCCTAAACTAAATCCAGTATGGATTTACCAGATCACCAAAAGGGGTGAAATAAGTTAAGTTCAGACTTAAACCGTTTATCCTCAAGTACTAGACTCGGTGTCAGTCGAGGGTCAGAACAAAAACGACTGACATATCTCGAAGAGGTAGCGACCGACGTTTCTTATATTAGTTAGACTACAGTCACAACTGGTAGATTACTACAGGTAAACATCATAGAAGAGAACACAACAACCTTCACCCACAAACGATACTGGTCACGTAAAATAACCGTTTTGAGACAATCGGAACCGGGACGAA
The DNA here is from genome assembly GCA_006410555.1 of Capra ibex. Classification (NCBI taxonomy): domain Eukaryota; kingdom Metazoa; phylum Chordata; class Mammalia; order Artiodactyla; family Bovidae; genus Capra; species Capra ibex. Next base: position 18,289,444 of record SJYO01050590.1, on the reverse strand, counting down.
GTAAGACATGAGGTTCCGGTGTAAACGGACAATGAAGTCCACAAAGAACTGAAGGATGAAAAAGTAAGGTCAGGACATATTATTTTTCCGGTAGAAAAAACCCACAATAAAGATTTTCAAGAACATCCAGAAGTATCTTGGTAAGTTGAAGATTGTGAGCATTCAGGTACAAGATTAATTATCTTAATGGTATAGACAGGATAGGGTCGGTACACTAAAGTTGAAGAGAATCTGTAGGGGGGAGACGAGGACAAACAGTTCAAGTCAAGTCAAGTCAGTGAGTCAGTACAGGCTGAGAAACGCTGGGGTACTTAGCGTCGTGCGGTCCGGAGGGACAGGTAGTGGTTGAGGGCCTCAAGTGAGTCTGAGTGCAGGTAACTCAGTCACTACGGTAGGTCGGTAGAGTAGGAGACAGCAGGGGAAGAGGAGGACGGTGGTTAGGGAGGGTCGTAGTCTCAGAAAAGGTTCTTCAGTTGAGAAGCGTACTCCACCGGTTGTACGCTTCAAAGTCGAAGTCGTTGTAAGGAAGGTTTCTTTAGGGTCCCGACTAGAGGAAGTCTTACCTGACCAACCTAGAGGAACGTCAGGTTCCCTGAGAGTTCTCAGAAGAGGTTGTGGAGTCAAGTTTTCGTAGTTAAGAAACCGCGAGTCGGAAGAAGTGTCAGGTTNTTGAGAAGCGTACTCCACCGGTTTCATGACCTCAAAGTCGAAGTCGTTGTAAGGAAGGTTTCTTTAGGGTCCCGACTAGAGGAAGTCTTACCTGACCAACCTAGAGGAACGTCAGGTTCCCTGAGAGTTCTCAGAAGAGGTTGTGGAGTCAAGTTTTCGTAGTTAAGAAACCGCGAGTCGGAAGAAGTGTCAGGTTGAGAGTGTAGGTATGTACTGATTCACGGTAAGTTTATATGAAGATAACTAACAAATCACAGAATCACAATCTCATTAGTAAGTCTCCGAAGTCGTAAGTCTTAAGTCTTAGGACAGGTGGGGAACCCTAGAACGAAGCTATAATGTTTTTGTGTAAGAAGAAGATCTGAGAAAGGGACGGACAGATACCGCGTATTAGCACGACGAAACACAAATTCCAAGGAGTAAGTCAAGAAAAAAAAAAAGGACCTTACTTAATCTAGTGACTGTTAAACATTACAGAGGGAAGAGGAATCCAGTTTCCTTCTGTTTACTGAACCGTTAGTCAAATATTCGTTTTTATTTGTCTTGTTTTGTGGGGTCGTTATAGACAAAAAATTTTAACTGAATTGTATCAACTACAGATGGATCGTCCGTCCACAAGAAAAATATAGGGATAAAAAGTCTATCCTTTTGATTCAACATCTTTACTGAAAAATCGACTACTCGTGACTTTGATTCTGCACCAGAGAAACAAAGAACTGTGGTTTAGGTCCCTAGAAAGGTACCCACTACGAGAGACAGGGAAATGGGTATGTCTGATGAGAGTCTAAAGTTAGGGACAGAAAGATCGACGAGAGGTAAGATCCCCACTTGAAGTACGAAAGCATTTACCAATTACTACCCACTTACAAACCGGTTGGTTATTTGGTTATTGACGTAAGGAGTTTGTATAAAGTTAACATATTAGTAAATTTTATTATATAAAAAAGTATAGATGAACGGATCTTAGTATAGAGTTAAATTTAAGGTGGAGTGTTCTGACGTTTTTCATCCTATCTACACATACAATTTTTTCTTCTTCTTTCACTATCGCAATCAATGAGTCAGCACAGGTTGAGAAACGTTGGGGTACCTGACGGTCCGAGGAGAGAGGGACCCTAAGATGTCCGTTCTTATGACCTTACCCATCGGTAAAAGAAGAGATCCCCTAGAAGGATTGAGTCCTTAACTTGTGTCCAGAGGGTGTTACGTCCGTCTAAGAAATGGTAGAGTCGGTGGTCCCTTCGGATATCCACATATATTTTGATAGACTTCTAGTCCTTCGAACCCTGAAGGAACTGGGAGGTTCACCAATTCTGAGACGGAAGGTTCTATCCTCCATGGACGGGTTAGATCAACCCCTTAATTCTAGGATGTACAACGTGTTACGACGACCCTTTTTTTTTTATCTTTTTTTTCTAGTCCTCCGAGAGTACGACGACTTTTTAACTAGTTTCGGGTTTAACCAACACTACGTTCCTGATCTTAGGTCCAGAGGACAGTTAAGACAATAGAAAGATGTATTATGGTGAATTAAGTTTATATTCACACGTAGGTACACACACACATACACATATTTTCAAGATGAAATAGACAGTTATCTGATGGACAAACTTAGGATCGTTCAATGACCTAGAGAAACCTAGGACGAAAGAAGTAAACAACTGCATTCTACAACATAAACTACCGTATGAAAATCTTAATACCCTAAAATTACGACCTTCTTTGAATCTCCAGTAGATCAATATGATAAATTTACCGTCTATTCCTTTTGACTAGAGAAGATCGAGGTTTAATTTAAGACTCTCACTGTATATCGACAGATTGCTTGGTCCAGAAGGCTTATACCGTCGGTCGGGTAGTAGGGGAAAGTAGGGTGAATAGTTTACACACTGACACTAGGTCCGTACATTAAAGAGATCTGAAGTCGAAGGACTAGACATTTTAACGTCCCCAACCAGAATCCAGGGAAAGTCTAAATTTTGAAACTCCTGATTCTTTCCCTAGAAACTTTTGACTGTAAAAACGATAGGGAACCCTGTACTGAGTCTTACAGTACTTCATATTATGTTGAGATCTTTATTTAATCTGTCGTAGTTCTAGTTTTCGTAAGTAGGACTCCGGAGATTAGTCTCCGAATTAAACGAGTTACTCATGGACTTAAACTTTTAACTAACTAAAGAAGAGAATTTTTATTATCGGTTTATGGGAAACGGCAACCGGGTTTCTATCCCTCTTCCTTGGTTAATTCTCTCACAATAAAGTATCAATTAAGGGGTTTCTAAATCTACGATGTTCAATCTTTTGGTAGTGATCCAGGAAGACGGAATTATCGATAGTGTAAGACTGCTCAGAGTAATAAAAAGTCAACTCGTAGTCTTTAAAGGGTTAGATAATTTATAATATAAGGTTCATAGACAAATGGGTCAACTATGTTTAACGGTTACCCTGTCCTTGACAGACAGTGAAGGTCTCGTTAATCACATACTTTTGAATAGTTTTCTTTAGACAGTTCAAACTTATTCCTATTTATAACGTACATTCAGGGATTCCTTTAGTGTGACTTATCCTATATAAAAACGTCGTATATTCTCAAATAAAACAAAATAATTGAACCGAAATAAAAAAGTCTTACACTTATCGTAAAGTACGTTGGGTTACTTAATTACAAAACGAGACTATTTTTATCTGAAATCAAGAATCCCCTTTTACCGTAGTAAACCACTCAGTATATTGTGATTGAGAAATGAAAGTTTAAAGTTTTCAATGACGAAGGTCCTCCCTCGTCACCTTCCCCTCGAAGGAACCACCGAGTCTAATATTTCTTCGGTGGACGGTTACGTCCTCTGGCCCCAAGTCAGGGGCCCAGTTCTTCTACGGCACCTCTTCCTTTACCGTTGGGTGAGGTCATAAAGAACGGACCTCTTAAGGTACCTGTCCCCTCGGACCGCCCGATGTCAGGTACGTTAGCGTCTCTCAACCTGAGTTACTCACTGATTCGCTTACCTTCCCCTTACATCGATCTTCCGGATTCTATGTCACACGAAACGATCAAAGACTGAGAGGTTAGAGTGGAAGAGATCCGGAATCTTAACAGCATACACAACAAACCAACAACCCAAAGAATTAAATAATTAATTAAATTAAAAATAACCTCATGTAACAACCAAATGTTACAACACAATCAAAGACGACATATCGTTTGACTTAGTCGATACGTATATGTCTGTAGGGGAGAAAAAACCTAAAGGAAGGGTAAATCCAGGGGTGTCTCGTGACTCAAGGGACACGACACGTCAGTCGAGAATAATCAATAGAGAAAATGTGTATCATCACATATATACAGTTGGGGTTAGAGGGTGAAGTAGGATGAGGGGGAAAGGGAGAACCATAGGCTTACAAACAAGAGATACAGACACAGAAAGAAAGAAGAAATATTTATTCTAGTGGATATAGTTAAAAAAGTCCAAAAAAAAAGTCTAAGGTCCATATACATAATTATACGTTATAAAGATTAAAAAGAAAGACTGAATGAATTTCAGACATTCTACAGGTAGTCGACTCCTTGTCTATTTCTTCATTACCATATATATATGTTACCGTATCATGAGTCGGTATTTTTCCTTACTTCAATCAGTAAACATCTCTGTACTTACCAACAACCCAACAAACAAAAAAAAATTGTTGTAAATACGATACCAATTTTAGTACTTTTGGATGTCCGTATATCCAATCTTAACTTTTATATAAGATTTACTATCGATAGAAAGATAACTCCATAATCTTAAAGATCCCTCAAAATTCTAAAATGTTTAAATAAAAAATGGAAAAATTACGGGTAAATAGGGTCAGATAGTCGGGGGCGACTGTTGACGGTTAGACAAGAAGTATGGGTGTTGAACCAAACAGCCAGATTAAAAATCTCAGGTGTATATTCACTCTAGTATACTCTAAACATAAAGAAACAGAATGAACAAAGTGAGTCGTATTACGGGAGTTCCAGATACGTGTAACAAGGTTTACCGTTCTAAGTTAATAAACGTTACCGACTTATTATAAGGTAAGAGAGACATACATACACATACATACATAACATAACAATATAATATATACTAAACAAATAGGAAAGTAGGTGGTTACCTGTGAATCCAACAAAGACATAGAACCGATAAAATTTACTAGGACGTCACTTGTACTCTCACGTCTATAAAGAAGTTCAATGACAAAATCCAAAAAAGTCCATTTATGGGACTTCACCTTAACGACCTACTATACCTTTAAGGTAAAATTAGAAAACTTCTTAAAGGTATGACAAAGGGAATCACCGACATGACTAAATGTGACGGTCGTTGTCACGTGTTCGAAAGGGAAAAGAGACACAGGAGTGGTAACGAACAATAAACGACAGAAAAACTATTATTGGTCAGACTGTCCACACTCTATGATAGAGTAACACCAAAACTAAACGTAGGAGGACTATGAATCAATATAACTATATACAGAAGAAACCTTTTTACAGGTAAGTCTAGAAGACGGGTGTAAAAAATTAGTCGAAAAAAGAAAAAAAAAAAAATTACGACTATTCGACATCCTCAAGAAGTATAAAACTTATAATTGTGATATAGAATATATACTAAACGTTTATAAGAGAAGACAAGTTATCCAACGGAAAAGTAAAATAACTACCAAAGTAAGTGACACGTTAAAAAGACAAATAAACAAAAAAAAATCAAACTACATCAGGGTGGACGAATAAAATCAAAAACCACAGTCTAAGTTTTTNAAAAAAAAAAAAAATTACGACTATTCGACATCCTCAAGAAGTATAAAACCTATAATTGTGATATAGAATATATACTAAACGTTTATAAGAGAAGACAAGTTATCCAACGGAAAAGTAAAATAACTACCAAAGTAAGTGACACGTTAAAAAGACAAATAAACAAAAAAAAATCAAACTACATCAGGGTGGACGAATAAAATCAAAAACCACAGTCTAAGTTTTTTAGTAGAGGTTCTGGGTACAGTCCCTGGAATGACGGGAAAAAAAAAAAGAACATCCTCAAATACCAAAGTCTATAATTACGTTTAGAAAGTAGATAAAACTCAATTGCAAACACATATCATGGTCCATCGGTAGGTCAAAGTAAGAAAACGTACACCGACGACGCCATACAAGAACCGTGGAAACGTCATTCAATTGACTACTATGGACATATCCAAATATCGACCCAAGAAATAAGACAAAGTAACTATGTACACGGACAAAGATACGATTACGGTTTGACAAAATTAATGACGTCGAAACATCACATCAAACTTTAAAAACTCACACTATGGAAGTCGAAACAAGAAGAAAGTATAGAAATTTTACTTCTTTCTTCACTAGGCAACCCATTAAAAATAGGAATGATGTGTAAAAAAGGATGAAACTACAGACGTAATAGTAATGTAATATAATAAGTACGGGGAAGGATTATAAATACCTGTTTATTTTAATGTTATAAGGTCCATTACGATAAACGACACTTCTTTTTATCTATTTATTTTTAATTAATTATAGTACAAATCTTTAAAAGGGGGAAGTTCCCAGAGTCGTAAATCGAGTTGTACTAGAGTTGTCACTTGGTCGGCTCTAAGAAACCAACTGGAAGTGTGAAATCCTGATTGTCATAAAATACTTACAACATACAACTTGACTACAATTAATCCTAGGAATCATGTTAGGTAAACTATGAACACAAACCTTGATACCAAACAAGGAAATAGATGTCGTGACTTTTACCAATGTCATCATATAATGATAATGTCAAACCCTTTGAATAATGTTGAAATTAAGTTGTAAAACAACAAAAGACAACAAATTACATTGAATTACCGAAAGGACTCTTGTCTTCATTATCTCGATTATTAAAAATATAATATGAATGACAAAGAACTCAACTTTAACGTAATCAAGTCGCAAAGGGTTGGAGATAAAACACTACATAGTATCTACAAGATCTTTTTCTCACACACCTACTTCCTCAACCCTCCGTGAAGATGTGGTTCATTCAGACGTACCGAATTCATCAGAGATTCTTTAAACTCCGTATAACCGTACAATTTTCAGAGAACGTTCAAGACTTTCCTCTTTACAATTTTAGATAAGTTGGAATAAATTAGGGTAAGAAGAGTTTCAGAAGACAGTGTATTTGAAGAATTTAAACTCTATCCATCCCCCATCTCTTGAAGACAAGATAAGATAAGATAAGATAAGATAAGATAAGATAAGGACGTCTTATACAAATACCAACGGACGTAAAGGACGATTTCATCATATCATTGAGTGTTTTCGTCACTTTGGTTTTAAGAATATTAGTTTGTTGTACTATTAACAACAAACCATAAAAATGAAATTTTTTACTAAAATGAAATTTTTACTAATTGAAAGTCACTAAGTCTACAGGAATACTGAGTCTCCTGAAAGTGCATTGAACTTGGAGTGATGTACGGACATAGTGTAAATACTAATAGGGGTAAACGACCTAATTCAACTTTGATTCATTCTCACAAATTTACCGAAAGAAATACCTTATGTCAAAACTTAAAACCAGAAGACCAGAAAAAAAAAAATTTAAGGTTAATTTTATTGTCTCACTTACAGAAAATAGGACCATAGGTACCAAGGACGTTGAAGGATCAATGGCTTGATACGTAGAAGATGTTTTAAGTCTTTCAAAACACCGTGATCGGTCGTCGTCATCAAAATTTTTTACAGAGGTCTTTTTTTTTTTATTATATATATATATAAATCAAATATATACAATAATATTGAGAGGAACCTCTCTATACCCAACTAATTATAAAACGACCATTTAATGAAAGATTGAATATGGAACACTGAAACCTATAAAATTAAATAAGGATTTTGAGAGAATATTAATTAATGCCCTATCCGTTACAAGAGAAGTGACAAGTGCACTCTTATAAAAACTCTCCGAACCACTAAAGAACGAGACGGACTTTGACTGTACAGTTTAACTCTCTCCTCATGTAACGTGAGACGACAAACAACTTAGAGGACAAAAACACCGTTTTAACGATGTAATGTGACATAAAGAAGTGTTGGATAATCTCCCCGGAAAGGAAGGGGGTTTAACCTCAAAGAACTCTTTCATTGATCGAACGACCCTTCTCGAACGAATAAATGTCACTCATAGGAGAACTGTAGTCGTACCCCAATGAATATTAATGTAAGTATACGCATTTATTTTACTAATCGATAAGAGTATATTTGTATTAACATAGAGAGATTTTATTACGTACGTCTTTACAATATTAGGTCGCTAATTCCCTTTCGTTAGATGTACTGGGGGAGGAAACATGCATTTGTCACCTAGTAATTCTACCTTATACAAGGGACAGTGTGTAAGTCAATAACTCCAGTTAATGTTGACTCCTGAGTAACTTCATAATTTGTTGTTTCACGGAAAAGGTTATTAATCGTAAGACACATGTTTCGACTTCACTGGAAAGACGGTAAAAGGTTCTTGTTAGGTACGTAAATCTTAAATCGGTTCCTAGTATAACTTCTCGTCGTGTGTTCTTGAGTCAGTCGATCAAGCCTTTGGTGTCCGAGGGAAACGTAGATCAACGAGGGGAAGGACGGGTTTTATTGAACTCTTTTATTTTGTCCCGTACAACCGATTAGTCACGGGTACCGACGACATAGTGAAGAGGTCGAAACTTGTTTAGACTTCTAGTGTGAAATTTCTCTCCTTAGTACTTTACGGACCTCGATTTCTTCAAACTAAAGGAGTCTCGTGTTATCAAGTGACGTCGTTTAGTAAATTTGAGCGACAGTGAATCCAAAGAAATGACTTTAACTTTCGTACCCAATTACACGAGTAAGTGTTTTGTAAGTGGATTAAGAGGTCTTTTTACTCTTAAAAGTTTCCTTGTAAAAGTTCATACTGACGGATAATGTAAGGAGGGTAACCGTAAGACCCTACCTATTCATAAACACTTTTCCAACGAGAAACTACCGATGAAATATGCCTACATTATTAAAAAAGTCGATTAAAAAAATTGTGTAATAACTAGTCCCCTAACAAAGTCTGATTACGGATACCGACATTATGTAAAGATCAGTTATTACACATTTTTTACGTCTAAACGTAAATACCTTGGTCGGTTGATTAGTAACATAATATAAATTACTCATAAACGATGTTATAATTTAGTGGTAGAGTGATTTTATTACCCCTTTCTTAAGTCGTCTTTTTCCTCATTCTTATACGTAGTTATCATTCTCCGTGACCCTTTTCTGACCCAACTCTTAGTCCTTAATAAGACAGAGACCGACACCGACTCAAACCTAATCTGTCATACTAGGAGACACAGTCTTAAAGAGTCAATTACCTTTTTATATTTGATATGACCTTTGGTATTTCACGACACATTCATACAACGTGGTACTATATGATAATACTAATAACGTACATTCTACTTTCCTCACTATATTCATCAAAGGTCCCATATAGTTCTAACACCTGAGACACACAGACACCAAACTCGAAATCGAGACATTGATAATATACCACGAATCGGTACGAATCACTCGATATTACGAATAAGGGACTAAATTTCTCTGATCTGAAGAGGTAGTCACTAGTCACATGGAAGATCAAGATATCTTTATTTTAGAATAACTGACTACCATCCTTCTGACTATTTTACGAAATCCCCTGACAATAATGAAGGACAACTATAAATCGTCCGACTTTTTCCTAGTAACCCGTTGTCATACTTGAAAATTGAACTGGTCAAGAAAGTACTTATGTCATTTCAAGAATATTTTCTGTACAAATATTACTACTAAGGAAAACGAAAGTCTCGAGTCGATACGGACCTAAAAGTTACTTATGGGGAGGATAGTCCTATTAGCGGCGAAGCAAAGAGTTCTCTGACCCTTAGATATATAACGGTTTCATCTTTTTAGTCTACAACCCTTAATATGAACACACCAATGTTTATGTCACTGTTTGGTTTTTCAGGACCCTGGTGGGTGTGGTGACTATAACTCTTTGCTACCACTCAAAAGATTCCCTAAAGTCTTAAGACAAAAAACACGAGTATCCAACTCAAACCTTTCAATACAATAACCGTGTGTTTCGAACTGATAGAACTAATGTAGATTCTTTTTAAATTACGAAAATGTAAGTGGTGGATATAAAAGATGTGAACACATTCTTTATTTGGGTACTTGGGTAAAACGTTCTGAATGATCTTTATATTAAAGATTAAAGTAGGAGTTACGTTACACTCAGACAAAGAAGTGTGAATTTAACACATGTGACTGTTTTACTTCATCTTCCAACTAGTTAATCGAATAGTCAGTCGAGATACATTAAATCAAAAGTCACAGGTCTTCCTTCAAAATTCAATAGGTTCATTAAAGACCTACACACCATAACTTCTGTATTAAGGTTGGTGTGACTTTACGTCTTTACAGTTCAGAATGACCTCTATCAAAATACAAGGGTGTAAAAACACTCTTATACAGTTCTTTCATCTACTTAAAGCGGAATGAATGAGTCTGCCTACTGTACTGTCACATACCACTAAGTAGTACACGAAAAACTTCTGTCAGAATGGTCAAACATACGGTCTGAAATTATTGTAGTACGGAAAGGGGTGACACTCAGAAAAATACATAAGACAAGGGAGAGGAACTTTATGAGAAGTAAGAGAACCAGGAAACTGATTGAATGCGACTAGGAAGGTCGAAGAAGTTTATATAACGAAAGAAGTCCTCTGGTAGAGACAGAGAGACCGAGGTGGGTTGACACGAGACCAACCCACGGAAGAGTTTAGTTGAGACGTCTCTTTCATACTCGTAGGAATTTCGTGTCTGGTTTAACACCTTACACCCCCGTTTATTATGTCTAAAGTCAGTAAGTCAATGAAAAAGTACGTAAATTGTATGTAAATAAATCGTGAACGATGCACTGTCGTGATGAGACCCTCGGTCACTTGTTTTTGGTTTTTGGGGAGGAGTACCGTAAATTCAAGACGTTTCCTAAATCCATTTGTGTTTGGTTATTTGGATTTGTTTTACGGTTTACGTTAATAAAATCTATCATTATTTATTTCCTCATACGACTGTGTCTCTGAGACACCCCCACCTTACTCATTAAATCTATCCCAACAGTACGTTTTGGATAGACTCCCCTACTGTACTTGACTACGGGCTTACTATTCTTCAGCCAGGACACTTTCAGTCTCCCTCCTCGTAAGGTCTGACTCAATCGTAGTACACGTTTCCGGGACTCCGGATCTTTATTTTAATGACCGTACAAGTCTTTCGTTTCTCTTATACTCGGAGTACCTCGTATTACTGGTCACTTCTCCCACCAAACTCAACTACGACCTCTGACCTAAAATAAAGTTTACGTCACTCTTCGGTTATCTCCTAAAATATATTATCTCAATACATAATTTTTTTTTTTCTAACGAATCGATGACACACCGTTCACCTGAAAATTTTTTCGTTCTCAGTTTTGACCTTCAGGTGAATTTCTGACAACGACATTAAGTCAGTCAGTGGCTACCGTCGACCTTAATCACCCACCCGTACCTCTCTTCTCTTCCAACACCTATGTCCTGTAGTAAACGTCCATCTCGACGGTCCTGAACGATTGTGGACCCGACACCCTCCACCACCTTCTCTTTTAGTTCCTACTGTGTACCCAAAGATCGTACCGTCGACTCACCTGCCTTTACGGTAAATGACTTTACCAAAATGACTTACCCAAAGGTTCCCACGTTAAGTCTTAATGAAATCAGAAATACTACTTCGTACTGAAGAGGGGACCGTTTTCTTTCTTAACTAATAAACCACGAAGAATCAGAGAGACAGTATTATAAGGTAGACAGATAGTATTATACGTAGACCAGATAAGTATAATGAACAGTGGGTTACGGTACACTAGTTTGAGTGTGGTGTCGAAAGTAGACCAAACCATATTCCCGGGTCGTGTCACGAACGGTGTACCGTTTACAATTTACCTATACAACGTAATTCGACTCAATATAATTTATTTTGACTCTTTAGAGTAGTAAAATCGTTCTTTGTATCCGTTTCCTAGATAAGAAAGTCTTCGATAGTCACGACAGAGAGTCCTGGATTCCTATTTTTAAGACAAAGTTGTATATACAAAGTCCCTGTAAAACATGTTTTAATAAATTTTTATGTCGGGGAGACCGGAAACGGGTATTATGTGAATACGGTTTTACAGACAAGTCAGACAAGTCAAGTCAACCATACAGTTCCTCTGTTATATTAGCTTATAACTGAGACTACGTGATTCTGTGTCGGGTCCTCTTTGTAGTGGGTCTCGTCGACGAAGTCTTTCTTCCTTGTCTGGAAGTCCTTGTGTCCTTCAGGAGTCGGACCGGTTTGTGACGGAAAATGAATAGAAAACCTAAATAGAGCTGAACGGATCATATAGAAGTATCTCTACTGTTTACAAAAAATACTCTTATAAAATAGTGTTTTAATTGTTCGATTCCTAGAGTAAGAAGTCGTTAATTACGGGTAAGTAAGGATTAAAGACACTCTCAACGACTACTTTTAAATATCATATAGAAAGGGTAAATCCGTCGTCATGGATTTTACCTATGAGTTTGACGTAATGATCCGAGTTTTATCTAATAAAGTAATGGAGAAAACACCTCCATTCTTTTTTCCCCTTTATGTTTAGTTCTTTTCCAAAGTTTTATTTCTACTGTAAGAACACTTTTATATACAACACTCTCATTTTAGTTACTTTAATAGTAAGATGCGTTAGACCATCCATCATATAAAATCTGACCATTCGTGTTCCACTCATACCTCAAACGTGTTCGTAGAACCATTGACTTCGAGTGAGTTTTAAAGTATAGGAGGAAGACAGAGACTTTATACTTATTCGTTCCGTTCCCTCGAACAACGGACGTGACGTGATTAACTGTACCGACTGGTAAAGGGACTACTTCACGTCTACATCTGTTTACATCGAATTTCTTGATCTATAGGAGTTATGAGTCCAATAATAAAAAAAAGATCTCAAAATCGACTCGTCAGATCTGACCCTAACAAAGGTCCGGATTTCTAATGTCACTCAATCTTTTTTCCTCTGTTGAGGACAGCTGGGTACAAGGTCAACATTTAGTTCCCGTTACACAGGGTACACCTAGGGTGATTGAGAGAAATCCAGGATTGGGGATTATGTGACTCCAAGACGTTCCCAAAACATGAACGACAAGGAAAAAGGAGTTGAGAAGTGTACAGAGTGCGGAAGGATGTAGAGTCTAGTTACTGACTTTACATCTCGTCCCATCACACCTCCACTCGGTCCAAGGGACTCACCTTAGGTCGGGGTAGTAGATAGTCCCTACACTGGAACTTGTAGTCAACTTGTTGGAGTGACACGACACAGCAGTAGTCAGTTTACTCCCATCGTCGTGGATGGAGTCTCGAGTGAGACACACACTTTAATACACATTTCACGGAACTTGCCACTGTTTTGTCGTCATGCCGCAGTTCTTGAAGGGATTTTATACGAGGTGTTTAATATGAAAATTTTTTGCCTAATATGTCTCCTTCACCTATCGTAATAGGAACAAATTTTTTACAAACACCTATTACTATCTCTTTTGCCTTTAGATTGAGAGGTATTACGACTGTCAGTATTTGAAATTTGGTCAGTTGAAAATCATCATTTTACAAGTCAAGAATTAAAAAAAGAAAGACGAAGAGACACGAAAGAGTAAAAAGACGTTACTAATCTTTGAAAAGTTTTCAAAAAGACAAACAAACAAAAATTACAAACCATTTTCCCTATTGACGTCAAGTAACCTGGATTTTCCGTGAAGCTCTAGGGGGTCGAATAAGAATAATAAGGTCTTTCTTCCTTTGATTCCTACTCTCTTTATTCAGTTTTGTCGTCACCCTATTTTAAGAACCGGGGGTCAGTGGTATGATAAATTAACTCCAAGTCTTTTCGAAACCCCCAGAGATCTAAGTGGATAAATACAATACTAAAACCTTTAAAAATAAAACCCTTAAGATTTATTAACATACAATACACATCACAAATAGAGGTCTTTCATCATATTTTGACTCTCGATCTGTTTACACTCTCTTAAAATATGGTCTCAAAAATAAATAGATCCATAAAATTTAAAACGAACACTGTTGTTATATTGGATAGTATGCCCTCTCCCGTAACGAAGGGACCACCGAGTCTGCCAGTTCGTAGACGGACGTTACGCCCTCTGGGCCCAAGCTAGGGACCCAGCCCTTCTAGGGGACCTCTTCCTTTACCGTTAGGTGAGGTCGTGAGAACGGACGTTTTAGGGTACCTACCTCCTCGGACTATCCGATGTCAGGTACCCCAGCGTTTCTCAGTCTGTGCTGACTCGCTGAAGTGAAGAAGTACCCTCTCCCGTGGACAACGAACCCATGGCACTTTCTTTTTATAAAGTAACTCTTTTTATCTAGTATTAATAAAAATAGTCTCTATGATTTGATCAGGTACCTAGTTATAATCGGATTGACGATCAATAATTACTGGTACTTAAACGAGATAGTACACGAAGGATGTGTCTAAAGTTTCTTAACATGGAGAATAAAGGTATTTGTTTCCATTACCCGATGGGTATGGTTTTGTCGTCTTGATACTTTCTTTAGTATCTAAATATAGTATTAGTATTATCGATGAAAAAAGACAGAAATCAGTAATGGGGATTGAACGAGATTTTACCGATTTCTACCTTTTTTTTTTTTTTTGGATCGTCTCTAATCCTGTCAGAACCCTTTTACTCTAGTACAGACGCTCCAACAAATACATGAAATATACGTGTCCATGTATTGACTCGCACTTTTGAATGACATACAAGGAACGGAAAAAAGACACAAGGAGAACTCTGATCGATCCCTGACCAAACCGTCAAGGAATCAAACAGATAATCTTGGTTCCTTTTACAACTTGTCAAATGTGGGTCACACATAGACTACCTAGGAACGAAACGTGTAACTAACAACCTACAAAAACTTATAATAGGGATTAATCTTGAGAGTTATCTTCTCGACGATCCCTTATCCTTTGTGACCTAAAAAGGATAGAATCTTAAAGTTCAAGTGAGAGACACAGAGAAAGAAAGGGAAGAGGAAAAGGTATAAATATATGTAACTATTTGAATATGTACATCCTAGACACACATATTTATATGTACACAGATATATGTGTTTTATATAAGAAAACTTCAATTTTAAATTTGGTGAAAAACTTACAATAATATGAAGTGACATTTAAATTTAATAATTTTTAACCACAAAAGTTATATTGGTTTTATCGACTGGTAAAAAAGGGTTCGGGACTGGATAAAGGGGTTCGAAATAAAATTAGTCGGTACTTTTGAAACGTAAGTTTCGTTTCAAAACTTACGAAGTCGTGACTTCGTAAATAACAAAACTCACATGTATTTTAAAATTGGATGACCTGTCCTCTGGTCGACTATTGGGGTCGTCGGATCTCAAAGTCTCGTCGGATTCCATCCTGTCTTTATCTACACGACTTGTATCCTAATTCTCACAGGTACTAGCTACGGTTGGTCGAAACAGAACAAACAACACCACAGTGGATCCTACGTCCTTGTCTTCCCATCGTGATTTTTAGCTCTTCCTTTTTTCGGTATCCTAAGACCCCACACCAGGGTCTAGACGGTGATTGTACTCTGTTTTGGACAGTGAAGCAAACAGGAGTTATAAGAATCGATATTTTTACTCACTAAACATTTCAATACAGATTCTCAAGAAGACGCAAAAGAAGACTCTAAGGTCAGTGTTGAAAGATGGAATGAAATAAGGTCAGAGTCGTAAACGGACCCGGTGTACCATAGTTTGTGTCGAGTTGTGAGTCTACGACAAGTAACCTAATCTAAAGAAGGGTCGTGGTTGTTACTTAGGATCACGTTTTGATCTCGTAATGCCTGGTAAAACACTTGGAAGTGGAGTTACTGGTAATCTAGAGGATCACCGAGTCTTCTGATGTAAACGAAGTTTAACGGTTCAAATTCTCGTTACTGACTTTTCACACTTCCTCTTTTGATCTTATAAGGTCTCATAAGACCCAATAGACACATCACAATAGACACATGTGTCCAATAGACACATCATAAGAAGTGATACTATGATGGTAGATAATTATCATTTGAAAGGATTATTACGGGGTTTAACCCAATCTAGGAGTTCACTTGGAATTGTCTGTACTACAACAGAAGAACTTATCTAGACGAAGTTAACATCCGGTAAATTAATCGGATCGACAGTCTAAAAATTTTTGATGAGTAATTCTGCTAGTAAAAAACTAACATTTGAAATAGATGTTGTGAAAAACTACTGAATTTGAAATCTGACTCTTCCTGCTTTGAAGACGGACCCCTTGTTTGTCTCTACACAGGAACTGAACGTGTTCTAAAAATATAATGGATTCTAGATTTCAAATAGGAGTTTGTGTAAATAAATAAATTGAGAGTAAAGATTAATGTAGAAAAGACACCAAAACAGTATCGTTAGTATAGAACGTAATTATGGTGTAAACTCCTATAAACCCACATTTTGTACAAAACACTCTTTTTGTACATTTATTGATTTCCTACACTCTATAAAACGATTTGACGGTGACGATTAGACTAAATTATCACAGAATTATAAAACTTCGGAATTGTTTGAATCCTTGGACCTCAGTCGAGATCTGGAGTCCGTATCAGTCTAAGTAATGTCCAGGTGCCCCGGTTTCGAACACCTACCAGTGAAGTGATTAGTCAATCTTTCGTTAGACAATTCATAGGTAACACACAAACTGTGATATTTTATTTTTCTACACCAGTCTCGGGGACCCTCGGATATCAGAATCTGTTAATGTTTAATTACTTTCCAGATTTCAAAGTAAGAAAAACCTTAATAACTTGACTCAAGGTCCTTTGTGTAAATATCTATCTCTAAAGTTTACTTTCTCCTGCCCTCTCTACAGGTCGAATCTTATCTCTACTGGACCCGTAAGTAAACTACTACAGAGACCGGTTCTTTGTAACTATAAAATCCTCAGTCACTTTATTTTACCTGACGTTACCCACTTAAATTGAGTCTACTGGTAATATAGATGATGACTCCCGTTCTAGGGAATGTTCTTTATCTCATTGGAAGTATCAGTTGTTTCCTTAGACTTTACGTCATGAACCCACGTCAGAGCTTTCACTGTCTTACTAGAGACAAGTAAAGGTTCCGTTTGGTAAGTTATAGTGTCATTAGGTTCAGATATGGGGTTGGTGATTACGACTTCTTCGACTTCAACTTACCAAGATACTTCTGGATGTTCTGGAAGATCTTGATTGTGGGTTTTTTGTACAGGAAAGTAATATCCCCTGACCTTGCGTTTTCACTTTTTAGTTCTCTACGGACCTCATTGTCCATTCAAACCGGAACCTCATGTTTTACTTCGTCCCGTTTCCGATTGTCTCAAAACGGTACTCTTGCGAGACCAGTATCGTTTGTGGGAGAAGGTTGTTGTGTTCTCTACTGAGATGTGTACCTGTAGTGGTCTACCAGTTATGGTTTTAGTCTGACTAATATAAGAAACGTCGGTTTCTAACTCTTCGACATTTGTTAGTCGTTTTTGTTCTGGTCTTCGACTGACACCGAGTCTAGTACTTGAGGAATAACTTTTTTAGTCTGAATGTAACTCCTTTCACCCCCTTTTGGTGATCTGGTAAATCCATACTGGATTTAGTTTAGGGAATACTAATATGTCACCTTCACTGTTTGTCTAAGTTCTGTAATCTAGACTATCTGTCTCACGGACTTCTTGATACCTACCTTCAAGTACTGTAACATGTCCTCCGTCACTAGTTCTGGTAGAGGTTCTTTTTCTTTACGTTTTTCCAGTTTACCAACAGACTCCTCCGGAATGTTCATCGACTCTTTTCTTCGATTTCCGTTTCCTCTTTTCTTTTCTATACGGTTAAACTTACGTCTCAAGGTTTCTTATCGTTCCTCTCTATTTCGGAAGGAGTCACTAGTCACGTTTCTTTATCTCCTTTTGTTCTCTTACCCTTTCTGATCTCTAGAGAAGTTCTTTTAATCTCTATGGTTCCCTTGTAAAGTATGTTTCTACCCGAGTTATTTCCTGTCTTTACCATACCTGGATTGTCTTCGTCTTCTATAATTCTTCTCCACCGTTTTTACGTGTCTTCTTAATATAAATTTTCTAGAAGTACTGGGTCCATTGGTGCTACCACACTAGTGAGTGGATCTCGGTCTGAAGGACCTTACGCTTCAGTTCACCCCGAACCCTTCGTAGTGATGTTTGTTTCGATTACCTCCACTATCTTAAGGTCAACTCGATGAATTTTGGGATTTTTTACTACGACATTTTCACGACGTGAGTTATACGGTCGTTTAAACCTTTTGAGTCGTCACCGGTTTCCTGACCTTTTCCAGTCAAAAGTAAGGTTAGGGTTTCTTTCCGTCACGGTTTCTTACAAGTTTAATGGAGTGTTAACATGAACAGAGTGTGTGAATCGTCTCATTACGAGTTTTAAGAGGTTCGGTCTGAAGTTGTCACGTACTTGGCACTTGAAGGTCTACAAGTTCGACCAAAATCTTTTCCGTCTCCTTGGTCTCTAGTTTAACGGTTGTAGACAACCTAGAAGTTTTTTCGTTCCCTCAAGGTCTTTTTGTAGATGAAGACGAAATAACTGATACGGTTTCGGAAACTGACACACCTAGTGTTATTTGACACCTTTTAATACTTCCTCTACCCTTATGGTCTGATGGACTGGACGGAGGACTCTTTAGACATACGTCCAGTTCTTCGGTGTAAATCTTGACTTGTACCTTGTTGTCTGACCAAGGTTTAACCCTTACCTCATGCAGTTCCGACATATAACAGTGAGACGAATAAATTGAGTATACGTCTCACGTAGTACACTTTACGGTCCGACTTACTTCGTGTTCGACCTTAGTTCTAACGACCCTCTTTATAGTTATTGGAGTCTATACGTCTACTGTGGTGGGGAAATACCGACTTTCGTTTCTTCTTGATTTTTCGGACGACTACTCTCACTTTCACCTCTCAATTTTTCAATCGGATTTTGAGTTGTAAGTCTTTTCATTCTAGTACCGTAGACCAAAGTAGTGATGTACCGTTTATCTATCCCTTTGTTACCTTTGTCACTGTCTGATAAAACCCCCCGAGGTTTTAGTGACGTCTACCATAACGTCGGTACTTTAATTTTCTGCGACGAGGAACGTTTTTTAGATACTGGTTGGATCTGTCGTATAATTTTTCGTCTCTGTAATGAAACGACTGTTTCCAGGTAGATCAGTTTCGATACCAAAAAGGTCATCAGTACATAGTCACACTCTCAACCTGATATTTGTTTCGATTCGCGGTTTCTCAACTGCGAAAACTTGACACCACAACCTCTTCTGCGAACTCTCAGGGAACCTGACGTTTCTCTAGGTTGGTCAGGTAGGATTTCCTTTAGTCAGGACTTATAAGTAACCTTCCTGACTACGACTTCGACTTTGAGGCTATGAAGCCGGTGGACTATACTTCTTGACTGAGTAACCTTTTCTGGGACTACGACCCTTTCTAACTTCCGTCCTCCCCTTCCCCTGTTGTCTCCTACTCTACCAACCTACCGTCGTGACTGAGCTACTTGTACACAAACTCATTCGAGACCCTCAATTACTACCTGTCCCTTTGGACCACACGATGTCACGTACCCCAACGTTTCTCGGCCTGTGCTGACGCGCTGACTTTACTTGGCTTGAATTGGTTCTTTACAAGTAACTCACGGGTATCATAAGAACAGTGATCTCTACGTTTTCAGAAAGATACAGGAGAATCTACCACCGGACCGAATCCTCGGATTAATGTCTGACTCCGTCCTTACCCCGGTCAAATCCCACCTACCTCTTAATTTCGTCCTAATAAATTCGAAGTCGAGACTAGTCTCGACAGGTCCTGGTTACTTCCATGGTACTCTAATACGTATATTAGTTCTATACGTACATTCCTTCGGACCGGACCAGAACCTTTAGTCGACTTCGAAGGTAGATTGTCCCTCCTATTCTTAAGGTCCTTCACCTGTGTCTTAAACGAATTTGGTACTCAACCGTTTGAAGGAGGACATCCGTCTAGAACAGGTACCGGACGAAAACATTTATTTGAAATTGTAAAAAGAGGTATCTTTACAATCCATAAAAATGAATTGAGGATCTAATGGACATTAAACACAATGATAATAATACTATAGAATAAAAATTAGTGTAAGAGATAAAATGAACATTCACTAACTCGTACCTTTTGAACCACCTTAGAACAATCAAGATATTAAACAATTAAGACAGTTGAGAGAGTTTGAAACGATAGAAGGAGTAAAGAAGATTCGGGTCACGGATCGCTTGGGAATCAAGTACTCGGTGTGTGTTGGGTGGTGGTAAAAGTATTTATTTTAGAATGAGCTTGTATCGGTACGGATAAACAAATGTATAACAGATACTTATGAAAGATGGATATGCCGTCTCAACTTAGTCTCTAACTCACAGACTGTTTTGAATTTATTTTAGGAACGACAGAGAAACATGTTTTATAATAATTGGAACGATTAGAGACTGGTGTGTTATTATAGAAATTTATGAGTTTCTGACAGGTAGTTCCGAACAAGAAACACCGAGGTTTCTGAACTTGATCCTGGTCTGATATGTTTAATCTCCCTCTCAAATCAAGTTCATCTCTCTTGAAAATCATCATTCTTACATTTACATGAAGTAGTGTTTTTCTGGTTTCAACCGAAAGAAAGTGGATTTTCCACCACCTAAATATTAATTAACGGGTTAACCCTTTGAGAATCGTTTAATGAAGTCTTGAATAATGTTTAGTCCTGACAGGGTCCGTTCGTGTCTATTTATCGATGAGATGAAAGTCTCCTAGGTCGAAAGACCTTGGGTTCCTAACTTGGGTCCAGAGGACGTAACGTCCGTCTAAGAAACGGTAAACTCGGTCGGCCCTTCGGGGGGACGACCTTATCGAGTCTAATAGAGACGTAACATTGACAACTCTTAATTCCTTTCTCTACGTCCAAACTTAATCCAGTTTGTCACCCCAAACAAAAGTGGAGGGTGTCCAAAGAGAAAATTTTTATATATATATACATAAACAAACAAATAAATAAATACCGACACGGACCAGAATCAACGTCGAACGTCCTAGAAATCAACATCGTACACCCTAGATCAAAGGACTGGTCCATCCAGGGGACATAACCCTCGTACTCCAGACTCGGTGACCTGGTACTCCCTTCAGGAAGAGTGTCCAAAAACTTCAGTGTAATTTTGGGGTGTACATTGTTCACTATCTGTTGGAACGCCACAGAATAAGAAGAAAAGGTCGTGACCCCTTCAAGAACAAACGTGGGAACAACCGAGATTGAGTCCCCTTAAGTCACTAGTCCCTTACGCATCACTATCTCTTAGGAACCTGTCAGGGGAGCTAGGATGTCACAGAGGAAGTTGGGTCCCGAAAGGACTTTCTTATTTCAAGACTTGAGTCGGTTTCTTTAATCATACGGATTAGTTTATAAAGGTTTATAAAAATCTCTTTACCCAAAATATAGTATACTGAATAAGGAGTTCTTGTCGGTACACCCTCGAGATATATTCTGTCAGAAAACGTCAAAAAGAAGTCATCATTCAGGGTGAGACACCTTCGACCATTTTCAGGGAAGACACCAAATTAAATGTTCGTATCTAAGGTCGATTCCGTCCACAACCGTTTTAGAATACCGTGTTTTAAGACGTTTGACCGGAGGAAGACGGTTCTGTCGCGAGACGTTTAACATCAATTTGTTCGCACCACACACCGACTAAAGAGGAAATATCAGACGTTAAACCACCAATAAAACAGTGTAAGACCAAGAGTGTCTGTAGTCGCAGTCGTAATTATCAAAAAAGGTCAAAACTTTCCTCCTGTCAGTAACGGTGTTCCCAACACTCGTCTTGGGTCCGAGTACTAACCGAAACAGTGAGCACCCTACGCGAATGAACAGTAGAAGGTCACTGATCAGGTACTACAGACAATGGCGAACCAGGTTTCGAATTGGGGAGTACCAACGATGTCTTCAAGGGACCTTCCGTCGTAGTCGTAGTCGGTCCTTGAATACTCTTTGCTTGCAAGAGTCCGGGGCACAGTCGAATGATTAAGTCTGTGAGTGCAGGAGGTCCACTATATTTCAAACTCTTGTGACCAAAACCTTTTTTGTGGATCTTTAAACATCGCACGGAAGGAATCTTTTATTTGTACCAATAAGGTATTTGGTACCTTCCTCTAGTTTGGTCAGTTAGGATTTCCTTTAGGATTTCCTTTAGGGTTTATAAGTAACCTTCCTGACTACGACTTCGACTTCGAGGTTATGAAACCGGTGGACTACACTTCTTGACTGAGTAATTTTCTCTGGGACTACGACCCTTTCCGTCCTCCTCTTCCCCTGCTGTCTCCAACTCTACCAACTAACCGTAGTGACTGAGCTACCTGTAACTCGTTCGAGGACCTCAACCACTACCTACCCTTTCGGACCGTACGACGTTGGGTATCCCAACGTTTCTCAACCCTTGCAGATTCACTGACTTCACTGACTTGACTAAGGTATTTGACAAACTCGGTCCACTGCGATCACCATTTCTTGGGTCGACAGTTACGTCCTCTGTATTCTCGACAGAGGACCCAAGGTGGGGACTCAACCCTTATAGGGGATCTCCTCTTGCACCGTTGGCTGAGGTTATCAGAACGGATCTCTTAAGGTGTCTGTCACCTCGGACCGTCCGATATGTTAGGTAACCCAGTGTGTCTTAGTCTGTGTTGACTTCGCTGAATCGTATATGTGTGTGTGTGTGTAAGGTATTTGTTAATTAACAACGGACGTGAACGGTGTAATGATACGTTCCGAAACCTTTTCCCATTGATGTTTACAGTTCTTCTATCACTAGGCCAGACACTATACGTGTAACACGAGGGTACCAATACCAACGACAATTTACTTACAAATAACTTAAGTAATCTTACATTTATGTCGATTCGGGGATGGAGGATTTCTGAAAGTACATAGTTTAAAGTTCCCTGTATCGAAAGTGACAACACCACCACCGTATCAAGAATGAGGGTGTTTATCTTTTGTAACTGTTACGTAGAATTATTTAATTTTGAGAAAAGTGGAATACAAATTCTAACATCTATATCTACGGAGATAAATCTTAACTTTCGTTCTCAAAAGAGGTTACCTAATCTAACCGGTTTTGTAAAAACCCAAAAAGCTATTCTATAATACCCTTTTTAGACTTGTTAAAAAAACTGTTGGGCTATATATAAAAGTCAGTCCTCCTTTCTTTGTAACGACTCTAATATGCTGGACCAACTAGGACTGTTGTAGGACTGTCGTGAAATCGAAGTCGAAATGGAACCAATACATCTGCGTGGATCTGGAAAGATAGAAGGGTGGAAAGGTCTGTCAAACTTCTATCTTTTTCCTAAGACTTCGTCAAGGTAGTCACCGTAGTGAAAAACGGATTAATAAGATATTTAGTCGTCTCGTCGACATCCGGTTAATTCAAGTTTTTACACGTCCACCAGTCCCCTTACTGAATTTTTCACGTGAGGACAAAATTCTCTGGGACACAAAGAGTTTTCAATATTTTCCGTTGTCGAAAAATGTGACTCTCATCGTTTCCCGGTTTTATCAATTTTACTTTCTTTATCAGTTTATTTTTACATTGCACACGGTCTACATTCGTTTAAGTTACCTTGTGATGTGTCGATAAGGTTTTTTACAAGTATTACATCAACTTCCCTTACCGAAGAAAGTAAAACAGTACTGAATTTATGATCCTGTTAGAAATATACATTGATTTTTAAAAATTTCTCGTCACTTAGGTACGGTGAGGTGGAGACTAGGGTTGAGACACAGGTCGTTGATGACGGTATTTACTTCATGTCAGAAGTAGTAGTGGCTCGTGTGACGATGAGTCAAGGACATCGGTATTTGTCTCTAGTGACACGGAAGTGGGACTTTAGTGAGGTACACTGGTGTGTTTGTTGGACGTGTCTAATACAAAAGGGTATAAAATCTTTTTGTATCAGACTTCACTCACTTGAACTGGTTATCGGTACCATTACCAATTCTTGTTGAAGGTACGGGGTCTTCTGAACTTACAAACCGAATTACTGATAATATACAGGGTCATATTTCCCGGTGTAACGGGGTAGAATGAGGGAAAGTGCTTAGGGATGGATAATGTCAAGTAAAAAAGGGGGTATACGGAACTTGACTCGACTCTAAACGCTCCTTGTCTTTTTTAGTGTTCATGAAGGTAAGGAGTTTCTTCACTTTCATGTTGTCTTCTTTACCGTTCATATATTTATCGATATTTGTACTATCTTTCGTCGTCACGATAAACTCTCTCGGGTCTTCAAATAAACATTTTACAAAATACAACCAAAAGAATGACTCGTGAACAATTCACACCTCTGTTTCTATTTTCGATCGTACTTTTTCTGTCTGTATAATGAACTATAGTACCCCAAATACTAGACATACCTTCTGTCTTGATTTGTACTCTTTATGTATACTGTTAAGTCAAGTCAAGTCAAGTCACCGAGTCAGCACAGGTTGAGAAACGCTGGGGTACTTAGTGTCGTACGGTCCGGAGGGACAGGTAGTGGTAGAGGGCCTCAAGTGAGTCTGAGTACTGGTAGTTCAGGCACTACGGTAGGTCGGTAGAGTAGGAGCCAGCAGGGGAAGAGGAGGACGGGGGTTAGGGAGGGTGGTAGTCTCCGAAAAGGTTACTCAGTTGAGAAGCGTACTCCACCGGTTTCATGACCTCAAAGTCGAAATCGTAGTAAGGAAGGTTTCTTTAGGGTCCAGACTAGAGGAAGTCTTACCTGACCAACCTAGAGGAACGTCAGGTTCCCTGGGAGTTCTCAGAAGAGATTGTGGTGTCAAGTTTTCGTAGTTAAGAAGCCAAGAGTCGGAAGAAGTGTCAGGTTGAGAGTGTAGGTATGCACTGGTGTTCTTTTTGGTATCGTAACTGATCTGCCTGGAATCAACAATTTCATTACAGAGACGAAAACTTATATGATAGATCCAACCAGTATTGAAAAGAAGGTTCCTCATTCGCAGAAAATTAAAGTACCGACGTGAGTGGTAGACGTCACTAAAAACCTCGGGGTTTTTTATTTCGGACTGTGACAAAGGTGACAAAGGGGTAGATAAAGGGTACTTCACTACCCTGGCCTACGGTACTAGAAGCAAAAGACTTACAACTCGAAATTCGGTTGAAAAAGGGAGAGGAGAAAATGAAAGTAGTTCTCCGAGAAATCAAGGAGAAGTGAGAGACGGTATTCCCACCACAGTTAACGTATAGACTCTAATAACTATAAAGAGGGCCGTTAGAACTAAGGTCGAACACAAAGAAGGCCAGGTCGCAAAGAGTACTACATGAGACGTGTCTTCAACTTGTTCGTCCCACTGTTATATGTCGGAACTGCATGAGGAGAAGGATAAACCTTGGTCAGACAACAAGGTACAGGTCAAGATTGATAACGAAGGACTAGGACGTATGTCTAAGGAGTTCTCCGTCCAGTCCACCAGACCATAAGGGTAGAGAAAGTCTTAAAAGGTGTCAAATAACACTAGGTGTGTCAGTTTCCGAAACCGTATCAGTTATTTCGTCTTTATCTACAAAAAGACCTTGAGAGAACGAAAAAGGTACTAGGTCGCCTAAAACCGTTAAACTAGAGACCAAGGAGGTGGAAAAGATTTTGGTCGAACTTGTAGTCCCTCTGTGCCAAGTGTATAACGACTTCGGACCGAACCTCTTAAAACTCGTAATGAAATGATCGGACACTCTACTCACGTTAACACGCCATCAAACTCGTAAGAAAACGTAATGGAAAGAAACCCTAACCTTACTTTTGACTGGAAAAGGTCAGGACACCGGTGACGACTCAAAAGGTTTGAACGACCGTATAACTCACGTCGTGAAAGTGTCGTAGTAGAAAGTCCTAAACTTTGTCGAGTTGACCTTAAGGTAGTGGAGGCGATCGAAACAAGCATCACTGCGAAAGATTCCGGGTGAACTGAAGTGTAAGGTTCTACAGACCGAGATCTAATTACTAGTGTAGTAGTACTAATAGACCCAGCACTTCTAGAAAAAACATGTCAAAAAGGTACATAAGAACTGTGGAGAAGAATTATAGAAGACGAAGACAATCCAGGTCTGGTAAAGACAGGAAATAACTCGGGTAGAAACGTACTTTACAAGGGACCATAGAGATTAAAAGAACTTTTCTAGAGATCAGAAAGGATAAGACAACAAAAGGAGATAAAGAAACGTAACTAGCGACTTCTTCCAAAAGAATAGAGAAGAACGATAAGAAACCTTGAGACGTAAGTCTGCGAATATAGAAAGGAAAAGAGGAAACGAAAAGCGGAGAGAAGAAAAGTGTCGGTAAACATTCGGGAGGGGTCTGTCGGTAAAACGAAAAAACGTAAAGAAAAGGTACCCCTACCACNAAACTCGTAATGAAATGATCGGACACTCTACTCACGTTAACACGCCATCAAACTCGTAAGAAAACGTAATGGAAAGAAACCCTAACCTTACTTTTGACTGGAAAAGGTCAGGACACCGGTGACGACTCAAAAGGTTTGAACGACCGTATAACTCACGTCGTGAAAGTGTCGTAGTAGAAAGTCCTAAACTTTGTCGAGTTGACCTTAAGGTAGTGGAGGCGATCGAAACAAGCATCACTGCGAAAGATTCCGGGTGAACTGAAGTGTAAGGTTCTACAGACCGAGATCTAATTACTAGTGTAGTAGTACTAATAGACCCAGCACTTCTAGAAAAAACATGTCAAAAAGGTACATAAGAACTGTGGAGAAGAATTATAGAAGACGAAGACAATCCAGGTCTGGTAAAGACAGGAAATAACTCGGGTAGAAACGTACTTTACAAGGGACCATAGACATTAAAAGAACTTTTCTAGAGATCAGAAAGGATAAGACAACAAAAGGAGATAAAGAAACGTAACTAGCGACTTCTTCCAAAAGAATAGAGAAGAACGATAAGAAACCTTGAGACGTAAGTCTGCGAATATAGAAAGGAAAAGAGGAAACGAAAAGCGGAGAGAAGAAAAGTGTCGGTAAACATTCGGGAGGGGTCTGTCGGTAAAACGAAAAAACGTAAAGAAAAGGTACCCCTACCACAACTAGGGACAGAGGACATGTTACAGTGTTTGGAGTAAGGTATCAAGTAGTCCGTGAGATAGATAGTCTAGATCCGGGAATTTAGATAAAGAGTGAAGGTGACACATTAGTATTCCCTAAACTAAATCCAGTATGGATTTACCAGATCACCAAAAGGGATGAAAGAAGTCAAATTCAGACTTAAACCGTTATTCCTCAAGTGCTAGACTCGGTGTCAGTCGAGGGCCAGAACAAAAACACCTTACATATCTCGAAGAGGTAGAAACCGACGTTTCTTATATTAGTCAGACTAAAGCCACAACTGGTAGACCACTACAGGTACACATCTCAGAAGAGAACACAACAACCTTCTACCACAAACGAGACTGGTCACGTAAAAGAACCGTTTTGAGATAATCAGATACGGGGCGAAGTAAGGTGTAAGGTTCCGGTTTAAACGGACAATGAGGTTCACAAAGAACTGAAGGATGAAAACGTAAGGTCAGGGGATATTACTTTTCCTGAAGTCGAAGAAGTCGCAATGACCAACCCCGTATCTGAACCTATTGACACTATAACTTACCAAACGCAACCTCTGCTTGTCTCTAGTAAGACAGTAAAAACTCTAACGTAGGTTCATGACGTAAGGTCTAAGAAAACAACTGGTACTACCGATGAGGTAAAGAAGACTCCTTAAGGACGGGCGTCATCATCTACATTACCAGTAGACTCAATTTAAGTGGGTAAGGTCAGGTAAAATCAAGTGACTAAGGATCTTACAGCTGCAAGTGGGAACGGTAGAGAACAAACTGGTGAAGGTTAAACGGAACTAAGTACCTGGACTGTGAGGTCCAAAGATACGTTATAACGAGAAATGTCGTAGCCTAGAACGAAGATAGTGGTAAGTGTAGGTGACGACCCATAACAAAAACGAAACCGAGGTAGGGAAGTAAGACAGACCTCAATAAAGAGGTGACTAGAGGTCATCGTATAACCCGTGGATTACTGGACCCCTCAAGGAGAAAACCATAGGATAGTAAAACGGAAAAGGATGACAAGTACCCCAAGAGTTCCGTTCTTATGACTTCACCGAACGGTAAGGGAAGAGGTCACCTAGTGTAAAACAGTCCGGAGAGGTGGTACTGGGTGGGTAGAACCCAACGGGGCGTTCGCACCGAACCAAAGTAACTCAATCTGTTCCGACACCAGGATCACACTAATCTAACTGTAAAAGACACTCATACCAAATTCACACAGACGGGAGACTATGGGAGAACGTTGTGAATGGTAGAATGAACCCAAAGAGAATGGAACCCCCACCCCATAGAGAAGTGTCGACGAGGTCGTTTCGTGTCGACGACAAGGAATGGAACCTCCTCCCCATAGAGGAATGGCGATGGCAAGGACTGGAAGTTGCACCCTATCGAGGAGATCCGGGAGGACACGGACGTGTCGGTGGTGAGGACCCCAACGAGGAGAGCCGGCGGCCGGGACCGGAACCCGCACCCACCGAGGAGGGTCGACGATGGGGACCGGAGCCCCGAGGTCGACCGAGGAGTTCCAGTGGCGGGGACCGGAGCCCACGTTCCACCGAAGAGGACCGGCGGGGACTAGACCCTGAGCGTCACAGAGGAGGGCCGGTGGTGACCGGAGCCTGCGGCCCATCGAGGAGAGCCGGTGGCGGGGACTG
Source organism: Capra ibex (assembly GCA_006410555.1). Classification (NCBI taxonomy): domain Eukaryota; kingdom Metazoa; phylum Chordata; class Mammalia; order Artiodactyla; family Bovidae; genus Capra; species Capra ibex. The sequence goes on along the minus strand of SJYO01050590.1, from coordinate 18,260,757 downwards.
GAACCTGTGCCCCACAGAGGAGGGCCGGCGGTGACTGGAGCCTGCGTCCCGTCGGGGGGAGCCGGCAAGGACGCGGCCGAGTCGGACCGTGAGATCCGGTGACGGGGACTGGAGCCTGCACCCCATCGAGGAGAACCAACGTGAATCACTCGGCCGGGCGTCGGCGGACGCGAATCACTCGGCCGGGCGTCGGTGGACAATTAACAATTATACTGTTAATTGTATTTCCTTTTTTATATAAGTGTCTCTAACTGTCGTCCGTGGATAAAATCTATTACACTAGTTTTTGTGAAAAGCTTCCCCCTCAGAAAACTCGACTCTGAACTTCGCTTTCAGTAGGTACATTTTATTTTCAGTACCCCTTGTTTTCTTTTAACTTTTGTATAATTTTACAGGTATCTTTGTGAACGTACACTAGCAAGTACCATTGTAATAAGTAATTTGTCGTCACTTTTGGTACGGTAAGGGTTTGGTACGGTATTGGTTTCTTCTTCGTTGGATTTACTGGTAGTCGACCATTGACCCCAACTTAATACACGGGGGTTTTCTATAATATACAACTTTAGGATTGGAGATCATGGATTCTTATTTTGGAATAATCTTTTATTTAATCAATCTACTCTAGTATAACCTTAACCCATTTAGAAATTGGGTTATACTGACTACAGAAATATTCTTTTGTCACCCTTCTGGGTACCTCTCTTGTAGTATGTTTAGTCCCCACCCTGACTGTCTCGACGTTCGGTACCTTGTGGGACTTATAACTACTGGTGGTGGTGTTCGGTCCTCCTCCGTTCCTTCCTATGAGAGGTACCAGAGTCTCTGTCGTGTCGGGACAACTGGAGATTAGAAGTCTTAACACTCTCTCATTTACATAAAACGGACTTCAGTGAATCAGACATAGAGAAAGGTTCCTGTCAGAATCCTTTGATTATGTCGACTACTTGTCTACTAATTTTATAAAAAGAAGACATTTCACCTTATGATATGCCCCGTATTTTTCCTTCCTTAGTGGTTGTGTTCGGTGTGGTACCTACTTGAAAAAATTGTAATCCGGTTCATTTTTCGGTTTACGTTTTCTGGTTTACAACATACTAAAGTAAATATACATTACAGGTCTTTTCCGTTTAGATATCTGTTTCGCCTAATCACCAACGGACCCCGACCCTGACGAGGACCCTTAATTGACATTTGTCCGTACTCCCTATAATAAACCCCCTACCTTTACAACATTTAACTCAATACTACTCCTAACTGGTTGAGTCAGTCAAATGATTTTTAGTAATGTAATATACAAAAATTTTTCTTCAGTATCCTCTGGCACTCTCGATTCCGTTTTTCTAAACTATGAAAATCCAGTAAATTTCTGACGACACCCGATCTCATATTTCTCACGACTCCTTTCCCACGTCCTGCGACTTCCTCTCCTGAAACTCAGATTCGGTATTACCCACTCTAAAATCCTATTCGTTAGTCATCAAGTCCCGCGGAGTCTGTGATTCATCACTGCAAAGTTAACGAATCCTCTTTCCACACACTCTGTCAAAAATAGGAACCACATAGAAAGTATCGACCTAATATCTTTGGTCCAAACATGCATCACAAATATCTTGCTCCCCTGACCCTTTGGGACTAGCACCGACTGTGTCGGAACTGGGGGTATAAAAGTGAAATAGTGGAGTAGAGAGAAGGTACGTACTCCGTGAAGTCACCTTCAACAGAACTATAGGACCGTCCTGTTTTCTGGAAAAGAGAGCCTTAAGGGAACGCCGTGAGATCTAGCCTTAGACGGACGGTCACGTCCTCTATCAAAACTAGGAACCAGGTCTTTCTAAGGTGGAGAGTACCTCGTCGATTCGGACACGTGGTGTTGATGACTTGGGTTCGTGATCTCGGGTGTCTGGTTTTGATGACTCGGGTACACGACGTTGATGACTCGGGTACGCGGAGCTCAGACACAAGGTGTTCTCTCCTACGGAGTCACTCTTAGTGTGTGTGGCGTCGTCTCTCATGGGGACGAGTTTGTTCATCTTTTTCGGACACGTTGGTTTTCTATCTCTCTCTCTCTATTTTTTTTTTTTTTTTTTTTCTTGGAGAAGGAGAGTTCCGTCAACAAAAAATTAATTGTGACGAGAATCTCTTGTGTCGGTGTGCGTCGTGATCCACAATCGAACAAGGACGTGAGACTCAGTATGATGACGATAAATACCCTNAGACACAAGGTGTTCTCTCCTACGGAGTCACTCTTAGTGTGTGTGGTGTCGTCTCTCATGGGGACGAGTTTGTTGATCTTTTTCGGACACGTTGGTTTTCTATCTCTCTCTCTCTATTTTTTTTTTTTTTTTTTCTTGGAGAAGGAGAGTTCCGTCAACAAAAAATTAATTGTGACGAGAATCTCTTGTGTCGGTGTGCGTCGTGATCCACAATCGAACAAGGACGTGAGACTCAGTATGATGACGATAAATACCCTACTACTCAGTGAACATACCCGACAAACAATCGTTCAAGTCGTCTTCACACACTTACGTCCACAATCATTCGTGATAGAGAAACACCAGGTCGACGCACCGTATACGAGATCCTTTCCGTTATCCTGAGTCTCTGACCGGTGTTGACTCACACAGTGTGTACCCAAATCATATAAACTTAAATCAAACCCTCACAATGAGGACGTCACCACTCTCCGGCATCCTTTTCTAAATCTGGTCTTCAGTCCCTGGTCCCAACGTTGGAACTTACGACCAGACAACACTTCGATTTCTGTTTGACAAATTGTGAAACCCCTAATGTCCGAACGAACATTTTCTGTCTCTGTCTGATCTTGACACTAAAGGTAAAACCACTTCCCAAATTCCAAGAAAAATCTTGTCCAACAACGATCCATATCCAGGAAAGAAGTCTTTTCATAAGTAGACACTTACGGTTATAATTCTTACGACTTGACCCTGAAGTGACCACCAGGTCACCAATTCTGAGGTACGAAGGTTACGTCCCCCATATCAAAGATAGGGACCAGTCCCTTGATTTTTAGGGTGTACAATACACCGTCCCGGTTTTTGTTAAAGATAATTTTTTTTTAACGACTTGGTTTACTAGAGTCTCTACGGAAGGTATCGGTTAGGAGAGACAGTCAGATACTTTTCTGTTATTGTTTTTCTGATACAAGTCCAAACGTGTTTCACTTCAGCGAGTCAACACAGGTTGAGAAACACTGGGGTACCGGATGGTCCGAAGAGGTAGGTACCCTAAGAGGTCCGTTCTTATGACCTCACCCAACGGAAAAGGAAGAGGTCCGGACTACTGTATGTAGGGTTGTTTAGATCGTTCTGATAATCTAGTAGACTGTGATCCCCAACTGAAAAAGAAAAAACGTGCAACTTCTTTAAGAGAACGACGAAGAGTCCGATACTTCGACGTCTATTTCTCCCAGTGGAGACGTTTTGCGTATCTTAACAAAGAGACTCGGTAACAAGGACAGGCGTAGGTATGGAATGAAAATTGGAAAAGTAGACTTAGGAAGCTAGAGAAAAAAAGAGATTGACATCCTTTGGGTTTCTTCTCTACTTTACCTCCTAGGATAGTACAAAATCACTCGATCTCTTAAAATTTGAAATATAACGGTGTCAACTTAGTCTCCGGTATCTTTTACTGGTCTTTAACTTGTCTTTACTTACATAGTTTTGTTGATCTCATCACCATCTGTCGTAATTCTTACCAACTACTCTTTATTAAGGATTCGTAAATCAATATTTTGTACCCGAATTAAACAATCCGAAACGGTGGAACCGATACTAACGTGTCATTAAAAAACTCTATAACCTTTCATTCTTTTATCCTGGAAGTCCTATTTTGATGGCAACCGTTCCACCCAATAGTGAATGTCCGATAAAGACTATAAATAATAAAATAGTAACAAAGTCTTATTTTGATGTACTTAAAACACAATGGAACGTGTATGGTTGAATGCTGAGTAAGTCTAACCGGAAGTTTTCACTTTTCTATTAAACACCAATATTTGACTAATGAGTCTTTACAAGAAATGTCTCTGTGTTGATTTCGTACGTGTATAAAAAATTGTATAAAATTTAAAAGACATCGTACAAAGGTTTTTTTATTTATTATTACACCATAATTACCACTGATCCTGAATTGGAGGGAGGCGAAAAAAGAAGGTACTGATGTAAAAATTGTTTCACAAAAACTCTTCGTCTCAACAGGTGTACCTCTTAAATTAGGATCCGTCTACCACACCACGACCTTATGTGTAAAGGAGGTCGTTATTGACCCTTTCTTCGGTGCTAAGTGCCGACAACCTCTATCCTCGGAGAAATTTACTTCCCTAATTAACGTGTGTGTTACTACATATCCTTGTAATTGTGTTTTTGTGAACACATACAGAATTTTCTTAGAGGTTCCGAATCGAGGAAACAAATAAGTGTCCCCACTACCCGCTTATACTTGGTTTTTATCTTCAAGTCAAAGGTCTTTACCAGGGCTGACGTTTCCCTTGTTGCCACTTCAACCTTACGAAACGTGATCCTTTCATTCAGGACCAAAGAGAGGAGGTGACAGGAGGGAGGTCGAGCCCGTTCATTTCTTTAAAGAAACGTGACAAGCGTCATTACCACCTACTCCACTGACTTTTCGTTAGCTTCGGAGAGAGTGACACTAAGACACGCACGTAGAAACTAAGACAGGAAAGTGGTACCTCTTCCCTACACCGTACTGTATTCTCCTCAATCGACGGTGAGACCTGTGTCGGTGCTTCCTCTCCTCTTACCCGTCAAGACTTTCACAAAGTAAGATAATGCTATTGGACATTACATGTACAACAGACTGGGTCTTACTGTCCTTTTGTTACCGGAAGTAGACTCCATGTCACTTCAACTGACAAACCTTTTTCCATCTTAAAGTAAACCCAGGGTCGAATGTCTCACACGTAGTTGAAAAAGAACATAAAGAAAAATTTAACTTTCAGAGAAGAAAGATCAAAAAACAATTTTAAATAAAATAACTTCATATCAGCTAAATGTTACAACACAATTAAAAGCGGGATATCGTCTCACTAAGTAACTCTGTATATATGTAAGAAAAAGTACAATAGAAGGTAATACCAAATAGTGACCTATAACTTATGTCAAGCGACACTATGTGTCATCATGGAACAACAAATAAGTAAGAGATATATTAGTAAACGTAGACGATTAGGGTTTGAAAGTTAGGTGGGGAGGGGGTTGAGGGAGGGGGAACAGTTGGTATGCTGACAAGAGATACAAACACTCAGACAAAGACAAAGTAGTCAAGTCAAGTCAGTGAGTCAGTTAAGACTGAGAAACGTGGGGGTACCTGACGTCGTGCGGTCCGAAGGGACAGGTAGTGGTTGAGGGCCTCGAACGAGTTTGAGTATCGGCAGCTCAGCCACTACGACAGGTTGGGAGAGTAGGAGACAACAGGGGAAGAGCAGGACGGAAGTTAGAAAGGGTCGTAGTCCCAGAAAAGGTTACTCAGTCAAAAACGAAGTCCACCGGTTTCATAACCTCGAAGTCGACGTCGTAGTTAGGAAAGTTATTAATAAGTCCTGACTAGAGGAAATGTTAACTGACCAAACTAGACGAACGTTAGGTTCCCTGAGAGTCTATTAAAGTACACACAGTATAAAGTCTAAGGTATATATTTGTTATCGTAGAAGAAAGATGAAACCGATCTCTAACCGTTCTGGACTATAAGAGATTCCTCAGAGACAAAATGTCTCAGTAGACTTTTAATAAGTGTTGAAATAATAAGTGAGACACCCCAAAAGAGTCAATTCGGATGAACCCTTGGTCAATTAAAAGGGATCTCACAGACAGTCTCCCGTATTTCTTTTACTTTTTATCTAGTCAATGCTAAAACGGTCATTGGGACGTCTTTTCCAAACCGTAGTCACTATTTTTGAAAGTGGACTTTATTTTTAAAAATCAGTAGACACGTGAAATTACTACGTACACTTAGAGACATCGGTTGGAGTGAATAGGTCGGTTGGGTGACGGTTGAGGAGTGGGAAAAGGACCCGGGTCTACAACCGATTCCGTCCCTGTGATTGAAAACGAGTCGAAGACAAAATAGTTCAATAGACATAAGTATAGTAAAACATAAAGTGTCGTTGATACGTTCTTTCAACAAGGTAAAAAAAAAGTTAAAATAAAAATCAAGATTTCTTTCCTAAGAAAAACAAAAGGGCAAAAGTTCAGTCCCGTCATATGGGATGTCATCATAGAAATGAACCCCCGGCTTTTTATGTCGCGAGGTGAATGAGGTAATTTATGTAAGACTGTATCGACATCCTAACTTGTGACATGACTGTAATTTTCAGTTCAACATTTTGTTGATTCTGGACCTTTTACGGGTAATAAATAGTGATTCTCTGATTTTCATCTAACGATTTGTCACCTTCTACCAGGGTAAAAAATAAAATTTATACGAGTCTACGAAGTTAGTACAGACTGAGAAACACTGGGGTACCTGATATCGGGCGGTCTGAAGAGATAGGTACCCTAAGAGGTCCGTTCTTATGTCCTCACCCAACGGTTACGGGAGGAGGTCCTCTAGAAGGTCTGGGTCCCTAGTTTGGGTGTAGAGGACATAGAGGATGTAACGTTCCGTCTAAGAAATGGTGAGTCGGTGGCCCCCTCGGGTAAATATATATATATATATATAAAATCCTTTGAGTTCGTTTCTTTTCCACTTTCTTGCATTGACCTACCATATCCTTACAAAAACCACTCAAGACGTCCCACTGTGGAACTTTTTAGATACCTCTTTCTGTCGTTTTAAATACAACAAGGGTGAAAGTTTCCCTCATACTTAATTCGAGGTAAGTGTGATGAACTTACCGTGATCTTACTTTTGTTTCCTGGGTTTAACCCGAGGAGGTCAGATGTGTCTTCACAAACCCATGTGTGTACGTCGACACCTTTGGGTAGTAGTGCCGGGTGAGTCCTCGTCTTTCTGACACAGATTCTTGTCAATAAACATGACCGTGCAAAAGTGACAGATAGAGTAGTGTACATTTCTATGGGTATTACATGAAAACTATCTCGGGAAAGGTATAAAACTCAATCAAAGACGGATTACTTGAATTTAAGGAGATTTTGTTCATATCAGCTCAACTACCGAGATTAAAAAATTTATGGTAGAGTCCAAAGGGTCTCTTCTAATCGTTCAGAAATCAGATAAAAGAACAGACACACACAGAAACACTTTTTATTTATCCATTTATTAACATAGGGGACGATCTTTCGGTGTTGAGTCTTCGACACCAATCGAGCGATTTGGTAACTAGACGTCTAAGTCACTACGGGAACGTTAAATTCTACGTAAGATTGTCAAAACCGACGTCCTACTATCTACGGAACTCTCATGAATTTCAGGGGTGTCCAACGGAGAAAGGAATAGAGCGATAAAATACTATTGAAAGGGGTTTGGTGGGAGGATTACCTGACGATCTTCAACCATTCCCGGGTGTCTCCCACAAGGTTCTCCGTTTTTCACTTCGACGGTCAAAGAATAGGTGACTCGGAACTTTGACTGTGGTGTAGTGAAGACAGAATAAAATTCAGGATCATCGGTGGATCAAGTTCGTCTTCCCCAAGACCTGGTGTAGAATCACCTTCCGTAAAAATTAAGAGGTGTAAACACGTACCTGAAATTTTAAAAAAAAATATAAATACTAGAATTTGTCTACGTAACCTTTTTTTACATTGTTCGTATATTTTTAGACAAAAATAAAGTAGTCATTATAACATATAATGTGCCTTATGGAAGAAATTCCAATTCTTTCCAATAAACTAAAATTCCCGAAGGGACCACCGAGTTGACCATTTCTTAGACGGACGTTACACCCTCTGGACCCAAGTTAGGGATTTCTTTTGTACCTCATGTATTATCACGATCTCTAGTATTGTCATGACTCATAACGACTTTAATCTTATCACTATGTACTTATTCACTGAAACCCCCTTGTGACCGACCACGGTCGATATATTACAAACCTTGGTTCTTCCTTCCCTAATATTGTTCGTATCTAAGTTTACTTTCTTTCAAAGAGATTGTACTAAGTGAGGGAAAAAAAGAGCGGTGGTCAGGTCATGGTTGATAATAGACCTCTTCTCGACTACCTTTCGGCTATCGTTGGTTTCGGTCTTCTGTGTTCAGTTTACCCTAAGAACTTTAGGGGTTAAAAGTCGTCCTCCTACGACCGAACATACTTACGCACCGACTCTTAAGTTCTCCCTTTTTGCATCGTTTTCCTGTCAACTGAAAGATACCATTCCATCACTAAGGTCAAATAGTAAACAACTGGAAAAACCATAATTTTGGGTATTCGATCCTATAAACGTAAGTTCCTAAAAGTCTTCCTAACAAGTTTTATGGTAACACATTTTGGGACAAACGACGGATTAATAGTAGGGGACCCAACAAGACCACCCCTACCCCTCCCACCCCCGTCACCACACCTCCGTCGTCTCTCCTTCCATGTCCGACTACATAACTCTCTACCTATAATCATACTTGTGTGAGTGTTTTCTGGATAAAAAGGACGACGGCAGTTCGACATTTGGACTGTTTCCTTTACAAAACAATAGGGAGGAGGCCTAAATAAATAAATAAAGATTTCGAGAGACGAAAAGAAGTAAGTTTAAAACTGAACCTCGAGCACAATTAGGAACCATTAACGAGGATAAACCATCGTTAAATTACACCATGGTACTTGTAAAGTTTTACGTACGATAGGTTTAAATCAAAAATAGTCTCACCTCGCACTGTTTAGACAGAGTGGGGTATCTGAGAAAGACACGTCGACGAGGATAAGGTTAGTTTAGTAGTCGTGACTAGGTTTGTCTTGTGTTTACATTTTGAAGATCGTGCACCAGTAGGTAACTCGGACATAACCTTTGGGTCAATCCCATAGTCAAACCTTAGGTCTTTCCCTAAAGTAACCTATTCGTAAAACTTTAGTTTAACTCAAGAGGGTTCAACCTTGTACGGACTTAGGGTACCCCACAACTTTTATTTATAATATTTAATTATTAATAAAATTTTACCGAATCCACTTGTTGTTACATATAATTTTCCTTTTCTGGTCAAGAAATCCCCGTTCAACATCGTTTCTGAAATTTGGAAGACTACAGAATGTTGTTGACTATGGTGTTTTCAGATAAAGTAGTCCAGAAGAAGGTCTCGTAAAACCTAAAGTCTATACCCCCTTTCTAAAACAAGTCATCAGTACATTCTAAAAAATCTTCGTACTAATCTTTGACCTACCTCGAAATCTTATAGTCGATCGGAAGTCGTTGGAAGGGCAGACCGTAAAACCCGAGTATGGACACTGCAACGGGTTCCCTATTTTCTTATGTGTACTACAATCGGTCAGGAAGTGTACTACTGAACTCGTGGTTAAGTGGGTAGAAGGAAGTTGTTATGATTTTCTGGTTGAGACAAGTACGGTTTACTGTCTGGACTACGAACTAGAAACGAGAAAGTATTTGATACTACCAACTGTGGAATAAACTAACCAACTTTTCGTCAAGTAACGATCTTTTTGAATTCTGACTTCCGATGGCTAAACAAGTCACTCTACGTTAGTGACAGAAAATTTTCACAATTCCCATGTAAAAAGAGAAGTCACATTATTAGTAAAGAGGATGTAGTTCATCCTTGTCGGACGTTTACAAGTCCATTTACCGGTCACAAAAGGAAAAAGTTAATCAATCTAACTAAAAAGGTAAGTCATCAACACTAGGGATTTACAATCAACACAACGAGTCAATTAACTAACTTCATTAAAAAGTGAAAGTACCAAAAGAAACTTCACTTTATAGACAAAAAGTCACATAATTTTTGAATCCTTTATAAGACAGTGGTCCTCAACCGTACCACGAAAGATCATTCAGTATTCAAAGGATGTGACCTTTGTCTGTTAAGGTCTCAATCAGAAGACCTCTGAGTTGGAGTAGTTATAGGAAGACCTCTTTGTTTCTTTCCAAAAGACCCTGGGTCGGAACCTCTACTTTTAGACTACGATTGTCACAAAGGGAAGATTTACTTCTACAGACGTAAGTAGGTGCCCCTTTTTTCGGTTTACTTTACACGGACGAAAAACTTCTATTGAGTCGAAAAAGAGGCAACAGTTGGTGGCATCCACAATCTTCGAACAGTCTAGTCAACTGAAGTACTACGCCCCGACAACGGAGAGAAAATAGGAAAACAAAAGGGAGTTGATCGTCGTATAGCCACTGTGCCTTTAATAGCTCAACAAAAGTAACAGTGTCCTCTCGAATTAATACGTTTTCACGAACCGACAGTAAAAAAAAAAAAAGAAACACTAGAGACAACCCAAAAGAGGTATGTCACAAGGGTTATAGGTCGACGGATCTAGAGGTTAAATTTACTCAACAATATAAATTTTAGTGGTATCTATAAAATGTTTTCCCCTCCTTCATCGGGGTCAATGAATAGGTACTTGTACGAGAGAAACAACTGTTCTCTTACAGACTGTTGTAATTCTACACGACACAGACCCTTGTTATATGGAACCCAAAGTCGAATCTCTGGACGAACAGGAAAAACCAAGGTTCAACGTAGGGTAAGTAGGTGAGAAGTGAACTCTTTGGTCTGTCCACACGAGTGAAGACTAGACCGGACTGTTTTACCGTTAAAAAGACTAGGGTGTGACTTTGGTAAATTGGAAGGAGGTTTCCGGACGACTCGTACCAAAGCAACGAGGACGTAAAGGACATATTCCCAGTCTCCTCGGACATAAGGACCGACCACACAAAGGTGACACGAACACAGAATCGAATCGTACACGATGAGTACAAACCCTTCTTAACTTCGCTCAAGTTTGTACTTGTAAAAATGGGCAGAGGTAGAAGGGCTCAATAAACACGGTACTGGATATGAACAGACACACCAAATTAGACGAGAAAATCCATAAAAAGTCGTAATTTTTGAATGACTTTATCTACAATATAAAAGTTCCCATGTAATGATGTTTAGAAACAACGAATTTTCAACTGTACAAGGTTTTACTGAAATTATATAATAATTAAACAAGTTTATTAAAAAAAAAATAACGGTTGGTCCACCGTCTCGTAATTTACGTATCCTGATATTCTGTTTAGGGACAGAAGTTCCTCGAAAAGAAAATGATCCTTGTCTGTCCGTTAAGTGATAATGCGTTTATTTACTTGATCTTTTAAAGTATTCCACTATTCTCAGTGCTTCTTCCACCAATCCTACTATACTATCGTCCATTGATCCTCGTCTTGAAGGGACTATCGAGTTAACCATTTCTTAGATGGACGTTACGTCCTCTGGGGTCAAACTAAGGACCCAGTCCTTCTGGGTGACCTCTTCCCTATCCGATGGATGAGGTCATAAGAACCCAAAGGGAACACCGAGTCGACCAATTCTTAGGCGGACATTACACCCTCTGGACCCAAACTAGGGACCTAAGCCTTCTAGGGGACTTCTTCCCTTTTCGATTGGTAAGGTCATAAGACCGGACCTCTTAAAGTACCTGTCAGGTACCCCAGCGTTTCTCAAACTGTGTTGACTTGCTGAAAGTGAAAGTGAAAGGTCCTTGTCTTCTTTCTGAAGTAATTCTATTCCGTCAGTCCCTTCTGAACAGACTCTAAACTGAAAACTTGACTTTGGATTTCCCACTTTTTCTCGGTACGAAAGTTCCCCATCACGAAAGGTCCGTCTTCCATTCCTTCACGTCTCCGGGACTCCGTCTTTTGATGAATGGTACACACTCTACGTAGTTCCTTCGGTCGTACCGGTTCAGATCACTCTTTCCTATTTCCCAAATCTTTATCCTCCCACCGTTTAATCCGTCATGAGACATTCGGTCCGTGACTCAAACCCAAAATAAGACTATTACCCTTTGGTCACACTCTAAAATTTACCCCTTACTGAGTTAACATAAGTACGAAAATTTTCTAGTGAGACCAACAAGACAGCACTAATCTAATATCCCTTGGTTCTCATCTTCGTCCTATTCGTCAGTGTTTCGGTTGGTCCACTCTTTACTACGATCCTGTGTTTCTTACTTTTATTTACCTCTGAACCGTATATAAAACCTGAATCTTGGTCATTCTGTGAAAAAACAGTAAGGATGTGAATCGGTAAAAGATCTATTCCTTTGACGAAGGGTTTCTCTATGAGTACAATGACTAACTTCAATGTATCATTCGTCTCACTCACTATCAGCGAGTCAGCACAGACTGAGACACTGGGGTACCTGACATCGGGCGGTCCGAGGAGACAGGTACCTTAAGAGGTCCGTTCTCATGATCTCACCCAACGGAAGAGGAAGAGGTCCCCTAGAATGGCTGAGTCCCTAGCTTGAGGTCAGAGGAAGTAACGTCCGTCTAAGAAATGGTAGACTCCGTGGTCCCTTCGGGCATCATTCGTCTCGATCCAAGGTCAAGAAAGTACGACCTTCAAGAGTTCGAAGTCTCACGTCAATCTTATTAGACTTTTAAAATAATTTTATGTCTTATGACCCAAGATGAGGGGTCTTCAAGACCAAAACAACTCGATCGCACCCTGGGTTCTTAAACGTAAAGATAATTCAAAGGACCAACACGACTACGAGGAACAAACTCAGGTGTCACGTTTTCGGTAACGAGAACACGATCCAACAAAGGTCCACTATCTCACTTTGGATTCTTATTTAATGACGTTTATTTCCACAAGGACGAAGGGTACTTTCGAGCGTCTGAAGACAGTGTAGTTCGTAATACTGGTCAGATGTATCTGTGTCACCTTCCTCCTACGATGTCATTAATAGAAACTTTTTTCCTCTCCTTCCATATTTTACCTAAATTAAGTGAACTATTAATAAGTAGAAAGGTGGAGTAATACAGACATCTTAAGGAAAAACGTGTTTATCTGGTCACCTTATTGTCAGTAGTAAGTCTTCTTACTTTGTACTCGATTTAAAGGACTATAAATTATGGAAACATGTCAAAGAGGATCTACATTGTCCACAATTCTCTCACTTCAGTAAAAGCAGTGTTCCTTTATCCCTTATATTATAAGTTCGTCACTTATTCTGACAAAAAGTTACTTAGACATTACAAACTCGACCTTCCTAGACAACCTCGGTTGAGAAACTAAAAATGTTCAATTTTTATTTCTGGGTCTCTGTATTTTATTGAATGGGTTCTACTATCTTACTCACTCTTAGTCTCTGGAAAATCTGGACAAGACACAAGAAACAGAACGGATATTCTGTAAAAGTAATTTATCCATTTCCCCTTTTTTAAGTAGGTAGTAAGTCTATGAAATAGACGAACAAAAGGTGTTGGTTTCAGTATTTACTTTTGTAGGTCCACTTGTCGACTGAAAAAGTGAAGGATAAAAGATTCCTTCACTGAATATTAGCGGACTAATAACTCGGTTTTTCTCGAGAAAAATAAAAGGAAGGTTAAATGCAGATACCGACATACAACTCTGGAACACCCGATACCAGGAAACCGAGATTTCCGTTTTGACACCCGAAGTACTGGGACGTTTATCATACCCTCCTATAGATCCCAGTCTTATATCTTCGTAGTTCATGATACCACATGATTAAAGGGGTTTCTACACGATACATAAACACTAGTGATCAATTAAAGTCAGAGTGTTTCACCGAATTTCTTATCTTACTGGTTTTCTTACTTGTGTCGTCTACTCTATTAAAACGTGAGTTCGTTCTCAGACGGATTAACAGGGTTTGTCTTGACTATGGTTTTGGGAATTATAGGAACTCATGTCGAATTCTATCTAAGTAGAAGAGATTCTGACATATTCGTTGGTCTTTATTAAAACTTACCGTTGTCCATTAGTAAGATTATCGTTAAATTTAATAAAAGGGGGTAAAATAGAAAAGAAAAAAAATTCTCGATTCAGAGAACTACCGAAAAGAAAGATGATCTTTAAAGACCAAAACCTGTCAGTATCTCGGTCTATGAAGACTCTTGACAAACTAGTGATTCCAGTTTAATATAGACAAACGTTATATTTAACAATAACCTGTACTATGGACGTACTAAGGCCACCGACCTAATACGTAACTGAATCCAGCAAAGACCGTCAACAACTTGTTTTCTAACCTTACTTCTCGAACAAGTAAATATGTTCTCTAATTGTCACAGTATCTCAGTTCATTTTGTGTTAGTAAATTGGAACATAAACTTAAACATAGAACTCTTGTTCTGATTTCTAAACGAAAATCTCCTCTCTAAGAAGATAAGTTTGGAACTTTCTTATACTTACCGGTTTTGTCTACCAAGACAAAATTATACACTTATACTAATTAAGACGAATCATAAACCCTAGATGTATATATATTACGGGTTTTTCGTAAATCTGTATTTGAAGAAAAACTTTATTATCCCGACTTAGTTGGACAAGTTCGGAAGGTACCTCGATAATAAAATCTGTAGCACAACGTTTTCTTGGATCTATAATTCACTATTTATGGTGCCTGGGTGTATGTAATAGGTTTTTTTTCAATTTCCTTTGTCATAAAAGAGAATACGTGATTGCACCTGGTAAACAATAGGTTCCTGAAACTTGAGTCACTGGGTTTCTCTATATATCTGTATATATACTTATTAAAGGTAGTCCGTGTCTTGACAAGATAATGTTTTTTTTTTTTTTGAGTGAGTGAATCTATACTAAGTAGGTTAGATTCAACTTACCGTCCTCTTTGGAAGTGACACACCCCAAAACGGGACATCTAGACGTTAACCGTACAATTTTCTTTCTAATAGAGTAGGAAACGGCATATATATTATGTCATAAGGTAAGAGTTAGGGGTACCCGGGGACAGGTCTATGACTGAAGTTCTCCTTACACAAATATAGTAAAGTTTAAACCGACAATACTTAAGTAAAATGAAGTCCTCCTCATCTAAAAACAGGAAGTTTAGACCAAAGACTCTTAATTAAAATGAAATTTTTTTTTTTTCTTTTCCTTTCATAGACTGCTACAGAGTGTTTCTGACTTAAACGACAACTAAAGTGGAACTGGTCGTGTTCGGTGATGATAACTCGTAAGAAGAACTCGTGGAATTGGAGACATTGGGACAACCTTCTCTCTTACTCAGGAGTCTTCCCAAATTAATCAATCTTGAAACGTTCCAGAAAAGTTTTAGGAGAGTTCCGGGAGGGAAGGGAAGCGGAGAGGGAGAGGAAAAACTCTACCGTTCCAACACAAAGGTCGAGAAAGACACAAAAACTTTCTTTCGGTACTTATTCGGGTTCTCAATGTCCTTTAGATACTGTAACTTTAGAGACAGAGACGTACACCAAAACTACAAAGGAAAAACTTGAAGTTGAACTGTAACGAAGTATTCAATGTAAACGGGAAGATAAAATAAAAAGAAGGAGTGAGAGAAACTTTTCAAACCGAAGCAATAATTATAAGGTGTGTCTAAAGATATCAAAAAGAACAAACGAAACAAAAGTATCTGGGACAGCCCCCATTTATAAGTCGTCCAACTTACACTTTAGTCCGTGTGTTGACGGTAATCGGAGTAGTCACAACGTGTAGTTTAAGAGGTCTGACTCTTGCTTTTCCATCATAGATGGTAAACTCTAGGGAAACGTTTCGTCGTCCTTCTATTTCTTGTTACCGTCTGAACGTCGAGGAAGTTCCTATTTCCAATGTTGGGACGCAAGTTCAATTATGAAGAACTACAATATTGAACAAAACTTTCGACTGGGAAAGTCGGAGGGGAGTAAACTTTGTTATGTAGTAGAGGTAGTCATCTTCTAAACATTTTAACACAAAACGAGAAACTTTTTGTACTCTAAACGAATATCTCCCTATTTTCCTCTTTCATCGTAAATAAGTCCCTGGATCCCTGGAGACGACCAATTCACTCAACAAAAAGGTCCAAAAAAAAAAAAAAAAAAAANGGAGGGGAGTAAACTTTGTTATGTAGTAGAGGTAGTCATCTTCTAAACATTTTAACACAAAACGAGAAACTTTTTGTACTCTAAACGAATATCTGCCTATTTTCCTCTTTCATCGTAAATAAGTCCCTGGATCCCTGGAGACGACCAATTCACTCAACAAAAAGGTCCAAAAAAAAAAAAAAAAAAAAGAAAAACTCTTCTATTCGAACTCGAGTTGTGATCAGTAAAGGAAAACTTAGTTTAATACTTACTAACCATTGGAGTAGCTTATTTCTATGACTCCAGTTCAGTCGATTCTCTATACTATTCTTATAACTCATTGTAGAAGATTAATTTATACTTATGGTCAAGATTGATAACCCAAGTTCAACCATCTGTAGTAAGATACGTCCACGTGTTACGCTTCTACGTAAGGTCTTACTGATGAGAAACGAAGACGTGAAACTCGACCCCCAAAAGACGGATTAACACACACGGTAATATCAAATGGTTATCGCACTTAACAGGAAATCCCTTCCGAACTATAATACTTCTGAAAAATCCCTTACACCCAATCGTAACAGAAATAAAGGGAATTCTTGTTCCTCTCTTTTAGCCTGAAATAAACTTCGTACTCTTTACTCCGTGTTAAAACCACCATCCTCCCTCACCATGTCGGAGAAACCGTTGTCCCTGTTCAAAGTGCCTTCTGTTAAAAAAGTGTCAGGTCCCCACCCTCCTACCAAAGTCCTACGAAACTCACGTAGTGTGAATAGTACGTGAAATAAAGATAATAATATAGTAGAGGGGGAGTTTAGTAGTCCGTAATCTAGGACCTCTCAACCCCTGGGGACCTCATGGTGTAACCCTTCACACCTTTAACTCACCAGAACTTAAGGACACAATCCGTCCCGTCCTGGGACAAGGAATTCTTCCAAAACCACTTTTGGTCCCGAGTAAGTCTCTGAACCTTAACACTCCGGTATACGATTATCTTTTATAAGATAGTTGTACTTTTTTTCCATTATTATCTTTTACTACTGTCGGAACTTCCTCTTTCCTCAGTGTTTTTAATAAATATACTACACACACTCTCTGTGTATCTTTATATTACCGAATTTCTTCTTCAAAGAAAGGAAGTATGTATAGAGAGGTTTTTATCCGTACACCCAGACCCCAACGAAATAAGGTCTTCTAGTAAGTTCCAGTCGTAGAAGTAGGATGTATCGAAGTAGACACTCGGGGTCCGATAAAGTGAACAGTGAAAGATTAGTCACCCTTTCTTTTTACTCTTAGGTCCCGACCATAGAAATTCAGTCATTGGATCTCCAACGGGAGTAGTGAAGGTGTGTGTATGGTGTATAGTAACCATACTTGGAGTAGGATATTAATGGAGATCTATGTTTATTTCCCTTTATGTCACACATCGATCCTTTTGTACTCGGGTCGAATTTCATTGTCTCACCATCACCCTCTAAAGAAAATAATTTTCCTTTTTTACTTCTTGTCTATAAACCCTCCTCCTCGTCAATTAAAATGGGGATACCGAGCACTATCAAAACGAGTAAAACGGAAATCACTACCTTTTTTGTCGGTGTATCCGACGTTTTTGTCCTGTAAGTCTCAACCTGTACTCCACCTCACAAAATAAGATTTTTATGGGTGACTTGAAGATGGGTCGAAACATTAACTGTATTGGGGACCTTTCAATTAAAATAGAATTTGGGAAAAAACAGGGAACTAACGTATACTATTTGTACTCAACTTGCACGTGACTTACATGTAGAAACGAAATACTTGACGACATCGAGTTGGCTTAACCTCAGTTTTTTATTTACTGTAGGTGCACCGGTAACTTCTTTTGCAGAAGACCCTTACATTTCGGTTACCTTCCGGGTTCGGATGTATGTCCACCGACTTTTTACCGCTTGGTGACAATTGAGCCCATTCGTTTACTTACTTTTCACACAGAATTATAACTGAAATTACCCCGTACACCAGAACAACGATACCTTTCTCTTTTTACTGGTCAACAAAGGTTTTAATATACGTTGGTTTACGATAATTATCACCTTGTTCACTTACACCAACTATCTATCTTTGACATACATTTAGGTTAAAAGGTCGTAATGAGTTGGAACAATTTGTAGGTATGGCCTAGAAACCAGAGGTCTCTAATTGCAGTGACCGAAATGTTGACCTCTCAATACGCCTTCCAGACCTAGGACATTAACACGATTCTATGTTCAAACGTACATGTTCACTCCCATATTCTGAGAGGTCAAGAGGGGAAGTCACGCCAAAATATAACAGAAGACAGACCCTTCTGATCACTTGTTGTGTCAGGTCATGTGCCTGGTCGTTTTACGAGTGACACGGAGTCTGTACATCGTCACCGAACACGTCTGAGCTCTGACTGTAGAGAATTACCTTGTCTTCCTCTTCTTGTTGATTCTCGTTACTCGTTTCACCCTCCGTGGTCAGACGTCCGGGACTTCGTCCGTCATCATCGACTTTCGGGTCTATGATTTTTGGGAGAAACCTCTGGTCCGACGTTATAGGGACATCGATTACGAATCCACTTTTTCGCCGTTTTGACAACGGACCGAATTGTCCTGAGACACTACACTCTCTCCATCTTCCATGGTCCGACACAGAAGAGGACCGAGACCCGTCCTTGACGTCATCGGAGTCATAAGAACGTCTAGGGTCCTGGACTCTCTTCGGTACTCAGACCATTAAAGACCTGGTCATCGGGTCCCTTCCCGAAGGGACCATCGAGTCGACCATTTCTTAGGCGGACATAACGTCTTCTGGGGTCAAGTTAAGGACCTAGTCCTTCTAAGGGGACTTCTTCCCTATCAGATGGGTGACGCCATAAGTACCCGAAGGGACCATCGAGTCGACCATTTCTTAGACGGACCTTACGTCCTCTGGACCCAAATTAGGGACCCAACCCTTCTAAGGGGACCTCCTCCGGTACCGTTGGGTGAGGTCATAAGAACGGACCTTTTAGGGTACCTGTCTCCTCGGACCACCTGACATCAGGTACCCCAGTGTTTTTCAGTCTGTACTAACTTATCTATTCGTGTGTCGGGTCCTCTACTCCACCTTCATCGGTGGGTTAGACGATTTACCCACCTTTCTGTCCGTTTTTATTGAGGAAAAGTTTTATGCGGACGTACGGTTATAAGGTTTAGTATACGTTTTTTTTTTTTTTAAAAAAATTCTTTCCATTGGTTGGACATTTCGTCAGATTGTTTCTTTAGACTTATTGGAACAACTCTTCCGACTTTCTCTATCCTTAGTACGGATATTTTTATTTACTCCACCTCCCTGGAATTTTACTCCTAACACAGGTCAAATTAAAAGGGTGACTTAAGTTTAAAAACGACTTTATACTGTAAAAGGGGTCCGGGGTTAAACTGTCGGTCAAAGAACACGAGACCAAAGGAGGGGGTAGTCGGGGGTCCGTTCTTGTTGGTCAGACTCGAGACCGGTCCTATAGTCGGGAACGTCGGTGTCTTTGTCCGTCTATGTTGTTCGGATCAGGTATGGCACGGTGGGTGTGGAGGAGGACAGTGAATTCCCGAGGACAATCAGGGTACTAAGAGAGTTAAGATTTTCGGTCGGAGTTTAGTAAACTCACACCCACGGGTCCATTGACCGTAAAAGGAAGGAGATAAATTCCACTCCCTAGTACCTACGGTCCGTCGATTTAGTGTTGGGATCCCGTTTGTTTTTTGTAAAATGAAAAATTTACCGTCCAGAGGACCTCTTTTCCTCCAGGAAATCCCATAAATATTTTTAACTGCGGAGTTCAATACATCGGAGTCCGACTACTTACTTCTACCAGATAACAAACTATGGAGTGAAGCGACAGAAGTCTAACTGATGGTCAACTACCAGGATTCGAATCAAGAACGGTGGTTGTCGTCAGTTCATTGTCTTGTAATTTAATAGTTATGAATAAGAAATAAGAATCATTTGAAGTTGTTATAATTTATACATAAAGACGAAGTAGGTTCTTCTCATGTCACGAAAATTGGGAGTTTCACAACGGACGAGTATTAAACTCACAAAATCGATGAGCTTTGTCATTTAAACGAACTAAAGGGTGAGGAGTGGGGGTCAATCGTGTTTCGGAACCTTACTTTTTTTTTTAGTAAAATTTAAATTTCAAGTAGACAAATCTCCCCTATAATTAGACTCACCAAAGTGATAATTTAGTTACTATTGAGTTCTCTCAGGATGTTAAATTTAAGGTAAATGGTTGACTACATGTCCAACAAAGTAAATCGTAGACTGGGCGGTGTTCAAATCAACTGTCTATTTATCGAGTACAATACATTTAACAAATATACTACCGTTAAAAGGAGGGTAATTCGGGGAAACTATATATTGTACATCGTTTCTACGGAATTCCAGAGTCAACATCTTCCAGTAACAAAGCACAAGGAGAAAAGAAAGTGTCCTATCTTAAGTATAGCTCGTTCCTTGTGAGTTGTATTGTTATCACTTGGAGAGTCTACGACCGTACATAGTTACACACCGTCTCTTATTTGTACCTCAATAGAAAAGGTCGCGTCTCGAATCACACTATCCACTCAGAAATATGACCTTTCTTGTTTTTTCATTTTCGAAAACTTTAGTGATTTGATTGTACATGAAAGGGTTCGTATTTATAAGGTAGGTTCTTTTTTCCAACTACTTTAGAAAACTAACTTCTATAGAGAGCTCTTCCTTCCTTACGTAAGATGTTGGTCCTTCTCCTCTGATGAAAGATCTAGTTGAAGAAGACTACGAACGTTACCCACTACGTCAAGGGGACCGTGAGTAAAAATAAGGAGATAGTTGGGGAGAAGATTTGACACGTTTCAAAGACTTCACACAACCACAGACAACGATAGAGAGACTAACCCATATTTGAACTCGAACCTCTCTCCTTCTCGACGGAATCCACCTGTCCAAACAAACGTACAGTCCGACTCACGTAAAACAAGAAAGTGTATATTTAAAAGGTCTGATATGTGATATGTGATACGGGGAGGTCGAGGTAGAAAGTTGTACACGGGGAAAGGAAGACAAGTCGTCATGACTCGAAAGACTCGACGAACAAGTGGTGGAAGAGAAGGAGGTGTCAAGTGACCAGGTGTGACAAGGGAAACGGAGTTTACGAAAAGACAGGGGAGAAGTAAAGTAAATGAAGAAGGGTTGAGTCTTAACTAATATACGAAACGCCTGTTTCTACCTCTTCGAGATGTCTCAGTCGTTTTTGTTCTGGCCCTCGACTGACACCGAGTCTATTACTTGAGGAATAACGTTTTAAGTCTTAATTTAACTTCTTGCATCCCTTTTGGTGATCCGGTAAGTCCATACTGGATTTGGTTTAGGAAATGTCACCTTCACTGTTTATCTAAGTTCCCTAATTTAGACTATCTCATGGACTTCTTGATACTTGTCTCTAGACACTGTAAGATGTCCTCTGTCACTAGTTCTGGTAGGGGTTCTTTTTCTTTATGTTTCTCCGTTTTACCAACAGACTCCTCCGGAAGGTTTATCGACCCTTTTATTCTCTTCAATTTCCGTTTCCTCTTTTCCTTTCTATATGGGTATACTTACGTCTCAAGGTTTCTTATAGTTCCTTTTTATTCTTTCGGAAGGAGTCATTAGTCACGTTTCGTTATGTCCTTTTGTTATCTTGACCTTTCTGATTTCTAGAGTAGTTCTTTTAATCTCTATGGTTCCCTTACAAAGTACGTTTCTACCCGTGTTATTTCCTGTCTTTACCATACCTGGATTGTTTTCGTCTTCTATAATTCTTCTCCACCGTTCTTAGGTGTCTTGACATGTTTTGTTCTAGAAGTACTGGGTCTATTGGTGTTATCACACTAGTGAGTGGATCTCGGTCTGTAGGACCTTACACTTCAGTCCACCGGGTATCCTTCGTAGTGATACTCGTTTTGATCACCTCCACTTTCTTAAGGTCAACTCGATAAAGTTTAGGATTTTTTACTACGACACTTTCACGACGTGAGTTATACGGTCGTCTAAACCTTTTGAATCGTCTCCGGCGTTCCGACCTTTTCCAAAGTAAGGTTAGGGTTTCTTTCCGTTACGGCTTCTTAAAAGTTTGATGACATGTTAACGTGAGTAGAGTGTGCGATCATTTTATTACGAATTTTAAGAGGTTTCGTCCTAAGTTGTCATACACTTGACAATTGGAGGTCCACAAGGTCGGTCTAAATCTTTTCCGTCTCCTTGGTCTCTAGTTCGACGGTTGTAGACAACCTCGTAGCTTTTTCGTTGTCTCAAGGTCTTTTTGTAGATGAAGACGAAATAACTGATACGGTTTCTAAAACTGACACACTTAGTGTTGTTTGACACCTTTTAAGAAGTTCTCTACCCTTATGGTCTGGTGGACTGGACGGAGAACTCTTTAGACACACGTACAGTCCTTCGTTGTCAACCTTGATCTGTACCTTGTTGTCTGACCAAGGTTTAGTCCTTTCCTCATGTAGTTCCGACATATAACAGTGGGACGAATAAATTGAATATACGTCTCATGTAGTACTCTTTACGACCAGACCTTCTTCGTGTTCGACCTTAGTTCTAACGACCCTCTTTATAGTTATTGGAGTCTATACGTCTACTATGGTGAGGGAATACCGTCTTTCATTTCTTCTTGATTTCTCAGAGAACTACTGTCACTTTCTTCTCTCACTTTTTCAACCGAATTTTGAGTCGTAAGTCTTTTGCTTCTAGTACCGTAGGTCAGGGTAGTGTAGTACCTTTTATCACCCCTTTGTCACCTTTGTCACTGTCTGAAATAAAACCCCCCGAGGTTTTAGTGACGTCTACCACTGACATCAGTACTTTAATTTTCTACGAACGAGGAACTTTCTTTTCACTACTGGTTGGATCTGTCGTATAATTTTTCGTCTCTCTACTGAAACGGTTGTTTCCAGGTAGATCAGTCAAGTCAAGTCAAGTCAAGTCAGCGAGTCAACACAGGTTGAGAAACACTGGGATACTTAACGTCGTGTGGTCCGGAGGGACAGATAGTGATACCAAAAAGGTCATCAGTATATACCTACACTCTCGACCTGATATTTCTTTCGACTCACGACTTCTTGACTACGAAAACTTGACACCACAACCTCTTCCGAGAACTCTCAGGGACCTAACGTCCTCTAGGTTTGTCAGGTAGGATTTCCTTTAGTCAGGACTTATAAGTAACCTTCCTGACTACGATTTCGACTTTGAGATTATGAAACCGGTGAACTACGCTACTTGACTGAGTAACCTTTTCTGGGACGACGACCCTGTCCAAATCTCCGTCCTTCTCTTCCCTTACTGTCTCCTACTCTACCAACCTACCGTAGTGACTGAGCTACCTGTACTCAAACTCGTTCGAGGCCCTCAACCACTACCTGTCCCATCGGACCGAACGACGTCAGGCACCCCAGCGTTTCTCAGTCTGACTCACTGACTTGACTCGACTTGACCTGACTCCGACGGAGAGGGTTGAGGTATGACCGAAGGAGTCCTTCAGTATGGACCGGAGATACGGGTCCAGTCGGGGACGACAATGTTAAAAGTAGGACGGAAAATTACAGGAACTATAGTACGACGTAAATGTAAACGATTACACTAAAGAGACAGAAAAAGAGAGTGACGTGAAATTGAAGGGACACTACAGTTACTGGTATGAACCAAAGTGAGTAAATTAATAGTCCTGAATTACGTTATAACTTCGTGTATCATACATAAGTAATTTATAACTTACTTACATTCTTACTTACTGACGTGATTCACTACTTCCTCAACTCTCTGACAAAAATTTTAACTTAATTACTCACTTCATTTAGAAACTTTTATCACCAATTCACTTAATTCTTTAGAAATCCGTAATTTTTTATTTTTTATTTTTGAGGTCTGGTAGTTGAACGTAAACAGAATATCTTTTTAGAAATGAAACTGAAGTCTTAAATAGAAATTACAGATTCATCGCCAAGAAGAACCTCGTATTATCTTTCCAATATTTATTCTCTTTTCGTTGTGTGTCTCTCTCGACTAAGGTATTCAGGACTATTAAACGGGTCTAAGTCTCAGGACTGAACGGGAAGACGTCTCGTGAAGAACCACGGACCGTACACCTAGACTGTACCTAATTCACCTACGAGGACTCAACTTACAATCAGGTGGGTACGTTCCATTTTTTCTTTCCTCGACGAAGGTATTAACAATAGGAGTGGTCGAAGAAATGGATTTGGTTGTGGGTCAGTTTCTATTCTTAAAAACTCCTAAGTACTTCAACGTCAGAAAAAACTTTCTCCCGCACCTCCTAAGACACGAGAACCTCAGTTGTAGTCACACCGATGACATTCCTACAGGGGGTGTGTGTATGGAAGGGGTGATATTTACAATTCTTGCTATTAAGGTCGAAGGGTCCTGTTCATGTTACCAGGGTAGGACCGGTTCACCCGAGACTAATAACCATCAACCTCGACTGACAACACCTCGCGTCAAGTGTTTCCATCTAGTGTCATCTTACAAGACGTCTTTCTTCACATAAGAAACAATTTGTATCACAGTTGTCCAATCTTTTGTCGATGTCACCTCCCACACACCGGAGTCCTTACTTAGTGTAACAGAAATCTGGGAGGTCCGCTTTCGACAGGTCAAATTTTCAGACCGTTACGGTAATATTAATATTTTCTAAAACATCCAGGAAAACAATTTTATTCTTTTAAACTACCATTGTTTACTGACCTTTAGTGTCCTACATTAGTACCTTATTTCTATCTCCTACTGATGTCAGGGTTTTCGTCGGACTTCACTCTTTCCGATAATTAACTAAAAAAAGATCTCGTGAATGGGTCTCTCCTCGTATTGTCGTACCAACGTTGCTCAACCTGTGTTGACTCGTTGACTTGCCGTTGTCACTCTACACACACACGCATGTAGGGAGAGATCTATAGGTATAGCTATAGGTACACGTGTGATTCAGTGAAGTCAACACAGGTCGAGAAACACTAGCACACCTGACTTGGAACGGTCCAAGGGGACAGGTACCCTAAGAGGTCCGTTCTTATGACCTTACCCAACGGTACGGAAGGAGGTCCTCCAGAAGGACTGGGTCCCTAGTTTAGACACAGAGAATACAGAGAACGTAACCGTCCGTCCAAGAAATAGTGATCGTGGTGGACCCTTCCGGTCGAATATAGACACAGACATATAGATGGACGGTACGTATAGGATCCTAGGAGTGGTCTAGGAAAGAGAAGGAGTTGGTTCCCGAGTTCCGGATACTCCATTATTAGTGACTAAGTTGAGAATGTAAGTCTCCAAATAAAGTTCAGTAAAGGTCAATCTTGATTAAGGTAAACTTAAGAACCAGACTCAGGAAAGAATTAAGGGAACTCTATTCGTTCGTTCTAGTCATTTGTACTTTACGGACTCTTCAATAAATTGGGGAGAGGGACTAGAGTCGAAATAACTCACATTCTTGACATTCTGTACAGTCATTTAATAAGTTAAGGTTTGTTCACTACGTTTATCATTCAGAAGGTCTTTAAGTCCTTTCTCTCAAACTGGTCACCTGACTCGATCAGTCCACTTGGAACTTTTTATTAAATATGTCCGTTTTCCTTTTTTTCTTGGTCCTTGTCACGTCTCACTTTTCCGGACTTGTTTTCAATATTTTGTAGATCTATCAAAGAACGGGTATCTTTTAGGATTTACGAAGAGTCTTCAAAATTAAGTTTATATATTTCACATAACCGTTTGAAATTTGAACTTTCTCCTTCTACCTTTTTAATTAATTCCCGGTTAAAACCTTCTATAACTTGTTCGAATCTTCAAGAAATAAATTATAGGGTAAAAAGGACGGGGTCTTTTTGTGTGATCATATAAGGTTCACTTAATTTCCCGTTAATTCATAACTTACTCATTTAGGGATCTCAAGAATGATTTACTTACTTCCTCTTTTGTAAACTAATAAATTTTTATGTGTATACACTTATAACCAACTCATTCGAAATTATGTTAGCACAAAGTGTTCAGTGAAAAAAAGAACGACCCACCATTATCAAACTGAGAATACCTAAATTATTGCCTAATCAATAATGGACATAATCTTAGAATCCCTCCAACTTAACTTGGTTCTTTGTTTTACTTTTGTTCTATGAAGTCATATTCCTTCTTTTCTTCATACGACCAACGTCGATAACTAGGTAATAGTCGTAGGAGGTCACGATCTCTCCTCTAAGGGAAAGCACGACCCTTTGTCGGAATTCCAGTACTTATTTTCTACCAATCCTTCGTATACAAATTATCCGAAAAGGGATGAACAAAATACATAAGACAGACCCATAAATTACATATACATTACATAGATATAAATTACCTAACTTTGACGATTTATTAATTGGATCCACGACCCACTAAATGAGTGACCCACGCGTTTACGGCATCTGAAACTCGAACTCCAGTCATATAATCTCATCGGACCACTACTCATGAAATTTTATCTTTATCATGTAGGAACAAACACTGACTGGATAGTGTCAACTATCAAATAATGAGGAGTTCCGTTGACAAAGGTCTGAAAAAGAGGATACAATCGAAGACAGTACCTACTCTAAGTGAACACACTACATGTGGGTACTCGTTGGTGTTTTAAGGGACCCAGTGTCTTTTCACACCACCTTAACCTTGTCGCTTGACTTAGAATATTAGAATCCCTCTAAACTTAGAAGATGTTTTTGTTATGTTAAATTTTTCGGTTTAATTAATAAAATAATTTTATTAAAAAGATTACTTTATAAAGATAAGTACAGATTACAAACACAGGTGAGTCTATCTACTAGTACAACCATGGTCCCCTACGACTAACTTGTTGGTTTGAACTTTAAAAGACACGACGAGGTATGGCTTATGGTCACAGTAGGACATATATATATACCACCGAGACACCATTTCTTAGGTGGACGTAACGTTCTCTACACCCAAGTTAGGGACCCGACCCTTCTCGGGACCTCTTCCTTTACCGTTGGGTGGGGTTCTAAGAACGGACCCTTTAGGGTATCCGTCTCCTCGGACCACCCGATGTCAGGTACCTCAGTGTTTTCTCAGGCTGTGTTGATTCACTAAGTTGTTCTTTTGTCGTTCCTATCTCATACGGATTCTGGAGGTTTCGACTCCGTCCCCAATCCATGGACACTCAGTGACCCCCTCACAGGAGACTCGTTTTGTATATTCTCTCTCGTCCGATCCCTCCCCCTACCTCCCGTCCCTCGTCCCTGTACCAGAGTCCATTTCAGATCGGATATAGTGTAAGATCCCCCACTACAGACCTCGTATTAACGTAGAGTTTCGATAAGGGTGGAGTCCGTTCCTCCGACTGGAAAAAATTTTAGAGAAGTAACCAGTAAGTAACTAGACGGGGAGTTCACCACGACCATTACCGTCCCATATACCTCGTTTTGGAGGGTCAGTTTAAGGGCCCCTTCCCCCGTCGACCTCAACCATTCGTTGGTTAAGAGTGTCGTAGACCCCGGTCTTTTTTCTTAGGCACACTCCATGGTCGTCGTAGGAGATGTCTTCTCTTCACTAACACGAGCTCGTTCTACGAACCCATGACACAGGTCGACCGGACCTAGTATTGGTTGTTACAGTGATCTGATAGAAAAATAACCCATCCTTATACCGTCTATAAAAAAGGAAAAAAAGACGAAAGGAAACAACAGTTTACTAGATGTCACTTAGTTTAATAATAGTATTAATAATGAAATAGAAAAAGTATCCTCATATGAACGAAATGTTACAAGACAATCAGAGACGACATGTTGCTTCAGTTAGTCGGTATACATACGTATATAGGAGAGCGTGAACCTAGGGGGAGGGTAGGTAGGGGGTAGGGTGGAGAGATCAAATAGTGTCTCGTAGTTGGACTCGAGGGACACGATTTGTATTCTAAGGATGATCGACAGATAAAATATGTGTGATCTCATAGAAACTAAAACTTTACCCTACGTGACAGGAATTCTCGTTGACTCACAGAAGGGTCACCAGAACTTATACTGGACTGAAACGTCCTGACATATTCCCTATCTTCGTCGGAACCAGGTTCCTCAAGGACAGACTACCAAGTCCTGGTACCCGTAAGAGGACCGGAGACACCACCTTCTGTAGTCTGGGACCGTCCTGTGAGGCTACGGTAATTCCTTGACTACCAGCTAATTTCACTCCACGTACGAACTCGTCAATATACCAATTAAACGGTACACAGGTTTACTAACCTGATGTTTAATCTTTTTGTGGTTTCGATTTGAGTTTCAATAAAGTGTCCCTAAAAGTGTTCACGAGTAGACGTTGATTCAGACTAAAAAGTTAACGGAGTAACTCGGTCTAATGTTAGTTTACACGACTCACACTTGTCGTAGGTCACTCTCCTCCCTACGGAAAGAATGGGTTTATAACAGACTATCCTCGAAATGAATTGAGTAGTCCTTCTCCCTTTCGTTACGTACACCTAGAGTTTGTGTTTAAACTATAGAAATCGTTCAATGATTCGGAAGTGGTTAGTTATTTTACTCCCACAGTGACAGTTTTGATTTTCTCTAGTGTACACTTTTGAAGGACGTTTAGACTTCACTGACATCGTTATACTTCAAACCCCAAACAAAACAAACAAACAAAAGACAAAATTTGATCATAGGTATGGTTTTCGAATATTATGTTTGTCGACGTGTTAATGGTCATTTGGGATAAAGTCACTAAGAGTTTAAAACGACGAACACTCAGTGGTCCCCTCGAGAAATTATCGGGTCATGGTATGTTAGTAGGGAGTGTACTTAGGGTCGGAACAGATTAAGTTCCTTTGATACTCGGTACGACACATCCTGGTGGGTGTACCTACCCAGTATCACCTCTCAAGACTGTTTTGTACCAGGTGACCTCTTCCCTTACCGTTTGGTGACGTTAT
The DNA here is from genome assembly GCA_006410555.1 of Capra ibex. Lineage (NCBI taxonomy): Eukaryota > Metazoa > Chordata > Mammalia > Artiodactyla > Bovidae > Capra > Capra ibex. The sequence continues at coordinate 18,231,828 of SJYO01050590.1, read as the reverse complement.
AAGAACGGAACTCTTGGGGTACTTGTCATACTTTTCCGTTTTTCTATCCTGTGACTTTCTACTTGAGGGGTCCAGTCATCCACGGATTATACGATGCCCTCTTCTCACCTCTTTATTGAGGTCTTTCTTACTTCCCTACCTCGGTTTCACTTTTGTTGTGGGTCAACACCTGTACTGACCACTACCTTCATGTCAGGCTACGATATTTTTCGTTATAACGTAACCTTGGACCTTACAATCCAGGTATTTAGTTCCGTTTAACCTTCACCAGTTTGTCCTCTGTCGTTCTCATTTGTAGATATAAAATTCTTAGTCACTTGATTTTATCTGACCTTACCCACTTAAATTAAGTCTACTGGTGATATAGATGATGACACCCGTTATTAGGGAAGCTTCTTACCTCATAGGTAATATCAATATGTTGTTTTCTCAGACTTTACGTCATGAACCTATGTCAGAGTTTTTGTTGTGTTACTAGGGATAAGCAAAGGTTCCGTTTGGTAAGTCATAGTGTCATTAGGTTCAGATACGGGGTTGGTGATTACGGCTTTTTCGATTTTAACTTGTCAAGATACTTCTGGATGTTCTGGAAGATCTTGATGGTGGTTTCTTCCTACAGGGAAAGTAGTATCCCCTGACCTTACGTTTTCATCTTTCAGTTCTCCATGGACCTCATTGTCCGTTCAAACCCGAACCTCATGTTTTACTTCGTCTCGTATCCGATTGTCTCTAAACGGTTCTCTTACGTGACCAGTATCGTTTGTGGGAGATGGTTTTGTGTTCTCTGTTGAGAGATTTACCTGTAGTGGTCTACCAGTTATGGTTTTAGTTAACTAATATAAGAGACGTCGGTTTCTACCTCTTCGAGATATGTAAGTCTTTTTTTGTTCTACTTCTCGACTGACACCGAACCTAGTGCTCGAGGAATAACGGTTTAAGTCTGAATTTAACTTCTTTCATCCCTTTTGGTGATCTGGTAAGTCCATACTGGATTTAGATTAGAGAACACCTTTACTCTTTATCTAAGTTCTTTAATCTCGACTATCTTACGGACTTCTTGATACCTGTCTCCAAACACTGTAACATGTCCTCTACCACTAGTTCTGGTAGGGGTTCTTTTTCCTTTCGGTTCTCCGTTTTACCAACAGACTCTTCTTCTTCTCTTTTCTTCTCTTCGATTTCCGTTTCTTCTTTTCCCTTCTATATGGGTAGACTTACGTCTCAGGGTTTCTTATCGTTCCTCTCGATCCTTTCGGAAGGAGTCACTAGTTACGTTTCTTTATCTCCTTTTATTATCTTACCCTTTCTGATCTCTAGAGTAGTTCTTTTAGTCTCTATGGGTCGCTTTTAATACTACAACACGAGTACGCTTCTAGCCGTGTTATTTCCTGTCTTCACCAGACCTGGATTGTCTTCGTCTTCTATAATTCTTCTCCACCGTTCTTATGTATCTTCTTAACATGATTTTTCTAGAAGTACTGTGTCTATTGGGACTAGTAAGTGGATCTCGGTCTGTAGGATCTTACACTTCAGTTCACCCGGAGTGCTTGTTTCGATTACCTCCACCACCTTAAGGTCAACTCGATAAAGTTTACGATTTACTACTATGACATTTTCACGATGTGAGTTATACGGTTGTTTAAACCTTTTGAGCCGTCACCGGTGTCCTCACCTTTTCCAGTCAAAAATGAGGTTAGGGTTTCTTTCCGTTACGGTTTCTTACAAGTTTGATGACGTGTTAACGTGAGTAGAGTGTGTGATCGTTTCATTACGAATTCTAAGTGGTTCCCTCTGAAGTTGTCATGCACTTGGCTCTTGAAGGTCTACAAGTTCGACCTAAATCTTTCTTGTCTCCTTGGTCTCTAGTTTAACGGTTGTAGGTGACCTAGTGTCTATTTCGTTCTCTCAAGGTCTTTTTGTAGATAAAGACGAAATAACTGATACAGTTTCGGAAACTGAAACACCTAGTGTCGTTTAACACATTTTAAGGAGTTCTCTGTCTTTATGGTCTGGTGGACTGGACGGAGGACTCTTTAGACATACGTCCAATTCTTCATTGTCAACCTTGGTCTGCACCTTGTTGTCTGACCAAGGTTTAACCCTTTCGTCATGCAGTTCCGACACATAACAGTAGGTCGAATAAATCGAATCTATGCCTCATGTAGTACACTTTACGACCCGACCTACTTCGTGGTTGACCTTAGTTCTAACGACCTTCTTTATAGTTATTGGAGTTTATGTGTCTATTGTGGTAGGGGAATACCGTCTTCCGCTTCTTGATTTCTCAGAGAACTACTTTCACTTTCTCCTCTCACTCTTTCGACCGAATTTTAAGTTGTAAGTTTTTTGCTTCTAGTACCGTAGGTCAGGGTAGTGAAGTACCGTGTAGCCACCCCTTTGTTACCTTTGTCACTGTCTTAAATAAAAGAACCCGAGGTTTTAGTGGTGTCTATCACTGACGTCGGTATTTTAATTTTCTGTGAACGAGGAACCTTCTTTTCGATACTGGTTGGATCTGTCGTATAATTTTTCGTCTCACTATCGAAACGGTTGTTTCAAGACAGATCATTTCAGATACCCAAAAGGTCATCAGTACATACCTACACTCTCGACCTGATATTTCTTTCGACTCGTGGTTTCTTAACCACGAAAACTAGACCCCACAACCCCTTCTGAGAACTCAGTTCCTCTAGGTTCGTCAATTAGGATTTCCTTTAGTCAGGACGTATAAGTAACCTTCCTGACTACGACTTCGACTTCGAAGTTAAGAAACCGGTGCACTACGTTTCTTCACTGAGTTACCTCTTCAGGGACAACGACTCTTTCTGACTTCCGTCCTCCTCTTCCCTGTTGTCTCCTACTCTACCAACCTATTGTAGTGACTGAGCTACCTGTACAAACTCGTTTGAAGTCCTCAACCACTTCCTCTCCCTTCGGACCACACGACGTCAGGTACCCTAGAATTTCTCAGTCTGTGTTGACACACTGACTTGACTTGACTGGACTATGGTAGGAGGGATGGTTGATCAGGAACCATCTCTGAGGTCCTGAGAAATAAGGAATCAGTGAGTCCTTACTAAGGTTACCCATCTTCAAGATAACGATATTAACTAGTCTAGTCTTCGATTAAGCCAAAAAGATACTATGACTAAGAGTCTGAGAGGGTACGTAGTCTTAACAAACCTTCTGAGTAACTTTGTGTGTTTCGACTCGAGATGGAGATCTTAAAGACTGTGTCATCAAGAGCTCACCCCGGACTCCCAAACGTGAAGCTTGTTCAACGGTCCACTATGACGAAGACCAAGTTGGGATGTGAACCTTTTAGTCCTTAACCGTTCGAGTTTTGAGTTCAAGAAACCACAAAACAAAACGAACCTCTCAGTCAACAATTGGTAGATGGTAGTGTGGTCAAGTGTACCACTTTCTCATGTCGGTCGTGAGATGTGGACGGTCAATACCTCCCGACCAACATGAGTAACATCGGACGATAAATTTACTCCCTGAATTCGTAGGTACCTAAAACCATGGACCTTGGTCAGAGAGGTACCTATAACCTAAGACTCCCTGTTCACATGTCTATCGGACTTGACAAAGAACCTATTAGGACGAAGTAAACTGACTCCAGGTTGAGGTGTCTCCTACCTCATAGGACATGTGTCCGGCACTTCAAGTTCTTCAGTAACTATAGGTCCACTTCGTAGTACTCTTCCCGTACAGGACAGAACTTGACTTAAGGACTCAAGAGAGGATGCTATATGTAATTAAGTCGTATATAGTTAACTTGTAGATGAAACACGTTCCTGACGTGATCCAGGTTCTAAGGACTAAGTATCAGAAACGGAAGGTTCTTGACTACTGGATTATTAATGATGATCACCCACGATGGTAAAACATTGGTGACCTTAAGGTCTTAAGAGTGTCAAATTACTGAGAGAAGACAGTTAATTTGTTGATAAAACTAGAGTATTGTTTTAATTAGTTTATATTGTAACATGGTGGTGTGTGATGAAAGTGTTTAAACATACTCACAAATTCTGTAATACGTTTTATTTTACTTTATAGAGATTGAACCTGATTATATCCTTCAAGTTTCACGAATGTCAATGTGTATAAATTTTTACGAACGACAGAATAATAGAAGTATGTCTATCTCGACGAGTTCCTTCCAATTGTTCCCAAATCGTCAACTTCGAAAATTTTGTATATTCTTACTAAAAGTTAGTTGCACAATCAACACATTCTTTACTACAAGATTTTACCGAAATTTTATAAAAAGGAACTTATTCTTTCGCAGATGGGAACAAATGACTTATTCTCGAACCGAAGGTTTGGAAGTATTTTTCCTTTTTCCCGAAAATTTTAAAATATAACCTCATATCCACTAATTGTTATAACACAATCAAAATTCACATGTCGTTTCACCAAGTCAATATGTACTTAGATAAGAAAAAGTTTAAGAAAAGTATAAATCCAATAATACATTGTAACTTCTCTCAAAGACATGATATGACATTCAGGAACATATAACAGGTAACAATTATGTCGTCACACATGTACAGTTAGGGGGTGTGATTTTTTTTTCTTTTTTTCCGATTAGGATGAACAACCGTCACTATGACAACTTTCTAGAACTTTACCAAAGACACGAATTTTTCATAAGTACTCAATAGTATCACGGACTTTACAGTTGTCATCTCTACTTAAACAGAACGTGTGGGTGTACCAACTCTATATTGATGAGTCGTTATCTTTCCTTAGTGACAATTATATAAGTCGTTGGACCCACCGAGAGTTCTCGTAATACGGTTGACTTTTTTTCTTTAGAGACTTTTTTTAGTATTACATACTAAAAAAATTATAAGAGTTTTACTGTTTTAACATCTCAATCTTATGTCTAACCACCTAAGATCCGTATCCGTTATGTCTTCCCCCAACTTACGTGGAGATTTTATCATCGTACTCTCTCTAGAAACATCACTACCTTCTCAAGACATAGAAATAAAGTCACCATCAATGTTCAGTTTCATGAACTGTTTTATTCTGTCTTGAGATGTGTGGAATAGGTACTAATCCAAGGAAAGTTACAACATGACCCCAGTGTTTATAACATGTAATTACGTATGTATACCTTAGATCTTTTTACCATGACTACTTGGAGAAACGCCTCGTTCTTACCTCAGTATCTGTATCTCTTGTAACACCTGTGTCACCCCCTTCCTCACCCTGTCTGACTCTCTCATCGTCACTTTGCATGTGTAATGGGGTACATCTTATGTATCGATGACCCTTCAACGACATCTCGTGTCCCCAGAGTCGAGTCACGAGACACTACTGCATCTCTCTACCCTACCCTAACCCCCCTCCAAGTTTTTCCTCGCCTGCATGCATATGAATACCGACTAAGTGCAACGTACCGTCTTTGGTCGTGTTGTAACATTTCGTTAATAGGAGGTTAATGAATTTTTTTTTGTTGCTACATTGGTAACCCCTTTGACTTACTTCCTATGTGACCTGGAAGGACTTAATAGAAACGTTGAAGAACACTTAGACATTAATAAAGTTTTATTTTTCTTAAAAAACAAAAGTTTGTTTTGACATAAAGAAAAGTCGAATTTTAAGAGATTTTACAGGTCCATCGAGGAAACTTAGACGGACGTTACACCCTCTGGGTCCAAACTAGGGAACCAGCCCTTCTAGGGGACCTCTTCATATACCGTTGAGTGAGGTCATAACAACGGACCTCTTGGGGTACCTGTCTCCTCGGACCAGGTACCCAGTGTCCCTCAACCCGTGTTGACTCGTTGATTGTGTGTGTGTGTTTCACCTTTATCACCTTTATCGTCTCCTCTCCTTATCCATCTTTCTTAAATGAGACCTTTTTATAACTTTGTAAAACACATGTTATGTCCATAAAATAAATTAGAATTTGGAACACTGACATTTATAATAATCAAACCAAACTATTATTGAAAGAGGTTTCTCGTCTTCGGGTATTTGTTCTCGTTGGTACTATCCTCCTCGGACCCCCCTTGTCCCGTAAGTCGTTTAATCTGGTTTCGGTCGTCCCCACTGATAATCTCAGAATCTTCCTCGTGTAGTACCATTAGGATGTTGTCTTTTAAGACTAAAGTCTCTAACAACTCACAGAGGAAAACTTACAGTAGGGGTTAGTCTCTCTGACTAAAACGTAGTCGGTAAGACTTTACTGTCTGGATCTTTCTTCTGATAGAGGTGATATCGGTCAGAAGATCGATGGATGGGTCGTTCCGTCCACTTCAAACCCCAAAAATATAGACTATGGTCGTAATAGAGGAGTCCCCACCGGTATGAACTTACTTACGTAAATGAGCTCGAAATAAAAGATACCCGACTACTCCATTATCAATTTCTGTTATCTTTTTCCAATTTTATTATACTTTAAGACATGAAGACTTTCCCAGTCGGAATTATCAGGGACAGTTGACCGTCACTAGGGTCACCACAAAGACGTCTAAATATCTGGTCCGTGTGCATTAATAGAAAAGGAAATTATTGTCTCATTTTGTAGTGTGGGTAGATAAAGGGTCCACCCTGACGATGACGTGTGAGGCAATTTGTCAATAGTAAGAGTGGTTGAGGGAACTCTTTACTAGGATCCCGTGTTGAAGTCAAAAGTTCCCAAGACAACCGGTGAATTTTATGGGGACTGTACACTGGTTCTCAGTAAATTAATTCACTTCCGTTTGTCACCTCTTAACGTATCTTCCGAAGAGAGTCGGCCTACGAAGAGGATCCATTACATTATAATTATACAATTTCTAGTAACTATGTATTATTTTTCAGCGTAACAGGTGTCCCTGCTCCAGGACATCACACTGAATAAGGTTGTGACCCTTACGTCACGGGGGATCGTCAAGGACATTCTTTGCAACGGGAGTTTCACGTAATAAATCGTTTACTCCTCGAGGGTCTTAACCGTGATGAGAGTCCGAGTTCACCCATTAAACTGTCAACCAAAATAGAAAAGACTTGGTAATCCTTGGGTGACTTCAAAGTGGAACTTACACGTGATTAAAAAAGGTCACGGTTGTTTTCCAACCTAAGATTGTTACGGGATTACCCTGGAATAGTTATTGAGAATTTTTAGACTAAGAGACACTTATAATTTAATTTGTCGGAGGAAAACGAAACGGAAGTTCGGAGAGGACTCGACTTCTAACCCTTAATCTTATTTATATCCCCTGTCTGTGTCTTTCACAGTAGAGTGTTCGAACTCCCGTAGAGTCCACACTTTCTACCGGTGTTTTACCACCTCATAATTCTTTAGATAACTACCCAGTTCATAGGTTTTTGTCTGCTTCCAGACTGTTAAAACGGACGCTTTTGTGACGTCGAATATCGTCGTTGACTATCTAAACATCTCAATCTACTTTGATCTTCATGTAAATTCGTTCAACTTGTTTGTTCCCCTTGTCTATATTTAAATATAAAGGAAAAAAAACAATCACTTTCTGTAAGTTTCCGTCAGAATAGAGAACCTATAGGGTTTCTATTATCCGTGTATGTATCATGTCGTGTTTACGAAAACTTTCACCTTACACGTAAAAGACGGAAGACACACCGGCTATAGTACGATAAAGTTTCGGGCATTTTCGTTATATATCAAAAAACTGTTTATGTGGGTACACACCACGTGCCAAACTAAATACATTTGAGTAAAGTTTACGTCAACGTCTTAAGGAGGATATGTCTACTTTTTACAGACGGATTTCACTATTTTTATATACACACATCTTTCTATATCAAAATTCTTCCTTAAAAATATACAATTGTCTAAATATTGAGATAAAGTGTGTTATGGGAATTTTTTTTTCGAAGATCTCTGAACCAAAAAAAAAAAAAGGTGTAATGACACAGTCAAGTCCACAAAGGTATTCTACTCTCACTCAGATAAGACTATACTCTTGGAAACACACAACTTTTAATCGCACACACCCTCACCACTTACCTCTTCACTCTAGTTATATTGTCTACGAACGAAACGGGTACGTAAAGTGACCAAGGTCGTTGGTTCTTTTTTCGGGTGATTGAGTCCAGTTGTGTTCCGATCAGTTCCGTCTATCGTATGACTGACACAGAGTAAATCGGGTATAAGAAGGAGAACTGAGTCAAAACCGGTACAAAGTTGTACTGACACAAATTCTCATACCGAGAGGACTCGAAAAGACGTGAAACATGAACAAAGTATCAAATGGTAAGAGTCGAGAAGCGAAAGGACGGAAGGAACAAAGTGGTTCGACAGAAGTATATATATGTGTGTGTGTGACTTCAGGACAAAACAAAACAGACAAACAACAAACCCAAAAAATCATAAATAGATAATTCTTAAATTCGACAGAACAATTAGTACGACTGTATAAATGATCTTACTAATAACAAAAACAATCATAAGGACAATGCATTTATAACTGATCCAGACAGGACTGGAATATAAAGAGTCTTGGGATATTAAAAGTAAAATATTAAAACGTCTAGTATGTCCCTTACGTAAATAGAGTAATATTCGTGTTCGTAAACATGAACGTTAGAGAAATAATCAACGTAAATAGTAATACCTTAATGAGAAACTTAATATCTGAAGGGAGTACTTAGGTTCCGTGTGCCTAACTTCATAGTCAACGGATGATCTAAGTAAACATATTAAATTGGAAGTGACTCATTTCGGTCGGAGTACACATGTAATGTTGTGGGGTAATTTTTCATTGGAAGGGTAGAAAGAAAGAAAGACATGTGACTTTTATAAAAGTATTGTCTTCGTGAATTACTTCCAAATTGAACGAAGACGACTTTGGAAAATAAAAAATTAGTGATTGTATACCAAACACATGTAAATTTTTGCAACTAGGGGTAGGAGGGGTGGGTGTATGTATGTATGAGTAAGGGACATGAGAAGATTCATTATACACCGATCACAAACATAAATTTAAAGTGTAAGTTGTACCATACTTTAATATTTAAGGTCGTTCAGTTCGATGTCACTCAGTCCCTAAAAATTATACTATTCTCGAGTGTTGTCTGGGATTTTGTAATCCCATTAATTACGTCTTCCTTTACCGTTTAAAAGTCTTTCCAAAGAAAATATAAAGAAATTCCTATATCTCCTTATAGAAAACAAAATTCTTCCTTTAATAAATTACAATAAAGGTACATTGATGTATAAACTACAGTTGTACTTACTAAAAAAATCTTATAACCATCGATCGTGCCTTAGCTCAAAAGATTCTCGTTCAGTGTTAAATAGAACATTCTTGGTCCGTAACGTAATCCATCACTATCACCTTTCGACTAGATTCGGTAATAAAAATTCCTCCTCGAGTGTTCTCCCACTTCGACATCTGTAAAGTCGTGTAGGAGAATGCCTCTGGACGAGTCTCACGATACTCTTTCTTGTTTCCGTCATTGACAGTTCCTTCCCCACGAAAGTGGACGTGTTAGTCCTTTCACGGAATAACCGAAAACAAAGTAGAAAGGGAAAACGAAGGCATTTTGAATTTTTTAAAAGAAGTAGACTTGTATCTCATCAAAAGTATTTCTTAGGGAGTGATACAAATCAAAACCTTATCGCCTTCTAGAAGTACAACCTCAAATGGTTTAAGTAGTTCGACACGTGAAAGTTACCCATGTAAAATGACATATGTTTGATATCGAGTTGAAAAGTATTTAGGAAGTTTTGAAGGTCACAATGAGGACATGAAGTCTTTTTTTTTACGTTGAAGGAGGGAAACTACATTATTCACGTAATGTCTTTCTTTTTGAAATTTCTTACTAGATCACCTAAAAAAAGAAGATATTATTACTAAAGTAAAAGACATAAGAGAAGGTCGACATCCAGGTCTAAAAAGTTCTTGGGAGAATTTTTCCCATTGAGAACAGTTTCACCCTCCACTTCAACAGTAACTCACATTCGGTTTCCGAAGAGGCTTTGGCCAGATGTGGACCTTCTTTCCTTCCCTGCATAATTTTCTTTTACTTTCCATAATAGAACTTTATAAAATTTATACACCAATTGGGTATTATTAAATATCCAGACAACAATTAATTATCAGGATCTCCTTTCTTAAATACTAGACGAGAAGTACTTGATTTACAATTAGTTTCTCGACTTCGAAACCCTTTCTCAACATTTAATCGTCCAAGATCTTTGGGAAAGACCGTGTCCATCTGGTGTACTAGGGTGTACAACTTCCGACAACCTCAACGGGTTTCTACACGTTGACCTTTATGGAAAAAATTAAAATCGAATTTTAAATAAACATTCTAACGGGTAGAAAGAGGTAAGATAATTATGGAGGAAAAAAGGGGGTATTTGTTCATTAAGGTCAAAAAGAAACGATACCGTTGGGGAGCTTATAAACCGTCACAGATCATACAGAGAACAATTAGAGAGGGAAAAAAACTTTGACAGAAATCAAGATCTTGAGTAAAAGTTTATTGTACCGAAAATAATAAAATTAGTACAGAAAAATTCTTGAGATATAGTTTGAATAAAAACTTTTCAACAAAAAAAAAGACCATCTTTTTGAGAAGTTTACACACAAAGGATAATATGTACTTAATACAAATATTACGTACAAGAAAATACGTCACATTAATATACCCAACAAACCCCCAAATCCAGTATAACACTGTTTACCGTCCATAGAGAATTTTGGAAAAGAACCGACAATGGAGATATTTTATAGAGGGTGCGGAAAGACATTAGACGAGTCTAGACAACCTTTTACCATTAACACGTACTCAGGCAGTACGTATTCTATTGTAAATGGTCGACATATGTATTACTAAAATTAACTACGATTTCCAGTTCATGAGTTTCTACAGTACCCCTTCGGATATTTTTACACACACATAGTTGAAATTGTGGACATGTGGAAACCTAAATGTATACGTTTCATCTAGTAGTGTGACTACTACAACAGGAATATTTACTAAAAACGTTCGAGTTATACCAAACATCTCCCACATAAGTATGTATCATTTACGTATTATACACAGAGAAAGACTAAAGACAATATAGTTCTTTCACCATATCAAATGACTAATGACTGGACTGTAAGTTTAGACCTCGGTTTCAACCTTGAACTCTCGTGTCAAAGAATAAAATACATGGTGTATGTAACCATCTAATTCCGATGTAAAATTTTCAAAATTATATTATAACTATACTTCTTTTTATAAAATTTTATTATACTTTTTTTCTATATACTTACTCACTCCAAACTTATTGTACCTTCTAGTTAGGTCCTCTCCGATTATTTTAAGCGACGACAGTGTTCGTGGGATGTTACAGAATTTTCCTTTAAAGAATAGGTGTGACGTACGGGTGGTCTCCAGACGACCCCCGAAACGACGAGAGATTTCGGATCCGACCATCTTATCGTGAGAGACCTTGTAAATTTAACGTCTGTCTTTCTTTCTTTCACTTCAGCGAGTCAACACAGGTTGAGAAACGTTGGGGCACCTGACATCGGACGGTCCGAGGAGACAGGTACCCTAAGAGGTCCGTTCATATGACCTCACCCAACGGTAAAGGAAGAGGTCCCAGAGAAGGGTTGGGTCCCTAACTTGGGTCCAGAGGATGTAATGTCCGTCTACGAAATAGGAGACTCGGTTGTCCCTGCTGTCTTTTCTCCCACCATTTGTACACTTCACTTCGTGAAGAAAAAACGAGTACAAAACCACCGGTTTTCTTCAGTGAACCGAGAAGGGTTTAAGTCGGGTTGTCCCTTTAAGTCAGATAGACACACGGGTCTTCTTTTTCCTGTCGGATTGAAAAACTTGTCATAATTACTAACGAGTTGTACTGATATTAAATTAGTAACGATATCCAACAAATTTAATTGAAACCCTTTTACTATATGGTTCTTAATGAACATTATTCACTTAAACTGAAGAAGATAGTAAACTGAATGGTGTTTCGAATAGAGAGAGGTTGAAAAATTTAAAAAAGAAGACTGAACTAACTATCCCAAGTCTATATCTGAGTTGTAACGATACCGTGACTTCCATAGAAATTTCGTTCCTTTGAGGGGTAGTAATGAGTCCAGGACCAAAAATTGTGGAGGTGGAGACGGTAGTGGTCCGTGCTGGGTTTGACAGGCACAATCGTGAAAAATAGGGGTATCCACGACACAGGAGTGACAGGAGAAAGAGCCAAGGCGGAGAGAGTGTCACATAATTTGTCTATCTAACTAAAAGTAGTACTTTTACTTAAACTTTCAACTGGTCCACATTAAGTAAAAAATAAAAAAGTTATTTAAATATAATTTTTTTAAATTACAATCTTGTCATACCCGGTGTGTAGGTACCTGGTTCAAATGAGGTACCCGACGACTTCATGCTCTTTCTATTTGAGTTGACTTAAAGGATATTAAAGACTTTTCCCACTTTTTATTCTTTCTATAATGACTATAAAGGAACAACTGTCTCTTCTTTAAGACGGTAAAAGGAGACAGAAAAACTATTTTCTCTTTGTATTCATTCACCTATTTATTTCTTTTCGTTAGTATATATCCTAAGTATTCACTTTTCAAATCTTAAGGATAAAATCTTTTCCTGACTGTAACGATCTTGTTGTGTTTTCCTTTTTAAACTGATACATGTCACAACTCATTATCGAAGGTTATATGTCTGAACATTAAGAGAAAACTCTACACCTTAGGATTCTTAGTTTTCCGTTCGGTAATTGTAAACTTACTAAAAAATTTTTAAAATAACTTCATATCCACCAAATGTTATATTGTATTGTACGAATCAGTGAGTCAGTATGGGTTGAGAAACACTGGGGTACCTGACATCGGGCGGTTCGAGAAGACAGATACTCTATCAGGTCCGTTCTTACAACTTCATTCATCGGAAAGGGAACAGAATGTCACAACGCACATAAAGAAAACATATCGTTTCACTAAATCAATATGTATGAGAAAAAGTATAAGAGAAGGCAATACCGGATAGTGTCCTATAATACCAAATAGTGTCTGATATTAAGGGACACGATACGTCATCCCGGAACACAAAATATGTAGGATATACATTATCAAATGGAGACGATTAGGGTTTGGGGGTAAGGAAGGGAACGAACGGGTGAGAGGGAGAATCGTTAATATCCACACAAGATACACTCAAACAAAAATAAAGTGTCTATCAGCTACATAGTCTGAAATCTAAGATACATATCCACGATGGTACAACATAAACAGAAAGAGAAAGACTGAATGAAGTTAATCATACTATTAGAGATCCAAGTAGGTACGACGACGTTTACCGTAACAAAGTAAGAAAAACTACCAACTCATTATAAGGTAGCACACATACACACATGGTGTAGAAAAAAAAAAATTCATAAAATAAATGAACAAACCGACTCGACCCAGAATCAACACTTCCACCCTAGAAGTCAGAAGAACGCCACACGTGTACGAAAAATCAACGTCGTACGATTGAGAATCAACGTCGTATATACTAGATCAATCGACCGGTCCCTAACTTAGGCCCGACGGACGTGACCCTTACATTTCAGAAGCGGTCACCTGGTGGTCCCTTCAAGGATATCGTGCAGAAGAAAAAGGTAAGAAGACAGTTACTTGTGTCCAACAAAGGGAAAGGACCGATGACCTTCATCGTGATGATCACTCGTATCCCCACGTACATAGAAAGACTTAATGTCAAAACAGACCCATATACGGGTTCCCAACTTGACGACCTTGTATGTTATTCAGATAAAAATCAAAAAACAACAAAAAAAAACTCCTGGGAGGTATGGTAAAAGACATCACCGACGGGGTTGAATGTAAGGGTGGTTGTCACATCCTCCCGACGGAAAAGAGGTGTGGGAGAGGTTGTAAACAATAAACATCTGAAAACTTACTACCGGAAATTGTAAACTTATTCTCTACTAATTAGATTTAATACCTTATAACGATATTTGGTTCAAAGTCACCTTGTTTTACATACTAGTTCGTGGTGAAAAATAATTGCAAGAGGGATCTCGAATACCAAACTGAATCGGTTTGTAATGAATTCACCAAAAATTAAAATTTAAATCGATTAGTCGACGGACGTTTACTCAAATGTTGTTTTCGTATTCTTCGTTGTAAAAAATTTTACAAATGTAAAACTAGAATAAGTTTAACACCACAATATCAATGGAGTTGCCCAAACCTACGTCTTTATGATCAAGTTACAATCGTACACTTGTTAAAATTTTTATGAAAACATACACGAATGAAACCAAAAATTTCCGAAATCTCTAAATTTAGTATAAATGTGACCGGAGTACATATAATTTGGTTAGTAGATTTACTTTCTAAATTAGAAATTAAAAATATTGAAGTAATAACACATCCACCACATAGGTATTCGTATTTATAAAAAAAACAAAAGAACATATAAATAGGTCGATAGTCTCATTTCCGTTATAGTCCGTAAACTATAGTTTGGTTGTGTCTCTACCAAACAGTATTTCTGGGTTCATGAAATCAAAAGTCCTCTCCGGAGATGAGTGGTGGTTTCGTCACCTTAATAAACCTAAGCAACTCGTTAATTCGGTACTTTGACTTTTTCCAACTACTAAAACAAATGACAAAGACCTGTCTTCCGTAAACTCCGTCTACTCTAACTAGATACTGTTTGTTTTTGTAGTCTTAAATCTTTACTGTCTTAGTAATTATTTTTGGATCCGGGGATCTTAGTATTCCTCTGTACTTTGGTTGAGTGTACCCGAGAAAACCAACGTTCACTGTCTTTGGGTTGAGTCTTGACCGAAGTCATGTTTCGCTCAAGTAACCGAGGTGTGAACTCTTCTGGTCCCGGTCCGACACTGAGCTCCACACGGACCCAAGTCCGCGAGTGTGTCACTGTCGCCATGACCGACCGAGGAGATGAAACCGAGGTAAAAGTCTACCCGAGAGGAGAGGACTACCATCCTACCGACGACCATCGTGGTACGAAAGGGAGAAAAAGATTGAAGAGTGTCGACGTCTTGTCTACGAATACCGTACCCTATTTGGACGGATCCAGTCACTAGAAGGGACTTGGTCACTGTAAGTTCCCCTACACTACGTGACTAGTCTTCCTGTACTAGTATACGGTAGGGTTCTCCGTGAACCCCTTCGAGGTGGATTCTGGAACTCCTGACTCTTACCCTGTCCCCAAAGGGGTTTCTTTGTATCCCAGGATGTTGGTCTTCTTCTCATTGACCTGTCCGTTGTCGTCACAGGTTAAGGATGGGATCAGTACCTCGAGTCGAAGGTAAGGGTCTGTCCCTTGGGGTGTTACCCACCTGGGAGTGGTAGGGACCAATACAGATTGTACTTCCACTTCCACTTCAACGAGTCAGCACAGGCTGAGAAACGCTGGGTACCTGACATACATCGGGTGGTTCGAGGAGACAGGTACCCCAAGAGGTCCGTTCTTATGACCTCACCCAACGGTAAAGGAAGAGGTCCCCTAGAAGGACTGGGTCCCTAGCTTGGGTCCAGAGGGTGTAACGTCCGTCTACGAAATTGAAGACGTGGTGGTCGTTTCGGGGTACAGATTTCTTTTTTTAATCAGTCCAGGAGTACAGATTGTACTCCTGGACTGATTAAAAATCTCATAAAGAAGTATTGGTTATCGGAACATTAAAGGTGAGTAACAAAGAACGAAACGAAAGACTTCAATACAATTCTTTTTTAGATTAAGAGAAGGTAGTACGGAGAAGGGAAATACATGACTGTACGATAAGAGTTCGGTAGAAAGTTAATAAAAGGTTCAGGTTTAGAACTACAAGAAGCATAGTACAATAAACTGTAGTAGGAGAATGACAGGATTTGTAAAGAAAGTTACAGAAAGACTTTCGGTCTTAATTTAGACGGTAAGTCTTAATTTTGTCATAATTATTCCCTTATTCATAGAACTTGAGACATCGTTTCTAACTACTAATAATAATGTGACACAGGGATTTCTCCTTTTTTGTAGAAATCAATCGAATCTAATCATTCCGTTTGTTCATATGTAGTATCTTTTTGGTGAGGGAGGGTTACTAATAAAATTTGTTAATTGAATCACGAATTTCCCTATTTAGATCATCAGACCTTTTAAGTGAATCTCTTTTATAAAATAAAGAGTAACTTCGACTTCTTTAATCACTTTACAATAAAATCAATTGGTACACATTTATTTCGGAAGAATAAGAATGAGTACAAATTTTTACAGAGAGAAAGGAAAATTTACAATCCGGTTATGTAATACAGTTCGATTACCTATTATTAATTCATATCTATACGGTGACTTACAAAGGTCTTTCTTAGACTTTGAATGTCGGACGTAGAGTGTCCGTACCAAAGACTTGTCGTCTTCCTGATAAGACGGTTTGATCGACTGTATCTAAAACTAGTTACTTGTTTCGTAAGTAAGTCACGAACGGTATACAACTCGGGAAACGGACCGTGACTCCTCTCTCTCTTCCTCCTCTGTATTTGGGTCGGGAGTTCTACGAGAATCTAATCACGTACCCGGGTCATCGTTTTATTGTTATACAAAAAGTTAGTATCTACTATATAAATCTTCCTAGCAACCTAAACATCCGGTTTTTATCCAACACCTTCTGAACTTAAGCTACAGACATCACAAATCTGAACTTGAGCGTCTCTTTTAACTTCCTAAAATACGTTCTCTCACGTGGCAGTATATGCACGACGTCTTCCCAACGAGACGAACGTTGTACCTCTTTCTTAGTCTCATCTTGTTCTAATCCTTGTGTCTCTCTGGTCAAAGTCCGTCATACGATTTTACTTTTGGTTTTCCTGAAGTCACAGTCAGAGGACTATCATATCCTCCCTTCTGTCTACCTAAATAAAAATTTAATTTACTGAATAATTCGTCTCTATAAAAAATTTCTTCCTTCCCTTTTTCTTTCACTGAGGATACTAAGATTCAAACCTTTTGAGTTGTCACCGGTGTCCTGACCTTTTCCAGTCAAAAGTAAAGTTAAGGTTTCTTTCCGTTACGGTTTCTTACGAGTTTGATGGGGTGTTAACGTGAGTAGAGTGTACGATCATTTCATTACGAGTTTTAAGAGATTCGGTCCGAAGTCGTTATGCACTTGGCACTTGAAGGTCTACAAGTTTGACCAAAATCTTTTCCGTCTCCTTGGTCTCTAACGGTTGTAGGTGACCTAGTAGCTTTTTCGTTCTCTCAAGGTCTTTTTGTAGATAAAGACGAAATAACTGATACGGTTTCGGAAACTGACACACCTAGTGTTATTTGATCTTTTAACACTTTCTCTACCCTTATAGTCTGGTGGACTAGACGGAGAACTCTTTGGATATACGTCCAGTCCTTCGTTGTCAATTTTGACCTGTACCTTGTTGTCTGACCAAGGTTCATCTTTTTCCTTATGTAGTTCCGACATATAACAGTGAGACGAATAAATTGAATATACGTCTCAAGTAGTACTCTTTACGATCCGACCTTCTTCGTGTTCGACCTTCTTTATAGTTATTGGAGTCTATACGTTAACTGTGGTGGGAATACCGTCTTTCACTTCTCCTTGATTTTTCGGAGAACTACTTTCACTTTCTCCTCTCACTTTATCAACCGAATTTCGAGTTACAAGTCTTTTGCTTCTAGTACCGTAGACCAGGGTAGTGAAGTACCGTTTATCTACTCCTTTGTCACCTTTGTCACAGTCTGAAATAAAACCCCCCGAGGTTTTAGTGACGTCTACCACTAACATCGGTACTTTAATTTTCTG